>CM019151.1:76338953-76905600 GCA_009733165.1 Naja naja | reverse complement strand
AGCTGCAAAGTTTGATGTGGGTGAAAGAATGATAACATTGAGAAATAATAGACTGTTAACTTTAGAGGTCATGATTTATTACTAGGATGGCATGCTTTCTTATGGTATAAGGAACTAAAAAAAGGATATTTTAGAAGACACTATGAGAAGCTTTATTTTTAAATGGGGAAAAACTAGAAAACAACATTATATACAAATTCCATTATGGGTATCTACTATTGAAGCTTTTCATATTCAATAATATACAAGAAGGAACAAACAGTTAGATATGGAGAGATTTTAAATGAAAAGGGTGAACTCAAATCGATGCAAACACTACAAGAACAAGGTATAAAAATGAATTGGTTTTCATATTTGCAAATACAATCTAGATATGATGAGGATGTTAAGACTGAAGGTATTTATAAAAACCAACTGAACTAGATAAAATTTTGATGGGTACGAATAAAAAGTGATTAAAAACTCTATGGTCATTTATTAGAAGTTAGAATGGAAGAGGAGCAGGTTAAGGAAACAATGATTGCTTGGGGAAAAATTTTGGTTATGGGATAGATCTAGAGAGATGGCAAACACTGTGGGATCAGAATTATAAAATGACAATGTCAACTGCATATAAAGAAAATTTGTATAAGATGTTTTACAGGTGGCACCTATCCCCAAGAAGGATTGCAAGAATGTTCAAGGACAAATCGGATAAGTGTTGGAAATGTCATCAGATACCTGGCTCCTACTATCACATGTGGTGGACTTTGCTTGATGCTAAAAGATATTGGACTAAAATCCACATGTGGTTGGAAAAATGACACAACAACATATAGACTTGAAACCTGAGATATTTCTGTTGGGAATTGTACCAGAGACACTCAACAAAGAACTGAAATATTTGATTGTTAATGTATTGACAGCTGCCAGAATTGTATTTGCTAAAAACTGGAGAAATGATAAGACACCTATGCAGGAGGAAGTGATTAAGAAGATTTTGACTGTGCCGAAATGAGTAGATTAACATTTGAAATTAGGGACCAAGAAGAAAAGCAGTTTTATAAGATATGGAATATGTTCTATCAATGGTTAGATAAAAAGTTTGGTAATATATTTTTGGGAATATAAAGATAGATAGAACTGTTGAAACAATATAGAGATTATAATATGATAGAGGATTAATAATAATGATTATAGTTTTTCCTTTTTGTAATACTGAGTATGAATAATGAGGGAAGGCACTGTGATTTTTGACCAACCGACATACTTGAAATTGATATGGATCTATGTGTTGTATGTTTGTTTGTTACATTTGTTCTTTGGAAAAATAAAACTTTTGTAAAAAAAAAAAGAAATAAGATTGGTTTGGCATGATCTGTTCTTAACAAACCCGTGCTGACTGCTAGTTATTACTTTACTTTTTTCTAGATGTTGGCAGATCTGTTTTTTATTAACTTTTCCAGTATCTTTTCCAGTATCTTCCCAGGTATTGATGTTAGGCTGATTGGTCTATAGTTTCCTGGGTCTGTTTACACCAATCAGGTTAACATCCAATGAAGAAATGGAGGATTTTAGAAATAAACCTCTGGCCTCTGTTATGGTGCCATCAAGATAACTTTGGATTCCTAGAGAATGGTCTATTTCAGTGGTCCCCAACCTTTCTGGCTATATGTACCGACATGCACGCGTGGTTTCACACGTGCATGCACTGCTTGTACAAATGCAGCTTTGTGTGCTTGCCCGCCACGGACCAGGTCTATATTACCTTCATTGAAATTAGAGAACTTAATACAAGTATTATATTCAGTAAAGAAAGTTAAAGGTAAAGAGACTCAAGAGCGCCACCTGATGGTACAGGAAAACTTCAGTACGCTTTTAAAAAGTGTCTGGTCTATTCAAGAGTTTGATTTTGGAACTTAAAAGAAAATAAAGAAACTTTATTATTGTTATAGAACCATTCAACAAAGACTCAAGAGTATGCATTGTTGAAAATAAATTCAAAAGATATTAGCTGAAATAATATACTGAACTCTGGGATGGAATAATTAATTAATTAATTAATTATTTAATTTATGGTCACAGACCAAAACACAGACACAACAAAAAAGAAAAACATGGAAAAATAAAATCATGGACAATTGGTCACCAGAAACTTTGACTGAGGGAATTACAGCGTTCTCCTCTGATGGTTACAGCTCTTAAAAAAAATTGGAAACCTGAGAAGTGATGTATGAGGAGCTCCCTAGACAATATAAGAACAAATTACTAGCATTGGGTCTAGAGGGGTCTATTTCAAGGAGAGACAGTAACTTAATTCTGCCTGCATTATACATAGGGCAGTATAAAAACATGCTCCACAGTTTCAACCTCAGCTCTATCACAGGGGCAAAGCCGCTCACTAATCGGGAGCCTCTTGAATCGCCCGTCCAGTAGTGCTGAGGGCAAGACGTTGAAATGAGCTAGGAAGAAAGCTCTTCTATGCTTGGGGATGGTTAGAGTGTAAAAATAAGAAGCCATCCTCAGTCAATACTTATTAAATTGGCTGAAGATCGGAGGGAAGCAGGTTTTGTTGGCTCTGGCTCTTAGATATTGCAAGTCAATGTCCACAAGCAGTTGGACTACCCTAAATTAGGCGTCCTTAAGGCCATAATCTCCCAGGGCATCCCCGTAAAACCTAGCAGGTGTAGTTTTGTCAGCTCCCTCTCCCAATGAGAAATACAAGAGTCAGCAAACGCCAGGAAGAGGTAACTACCAGGAACTGCCAAAAAGAGTACCCGAACCACCATTTAAAGGTGTTAATCCACGCCATGCATTCGACTGATCGAATGCCCAGTTCCAGGTACATCAGAGCAAAACCAACACAAGGAGGAAGACCCAGAAGTTTCCTAAGAAAAACAGCCTGGGTTCTTTCAATACAATCCTTGAAGCCCCGTATCCATATGGGAATTCCGTAAAGGGTTTGGGCCAAGGTTTGGCTTAGTAAATACGCAGAGCAGAAGGAATAAACTGGCCTCCTTGGGTATAGAAAATCTTAGAATCTGCTGGTGGCTACAGGAGGCTGAATTCAGCACCTGGGTTCGATGTCTAGTCCAAGTGCCGGGGTTCTGAAATTGGATACCTAAATACTTAAAGTGGAAAACCTGCCTAACAGCATTACCATTGATAGCCCAGTTGTACAATTTCCGGCTCTAGAGAACACCAATACTTTTGATTTGTCATAATTAATGGACAAGTGGTTCTCAGCACAGTAAGACCCAAATGCAGAAAGTAATCTGTTCAGACCTGGCCTTGACAATGAAAGGAGGACCATCGTCAGCATAAAGGAGAAGCGGGATCTTCAGAGTTGACAGCTTTGGGGTGGGACTCAGTACGTCCAATGTAAGTGGCCAAGTCAGACAAGAATAAATTAAACAAAAGAGGAGCCAGGACACAACCCTGCCTTACTCCACTCTTGATCGGGATAGGATTTGAAAGTTCTCCCTGCAAGCCGCACCTGACCTGGCTAGAGGTCTGGTTATACAAGGATCTAATTAGGAACAAAGACGCTCTGATGGAACTTTTGAGCAGTTTGACCACAACAGTCCCCTAGGGACTGAGTCAAATGCTGACTTTAGATCGATGAAAGCAGTGAAAAGTTTGCCACTTGGTATGGTAGTATATTTATCAAGCAGGTGCGATAGGACAAAGCAGTGATCCAGTGTGGCACAGCCCACTTTAAACCCGATCTGTTCAGCACCAATGATGTTGGACTCCTCGACCCAGGTGAGGAGTCTGCGTTGGAGATATTTAGCACACAGTTTCCCAATGATGGAGAGCAGGCTTATGGGGCGATAGTCAACTGGGTTGTTCCTATTTCCTCATTTAAAAACTGGAACAATAATTGCTAGGCTCCAGGAGGTAGGGATCCTGCCAGAGATATTGATATGAGTGAAGAGTGTTGCTAAGAGAGGAATCCACCACTTGGGATTAGATTTTCGCAGATCAGGGGTTATAGCATCAGGGCCAGGGGCTTTGCCTGACTTGAGTTTCGAGATAAGCTCAGTAATCTCAGCGTGAGTCAGGTCACAGTCAGGACTTGCAGGAGGCAGTTGTGGCCCAAGCTCAGTCAAAATTATTGACGCCTGGAAGATTGACAAGAAATGGTTTTCCCAGTCTCTGTTGGAAATACAGCAGAGAGGGAGTTCTTGATGACCAGGCAAGGAGCTGGCAACAATTTGCCAAAATAGTCGAGTGTTCTTCTGCTGGATGGAGAAGAGAAGTAGATCCCACTTCTCTCTCTCTTTAGCCCTCTTTTTCTTAGCAATTAGTCCTTTATATTCCCACTTCAAGTGATAGTAGTCCTCTGGTGGGCATTTATCCCCTCGATTATGATAGAGCAGGTAAACCCGGTTAATCTGGTTCCTGAGCATCAGGCACTCTTTGTCAAACCAAGGATTGCTTCTTGAATGATATGGACCACTTGGCCTATGGTTGGCTCTAGCTCCCTTTGAACACTATTAATTAGTGATTCAAAGGCTGAGATTGTCTCTGGACCGCTACTTGATAGGGCCTGATTGTATAGGCTGAGGCACTCGGAGATGATAAAAGGAGTGGAACTTTCTTTCAGTATTAGAAGACCATTTAATCCTCCTTGTATACGAGGCCACATAGGGATCCAATATCTGGGGACCCCTAGGGAGATGTATATTTGAGGAAAGCCCAATGATTGTAACCAGGGGTAGTGGTCACTCTCCGAGAGGCAGTCCACATAAAAAGCATGGACTGAGCTGGGATACCAGCACAAAATCAATAACACTACTCCCACGTGAGGAACTAAAAGTAAACTCACCAGCTAGATCGCCTAAGGTACTCCCATTAAGGATTATCTTATTGTGTTGGGATGCTAAAAGGGCTAACTGAATGCCAGCAAAATTTGTTAGTTCATCCTTAGAATGTCTGGCTGAAATCAAGTGTCCTATGGCCTGGAGGATTTTGGGGGAGTAGAGTGCCTCAATCGATGGGGGAACTTGGACTCCCAATTGGGCATTGAAGTCGCCCCTATAAGGATGTGCAGCACTGGGAATTTGGTTTCCATGCAAGTAATGTAATTCTCCAGCACGCTCCATTGAGCCTTAGTATCGGCTTGCCTTACCATCAGAGGAAGATAGATGTTAATCACTAACAATTTGCTTCAACTCTCTTAATTAGGAGCCAAAGCTAGGAGCCACAGGGGTGCAGCTCCACTGTCCCCACTTTCAGAGAGGTAGAGACCATGCAAGCTAGGCCACCCTTAGGTCTTCTTGTTGTAGATTGTTTGGTGGCGGCCAAGGATATCCCTGTAAGGGATATCTTATCGCATGCCCAGGTCTTCTGAAGCAGGACCAGAACAAATGACTGGATATAGTTGGTGAATTCTGTGGTGCCACACCTTCTCCCCCAACCTGCTATGTTCCACGAAAGGCATATGAGCATCCGGGCTGTTTTTTTTTGCCAGATTTAATAGTCAGTCTGTGTAATTAGTTTTTTCCAGAGAGCCTTTCAGATCTGGAAAGATACATCCATTGTTGAGTGGCAGGGTTACCCTCTTGGGAGACAAAGGCAGGAAAGGGAGGAGGGGGCGCGAGCCTTGTTCATGGGGCTGTAGGGCTCTAAATGCACTCCAGTTCGTGCTTGTAGCATTAATTGATTGCTTAGCTGGCAAGCATTCAGTGGCATCAGCAGACGGAGTTTGAAGTAGCCCTGGATCTTCAGATTTACGAATTAGACATTCTGGAGAGAGGGCCAAGGGAGCTTCCGCTGGTAAGTTGGTATGGACTCCCTGAAATCCAAGGGGATCCTTATCAGGTAGTGAAAGACTCCAGAGCTTGGATTTAACTGCATCCAGACGCTTTATAATTTGGGCCCTTTCTGGTTGTGGAAGCACACAAAAGGAGTCAAAGAGCTGTATCTCCTCCAGGTTCCAGAAATTGTCTTGAGATAAGTCAGTCTCATAGATAGATGGAATCCCAGAGGCACTGGCCTGGGGCTTATTCACTAAGGAGCCTTGGGTGCCCTGGGCTGGTGTCACTTCGTTTGGGGCCATTTCTTCCCAGCTGATCAAGTCAAGGGAAGCTTCCTGGTAAGATGTTACTTGCTGAGGGGAGTTGATTTGACCGATTGTAGGAGGAACAGTCAGACTACCGTCTGAGAGGATGCCATCAGGAGGTTTTACAAGAATGGGTGTGTAATTAGTAGGTGGTCTAGTGTCCGGGATGGCATTCAAGACTGGCACATTAATATGTGCTGCTGAGGGTCTTTTGGGGGCAGTAAATCTCCTGACACTCACAAGCTGTTGATTATTCAAAAGTGGCTTAATCGACATATCTTTGAAGACTCTTCTTGGCAAAATGCCGAAGGATCTTAACAGAGATCCTCTCCTGAAAAATAGTTTTGGGGTGTTGGGATTGTCAAAACTGAGTAGCACTCTGGTGCAGTATACAGGAGAGGGTAAAAGTTCAACCTTCTTCAGATCATCAGCTTTCAGCCCAGTAACTGTAGTATATGACCCCTCGCCAGCTGTATTGAGCCCCAATGAGGCAAGTTGCCATTAATAGGATTAATATTGAGGGCCACCTGTTTTGACTGTAAGACCAGGTGACTGTTTGCGTCAAGAGGTGTGGAGTTCGAACTATTGGTAAGGTTACATTGGCCAGTGCTTTTGCTGAGGCTTGGCAGGGAAGACCCTGCCGCCATGTCAGGCTGCCGAGTGGTCAACCCAGGGCACTCACTGGTAGCCCAGGAAACTAAGTAGTTTAAAGTACTTATTATTTTATCAAGCTGGAACTGAATGCTCGCTGTTGTTTCTGCAACCAAGAAACATTGTTGGGCCAAAAGTTCTGTAAGGGTGGGCTCATTTAAGGATTGGTTGGGGTTTTTTTGATGAGCTTTTGTTCTCAACTCGCGGGGCGACACCCTCAACCATCGGAGGATCACGATGACCGGCAGCTGCCAGATAAAAGGGAGCTGGAGTTTTCAAACCGAGAGGCCGAGTTAAAATAAAGTCCTCAATCTTGGATTGCTTCAAAGAAGGTTGAGGAACCAGGTCAGTGAGGGATCTGCTCTTTTTCCTTGTCTTCATTATGTTAAGTACCACAATAGAGGAGGAGCTGTGTAATATAGAAAAGAGTCTAATCACTGAAACGAGTCCTAAATCCAGGGGAAGAGGAGTTGGGAGTTAAAAGGAAACAAGTTCTGATGCAAACAATGGCAGAGCTCCTCACAAGTATAACAAGAATCCTGCCCTCCCGACAGAGCAGGGAGCAGGGAGTAAATAAAAATGATGAAATAATAAAAATAGTAGATAAAAATAAAATAAATCAGATAAGAAAGTCACATCAGAGCTAGACATTACTAGACTTCCAAGCTAAGGAGTAAGATCTATAGAACAGCAACAAAGAAGCAGCAGCAAGGCACTCCCATAGCTGAGGCCCAGTTCAGGTTGTTAAAAATACAGCTAAACCGCAGCTGAAATATAACTGGAAGTGGATTAGTGGCCACACTGCAAAAAATTTCAAAAATGTAAAAGATTTAAAATAGGAAATTTAAAAACTAGGTTAAGGTAGAAAAATAGCCTTGAAAACAGGTAGTAGTTAAAATAGGTTAATTTAATCTTAGTTAGAAGCAGAGAGCCAACTTGCCTACTGCTGCTGCTGCCTCTCTAGCTCCACCCCCGGGGATGGAATATATCTATTAAAGAAGAGGATTTTAACTATTAAGGAAGAGGAAAGGAAAGGAAAAAAGGAGAAGATATAATGGAGAAGCTATTTGTAGATATAAGATTGGACTTGAAAGAGTCAAGATTGGATTTGCAAGATATAAGGGACATGATAAAAAATAAACTTGAAATGTGCAATTATGTACTACAGAAATTAGAAATGGTGACTCAGCATACACAAGAACAAAATAAACTGGGTGGGGGGGAGTTCTATAAAGAAGAAGCCAACATTGAAGGACAAAACAGACAACAATTATTTAAGCAGGGGGGAAAAGGAATTAGAATTAAAAATTTGTGGTCTGATGGGATGATAAAAGGGAGAATGGTTCAGAAAATGGATAAAGGGAGAGGGAAAAAGCAGAAAAAGGAAGGGCAAAAGAAAAATCAAAAGAGGGAGAGAGAAAAGTTTAATAACTGGAATGAGAAATGGAGGGGAATAAGAATGGGAAAAAGGAATTAAGAGAAAGGACCAGAAAACAAAGAGGAATAGGAAACAAACAAGGATAAAAAGAAAGTACATTGTCTAAAGAGTGAGAGATAATGGGTGAAAAAAAAAGGATAAGGAAGGAGATTCCGCAAGGTAATATGTTGTGATGTATAAGAATATATTGAAAATACTATTTTGTAATGTATAGATGATTCATAAGGTGTTTGAGAAAATATAATGTGGAATCTGAGAAAAATATATTTGTGTTATATACTAGATAGGGAGATTGATATTAAGGTAGAATAAAGGTGGTTAGCTCGAATTATTAACCAGAGGGGACAATTATATTTACAGATAAGGATTGATAAAATGACAAATGTGACAGAAAAAAGTAATATGAGAAATGACAAGAGAAATGAGATGAGAATTTTAGATAACATTGTAAAATAAGATATGAGAATGTATTAATATAACATGAACTGGAATTGGATAAGATAAGCTTAATATTTAACAATAATAAGGATGATGCAATATGAAACTAAACAAATATAATGAACAGGTAACTATGGTCATGTTTGTATTGAGATGTGAAACCTGGAACCACACTGCTAAATGAGAATTTTTTATTTTAAAAAATAAAATAAAAGCAGGGAGAAAATTGAATAACGGAATTACTAGGTATGTTTAACTGATATGGTGGTAGGCATTTGGAGAGAGTTTTGAAAGGTTGAAAATAAGCACTGAAGGATTATGAATTAATGTGAAATATATGCATTGAGAGATATGATTGATATTATTAGTTTTGCCTATACTAAAATGTATGATATATTGATGCCACACTATTAATGTATTGTTGTGCATATGCAGATTGAAATAAAAAAAATTGGGGAGAAAAAAAAAGGAACTACCAGTTTGCTGAACTGGATGTAAAATTAACATCCTGTTCACCCAAACCGGCTGAATGCCACCCCTGGATGAAACTGTTAACTGGAACATACTGCTCGAAGGATTTAAATTGTTTCTTAAAACAGAATCACTCCTAACAAAGGTGGAGTTGGAGTTGCATTATATATAAAAAATAACTACCTCATTACAGAAATACACAAAACCAAGGATGGAAGCCTTCTTGAATGAATTTGGGTTAATATAAAAGGTAGAAGAACTGCCATTTCCCTAGGTGTATACTGCAGACCACGAAACCACACAGAGGAAATAAAAGATCTTTTGCTAATAGGTTAGCTACATACCACAGTAGAAATAGGGACTTTAACTACCCTGATACTAATTGGGAGACAAACTCTAACCATGTGGGAGATGAAACAGATTCCTGACAAACCTAACTGAGAATTCTGTTATCCAAAAGATAGAGGAGGGAAGTAGACAGTCATCTATATTGAACTTAATTTTTACTAATAGGAATGAAATGATAGAAGGGATTGAAATTGTAGGAACTTTGGGGGAGTGTGAGCATGTCATACCAGAATTCAGCATAGTACAGGCACAAGTAATCAAGAAAGGCAAACTACTGTCTTAGAACATATAGAAATCCTAAAGTGGAAAAGAACTCAAGAGCTTGGGAAACTCTGAAATATGAGATTATAAAAGCCTAATATAGCATAATACCACTGAGAAAGAAAATCAAGAGACTTTAGATGAAATCAACATGATTGCATAAAGAACTCACTGAGAAACTGAGAAACAAAAATCACAAATATAAAAAAATGGAAAGAGGGACATATGACTAAAACAGAATATTGGGAAATAACCCAAATCTGCAAGGCTGAAGTCAGGAAAGCAAAGGCTCAGAATGAACTAAGACTTACAACAAATCCTAAAAATAGTTTTAAAAAAGTTTTGGCAAGGAGTAAAAATCAAAATAGGCAAGAAAATGGTAAGAGAATACTTATCCAATTTGAACAACTTTAATCATCAGGACCAGATGGATCGCATCCCAGGATTTGGAATCACTGAAAAAAGGCTCCTGAACCAGGGGACTACCAGAAAACTGGAAATAACTGATGTGATTTGCAATCTTCAAGAAGGTAAAAAAATGGATCCAGGAAACTACAGACCAATCAGCCTGACATCCATACCTGCAAAAATCCTGGAAAAGATAATCAAGCAGTGGATTTACGAGCATCTAGAAAAGAGAAAAGTGATTACTAGAAGCTAACATGGGTTTGTTAAAAACAATCATGCCAGACAAATCTGATTTCCTTCTTTGATAGATAGATAAATAGATAGATAGATAGATAATAGATAGATAATAAATAGATCGGGAAATGCTGTGGACATAGTTATTAGACATCAGTAAAGCATTTGACAAAGTCTATTTCATGTGGAATAGATAGCATCACTACCAGATGGATTTGCAACTGGCTACCCTACCGCATTCAATGTATAATCCTTAATGGAAATACATTTATATGGAGGGAAATATACAGTGAAGTATCTCAAGGGTCTGTCTTGGGACCAAATTCTTCAACTTCATAAATGATTTAGATGTGGGGATGGAAGGGGAACTCATCAAATTCGCAGATGGCACAAATGTTTTAGAAGAAACACCAATGTTTGACAGACTTGAGCATTGGGCCCTATCCAACAAGTGGTGTGAAAAGTAAAGTCCTGCACTTGGGTAGGAAAACCTGTATAGAGTAGGTGGTAACAGTAACAGAGTTGAAAGGTTATCTAGTTCAACTCCTTGCTCTTGCAGGAGACCTGTACTATTACTGATTAATGGCTATCCAGTCTCTTCGTAAAAGCCTCTATGACACACAACTTCCAAAGGCAATTTGTTCTAGTAAACTTGACAGGGATCTAGGTATCCTACTGGATAAGTATTGAGTCAGCAGTGTGTTGCATCTGACAAAAAAGTCAATGCAGTCCCAGGATGGACTTATTTTCCACAGCATCTAAGAGCAAAACAAGAAGTAATAGGTGGAAGATCATCAAAGAGAGATCCAAACTAGAAGTAGAAATTTCCTGACAGTAAGAACAATCAATCAGTGGATTGTCTTGCCTCCAGAAGTTGTGGGTGCTCCATTTCTGGAGGCTTTGAAGAAGAGATTGGACAACCATTGTCTAGAATGGTATATAGGGTCTCTTGCTTGGGCAGAGGATTGGACTAGATCAGGGATCTGCAACCTTAAACACTCAAGGAGCCATTTGGACTCATTTGGACCTGAAAAAAACCACCGGTAGCCACAAAACCTGGGTGGGTGTCCACTTGATGTCTCTGTCCCTCCCTCTCTCTGTATCTGTCTCTTTCCCCCCTCTCTGTATTTCTCTTTGTATCTCTCCCCCTCTCCCTATCTTCCCCTCTCTGTATCTCTCCCTCTTTCTGTATTTCTCTTCCCTCTATCTTATGTTCTCTCCCCTCCCTCCTCCTCCTGGGTGTGGCTTAGCTCAACTGTTCTGCATTAAAGCTGCTTGGTGCTGTGAAAGTAAAACTGAAACTCCTCTCCTCTGCTTGTGTTTTGCATTTGGAACAGATTTCTTTTCAGGTGGGGAGGAAGAATAGAACTCCTTAGCATCAAAGCATGTTAATAATAATATACGAAATACTAATGCTGTGATGGTCATTTTAAAAAATCCTTTCTTAGTGAGCACCAGAAGCCAAGAGGAATATACGTGCCAAATTTCAAATTTGTACGGTTTATGGTTCTGGAGATTTTGTGATGATGCATGAGTGGTATTTTGCTTTTATATATATTGATAAAAGTTCTACTAATACAAGACATTGTTATTTTGTATATAAAAATGACTACATTTTTCTCTGAATTGATGGGAGATACATGCTTCAGGGCGGGGACATAGTTTAATGTGTTCTGCATCCATGGCACATCTAAGGATCACCAAGTATGTGTAATTTTAATTAGTTTTTAATGTATATTTAATATGAAATAAAATGTTGAGGAGAAAACTGAAGTCCCTCAAGGTGGAAGAGAGATTCAACATTAACGGGTTATAGTTGTTGAAGATGTTCTAATTAAATTATAGGAAAATAGCTCAGAGAGCTGGGGAATTAATCTCTATATAAAAACAGGCGATTCAAGACAGTGTCTTTGAAAAAATGAGATAAAGTTGACACATAGCCGGTTCATTCTTCTTATGCAGTAGCATCTCAAGATCAGTTTTCATATTCTAAATAAAGAATTGCAGATCCAAGAATTGCACAGTATGGCTGTTGTGGTACACTCCAAAATCATCAAAAAACCTGGATGATCTTTCCTGGACCACATCAAGTTCCACCAGAAATGGGAAGTGATGTTGCGATGACACCAGTCACAAGGGAATGGAGCTCTCCATCCCTGTGCTGGATGCTCCCTATTCGTGGGCTCCAGAAGAAGCCGAAGCCACCCTGTAGGGGTGCCGAAGCAAAGGAGGGGCGTCCTGTGAGGTTCCAGGACAAAACACAATTTTCCTTGAAAAAGCCCTGGGGCTTTCTTGCCCTCTATGCCACAGCAAGGAGAAGAGGCAGCCATGATGGCTGCCACAAAGCTTGAGACAGCTTAACATCCAAGAAGAGTGCTGGAGCAGATTCAGTGAATAGTGTCTGGAACTGAGTGAGAAGAATCCTTTTTATCTAAAGTGTAATCCCCAAAGAGAACATTCAAAAGAAGAGAGATTCATAACTATCCTTAAAGTGGTGGTGACCTAACACTTTGAGTAAAATCTTAAAATTCTAAAAACGGAAGGGAAAGGGATTAAAGGAAGAAAATAGAAAATTTGTTAAAAATACAGAAAATTGGATTTTCAAATTGGATAGACATTGGCTTTGGATAGGTATTTTAAAATGCTGAAAGCATCTTTACAAAAAACTAATATTACATTTACTTTTGGAATATATCAGTAAAGTCTGATAAGAAAGACAAGACAAAGTGAAAACTGATTTAAGAGTGCCACCTGCTGTCAAAGGAAGACATAACATATTCCCAAACTCTTGGAAAGACCTGGCTTTATGGAGAATTAAAAATAAGAAATAAGTGAAACTTTATTATCAAAAGATTCCTGAAAGCTTCAATACAAGACTCAACTGGTAGAGGGATTTATGAAGGTTTTACCTTTGGATTACTTAAAATAATAGATCAATTAATTTTGGGGACATAGCGACTCCTGGACATTGGACATTGAATTTCTTGTTTGAAAAATGGCTTTGGTTTGAATAAAGGATTTTTGGACTATTGGACAAAAAGAAATAAAATAAACAAAAATAAAGATGAGTGGAATCTGGAAAGAAATTGCTTCAGAAATTCAGGATATAAAAGACAACTTGACAAGATGTGAGGAGATCTTGAATAAAATACAGAGCATAGATGTAGAGCTGGAAATTGAGACACAAATGACAAAAAGAAAACAGGAAGTCCAGAAAGTGGAGGAGTCAACTGAAAGAGTACCAGTAGCTGGAAAAATAGAACAGACAAAACAACAAACAAGAAGAAATGATAAAAAGGAAATAAAAATAAAAATGATAATGTTTGATGAAATAAACCAAGGGGGGAGTATTTTAAGTGAAGTTAAATAGGATTTGGAATTGCAGGGATATTTTTTTGGGAGAAAGATAGGGGTAAGAATAGATAACTTGAAAATGAGACAATGGAACATAGTAGAGAAGGGAGAAATGTTTAAGAGGATTGGCCAAGAAGTGGAACCAGATAGAGTCAAAGATTCAAGAGAGGAATATGGAGGAGACAAGCTAAGAAATGAATAATTAAAGCTTTAATAAGAGTGAGAGATGATGGTTTAAAAAAAAGGAATACTTTCGAAAAACGATAGTGAGATAAGTTAAAATAGAGCTGGAAGTTAGAAACAATTGAAGATTATAATCTAACATAAATATATGTATTATTAGTTAAGACATATAATCATTAAATGTAATACAAATACTAACATCTTATTGTAGGAAAAGGAATATGTGGAATTTGATTGACATAAAAATAACTGTAGTACTATTCAAATTATATAACTTGTTAAATGTAAATACTAGGAATACTATTTTATTTGTATTAAAATGTGATTAGAAAGGGGATATTTTAAAAATATAACAGTGGCATAATTAAAAATTAAAAAGGGGATAAATAATGGAAGATTACAATGCAATATAAATTTGTGAATTGTTATTAGAATTATATACGTCTGTTAAACACTGCAAATATGATTATTAATATATTATTTGTAGTAAAAGGAGTGATATTAAGAATATAGAGATTGACAAAAAATAACATACTGAAATACCAAATAATCAAGAATGATAATTTAATAAAATGTGTATTAATATCAAATTTTAAAAGACTGTAAATTGTATTAAATATGAAGAATATTGTCATATTTGTTTTAAAATGTAAGATACTCCGGTGCCACATTGTTCACATGATATGTTTGTTGAAATAAGAAAAAAAATTAAAAAAATTGAGAAAAAAAAAGTTCCACCAGAAACAATTCCTCCTTTGGCAAATAGATGTTTGAACAGTAGGTTGGTTGAACTGCCTCTCTTATCCAGGGCATTCATCACCCTTTGCAGTGTACATTATTTCGACTTCATTAGGGGGTACAATTTCTGTGGTTCTAAGATGACTAGTTGTGTCAGCTACATTTATGCCAACTCTGATATTTACAAATGTTGACATTTTTCTAAGGGAAGAATAAGCTACAGACTGATATTACTACTAGCCTTTGGGTATTTCTCCAGCTGCTGCATCATGTTGATTTTAGAAAGTTTAGAAATCATTTTCTACTTCTAATAAAAGTAAATGTTAGCACTTAGGAAATGTGTCATACTCACTACCAGGGAACCTAATTTTTTTTTAAAGAACTTGTGACAAAACTGATGGATTGGAAATTGCCCTAAGACATCAGAACCAATTCTATGGAGATGCAAATGAAAAGGAACAGTGATTGTAATCCAGTGATTGGAAGTAGCTCAGACTTAAAACACTATTTGGAAGTAGGCCAGACTTTCCTAGGGGAAAAAAAAGGCAAGTCTTAGTGATAGGAGATTAAATTCTCAGGGGAACAGAACCAGCCATTTGCAGTTTGGACATCTAGGGAAGTATGTTGTCTCCCTGGAACAAAAATAAAAAATGTAGCCGAGAACCTTACTAAAATAATCAAGCCCACAGATTACAATCCCTTTCTCCTCCTTCAGTAGGGACAAATGACATGACAATGAACCTGAAAAACAATATTAAGGGATTACAAGCAGTTAGGCAAGAAAATTAAGAAGCAAGGAGCACAAGTGGTCTATTTATCTGTACTTCCAATGAAAGATCAACATCCCAAGAGGGAACAAAGGATTTTAGAATTGAACCACTGTCTTAAGAGTTGATGCCAAAAAGAGAACTTTAGATTCCTAGACCACGGTCTGTATTATCTACATGAAGAGCTTTTGGCAAGGGAAGGGCTGCACCTCATAACAACCATGAAGAATGTATTCAGAAAATTACTGGCTCTGTAAGGTCCTGCCTCACCAGTCTTCTCAAGAAAGCAGAACTCTTGAAAAAAAAAGCCATTTTAAAAGGAAACTTTTATTGGAAGATTGTGATAGCAAGTGATCTAGGCAGGAAGTAACTTTTCCCACTCAAAATATTAGATAAACCATTGCAGACAGAGCCGCTCCCAATGCATCATTGACCTGGTGTGTAAAGATGTTATGGGAAACTCAGGCCGAGAAGGTGATAATCGCTCATCTTAAATGCTCGTCTTCAAGGCAGAGCTGCTGCTCTCCTCCAGAGAAGAGATAAGGTAGCTGGCCCAAGGCACATTCCTTTCCCCCTCCCAAGGTCCTGAAAGTTAAAGCAAAGCAAGGAATAGAAACAGAAGCCTCATACAGAAATCCCAAGTCTCCTCCCTCCCACCAGAATGACAGTGTCCCTGTAGGAATCTTTGGGACCTTACTTATCAGAAGGTCTTTAAACTAAAAATAAGGGGTGAGGGTGACCAATATTTAGGATCTTTAAGACAAATTTCTGGATCCTTGGGACAATTCCAAGCATAAATTCCAAGATAACCAATCAAACAGTGAGATAGAGAGTGATGGGAAGAAAAAACATCCAGATACAAAGTAGGTGATGCATACCCAGGGCTCAGATGCCTATACTATCGAAGTTTAGCAAACAAACATGCTGACCTTGAAGTACTAGTACATAAGGGCAGGTACAATATAGCTGCCATTATTGCAACTTGGTGGGATGAAACTCATGACTGGAATGGACTAATGGAAGGATACAATAATTAAAAGAAACAGAGCTATCAAAAGAGGAGGTGCAGTTGAATTATATGTAAAAGATCATTACATTTCTACAAAAATGCATAAAACCAAGGACAAAAACCTCCTAGAATGCATATGGGTCATTATAAAAGGAAAAAATAATGAAATTGCCATAGGTATATACTACAGGCCACCCAACCAAGCAAAAGAAACAGATGCTAACCATTTGACAAATGTATGTAGGAAATGTATCACAGCAGTAGTGGGGGACTTTAACTCCCCTGATATCAACTGGGAGACAAACTCTACATAAAGTGGGAACTCAAACAGATTCCTAACTAACCTAGATGACAACTTTGTCATCCAAAAGGTAGAGAAGGGAAGTAGAGGGAAAGCTATACTGGACCTAATTTTTAGGTCCAGAGGAAATGATAGAGGGGATTGATGTTGCCAGAACTTTGGGGGAGAGTGACCATGTTATATTGAATTCAATATAATGCAAACACAAGCAATAAAACACAATCAAACCAACTGAACTTTAAAAGAGTTGATTTTTACAGAGAGAGCTCGGGAAGAATGGATGAAAAACTTAGCAGGGAAAACAACTCAAGAATCTTGGGAAACTCTGAAAAAATATGATTATAAAAGCCAGTCGAGCACAATACCACTGAAAAACAAAAATAATAAATCCAAGGAAAAAAAACAGCATGGTTGCATAAAGACAAAAAGGATAAGTGGGGGGGAAAATGAAAGAATGACACATAACCAAGGCAGAATTCCAATAAATAACCTGAATTTGCAAAGATGAAGTCAGGAAAGCAAAGGCTCAGAATGAAGTAAGACTTGCAACAAATGTCAAAAACAATAAAAACAATAAAAATGTTATTTCAATAAATAAAACAAAAACAAAAAAAGTCAAGGAAACAATTGGCCCACTAATGGGAGAAGATATCAAGGTAATGAGTAGCAGAAAGAAAGTGAAACCGCTGAAGTCATTCTTTTCATCCGTCTTCATGCAAAAACAAAATATAGTCCAATTTACCAAAAACATTACCATAAAAGGCAGACTAGAAACAAAAATTAAAATAAGCAAGAAAATGATAAGAAAACACCTGTCAGATCTTGATGAATATAAATCACCAGGGCCTGATGGATTACATTCCAGAGTTCTGAATGAGCTGACAGATGTTATCACGAAACCATGGAACTATATCTTTCAAAGATCCTGGAGCACTGGAAAAGAGCTGATGTGGTTCCCTTCTTCAATACAAAGGGGAGGGGGAGACAGATCCAGGAAACCTAGACCAATCAGCCTAACATGAATACCTGGGAAGATTCTGGAAACAATAATAAACAAAACCCAGATCTGTGAACACCTAGAAGCAAGCAAAGTTATAACCGGAAGCCAACAGGGATTTGACAGAAACAGATCATGCCAAACAAATCTTATTTCATTCTTTGACAAAGTGACTAAATTAGTGGACCAGTAAAATGCTGTGGATATAGTATACTTGAATTTCAAAAAGGCATCCAATAAAGTAGACCACAATGTACTTCTTGGTAAGCTAGAAAAATATGGGCTGGATAGCATCACCACCAGATGGATTTTAACCAGCTAACAAACCGCACTAAATGACATCCGGTTTGAGTCTCTTCGGCGACGGACACGAAATCTGCGATCGTGCGCGGTTTCGGTCCGTGCTCGCTGCCGGAGACCCTGAGCCATTTGGCTCAGGGGTTAAAACCACCCCGTAGAGGTGGTGAAGACGGGGGAGCTGACGGCAGGGCTGAGGAGAGCCGCATCTCTCCTCCCCAACCGATCTTTCCCTTTCCTGAAGGCAGCGTAGCGGTGGTCAGAAATGGCCACCTCAAAGAAGACCTCAAGCGGACAAGTTTGTGCAAGAGGAAGTTATTAAGAGAAAGTGTGGTGGTCCGGGCTGACATCGAAAATCCATTAAGGTACCCGATCTTGAACAGTGGGAAACAGTAATAATTTTTTTTTAAAAAAAGAAAGAAAGCGGCATGAGAAAGTGAAAAGCCAGTTTGCCGCTTTTTTCCCTCTTTTTCTTTGATGTTAATGGTCCTGAATGACAAGCAATATTGAGACGGATGGATGGATATAAGTACACTTGGACACTAACAGGCTTTTTTCTATAGCTGAAAATAATGTGCCAAGTGTTAAAGACTTTTTGAGAGACTCTAATATTTTTTCTCTATAAAGGAAGAGAAAGGAAGCAATAGAGGAAGAGAGGAAAAAGTGAAAGGAGGGTGAGTCTGGAGACTGAGGATACCACCTGGACTTAAAAGAATTGAGTGTGGATTGGTAACAGGAAAAGACACATTTTAAAATACATTTCATTTGGAACTTTGTTGCAAGAGAGGAAAAGGGGGGGGGGGCAGGAAAACAAGAGAAGTACACTAGGTTCAAAGAATTTATTCATCTTTTTGGGCACCGAGATAATGGCTAAATAAATTAATTAAAGGAATCTGCAAAGGTACATGAGATACATGACTATATTAGAAATAGATAGAAGCTAGAAGTTTTAGAGGATTAATATGATGTGTATTTCCTTTTCTTTTTTAATGGTACTAAAATGAAAATATTTTATGGGAATGAATGAATAAGAGAGATATGGTAATTAATGGTTGAATTGAATTGGAATGGGAATAACTAGCTTAGTTACAATTGCTATATATATTTATAATCTTTCTATTTTATACTGTTAAAAAGCGTAATAAACAAAAATGAATGTACCAAGCAGAAATTGATTGATAATAGAGATTTTATTAAATGGAGGTGTAATAGAAATAATAATGTTAAAGGAGAAATACAAATGTTAAACAATGATTGGTTAAAAAAGATGGGGTATTATCCTCTGAAGTAACAATTATAGGGTAAATATGTTTTATAAGAAATACAAGATTGTAAACATGATAGATAAAAGTGTATTAATAATTGAATGAAAAATATGGGGCGGAGAACAAAGGAAAATAGTATAAATTGTTATGATAAATGGGATAGAATACAAGAAGTGTGTAAACAATTGAAATTATATCTGTATGGAAAAGGGAAGGCTCGGACACACACTGTTCTCAAAAAAAGAATTTTTATGTTTTTGTTCGTTTGTATTAATGTAATAATGGCTTGTTTATATTGTATATTTGTGGGCCAGGAATGGTTGTGGTATGACAATGCAAAATGTAGTAAGAAAAATTAATTTACAAATATGGAATATTTTGTATTTAATGATGATGGAGAAGATGAGACATAATCTACCGGCACACTATATACTATGTTTGTATTTTTGTCAAAAAATAATAAAAAATATTGTTAAAAAAAACAACAAACCGCACTAAATATGTAATACTTAATGGAACTATATTGACATGGAGAGGAGTAAACAGTGGGTACCCCAGCATTCTTTCTTAGACCCAGTACTCTTCAATACCTTCATAAATGGTTTAGATGAGATAATAGAAGGGGAATTCATCAAATTTGCAGATGATATTAACCTGGCAGGAACAGCGAACACCCCGGAAGATAGGCTCAAGAGCGAGATGGATCTCGACAGACTTAACACTGGGCTATTTTTAACAAACTGAAATTCAATGTAGAGAGAAGTAAGATTTTACACTTAGGCAAAAAAAAAACCAATTGTAAAGGTACAGATTAGCTGAAACTTGGCTCAATACCAATAATTGTGAGAGCAATCTTGGTGTCCTAGTGGTTGTTCTTAGTAAAGTCGTGCCCGACCCATTGCACTCCCATGGACAACATTCCTCCAGGCCTTCCTGTCCTCTACCATCCCCTAGAGTCCATTTGTCATCTCCCTGTTGGAATCAGATTCTGAGGGTGACGTCGAGCAGCTGACAGAGTGGGAGTGTGGCTCCGTTGGCTGTGGAAGAAGCTGGGGAAGGGCAAAGTCCAGCTGGGCAGAACAGGGGAGAGGTAGAGCAAGGAATTCAGAGGAAGATCCAGGCCCACCCCCTCTTCATCCTAGGGCACGCTGAGAGGAACAGAGAAGGGAGCAACGTGAGTTGCATGGCTTACAGGCGAGGAAAGGGCCCTGATTCCTTTCATTAACTGCAGCTGGGAACACAGTGTTTAAAAAGGGAGTTTGCACACAGCAACTTGTTGGAAGCAAATAGTGTATTATCTTGTTTTGTTGAGATTTATCTGGGTTCCTGGTGTCTTCCCAACCGTGTGTGTTTTGTTGGCCTTTGCAGCGTGGTTTGTATGGATTTTATTTACAGTTTATATGTACTTTGTTTTCGGACTGAATTTTTTCCACTGAAAAGACTGTTCTTGGGAGTTTTTTCTCCAGCTGAAGGTAACTGGACATTGGGGGCAAAGTTGGAGGTATTAAAGGGACTTTTCTTCCTTATGTGACTTTGTTGCCTTTGTGCCATGCCCTGGGTCATCACACCATTTAAGCTCATGCCGATTGCTTCAGTGACTCCATCTAGCCACCTCATTCTCTGCTGTACCCTTTTTCTTTTGTCCTCAATCGTTCGGATCTTCTCCAATGAGTTCTTTCTTCTCATTAGGTGGCCAAAGTATTTGAGTTTCATCTTCAGGATCTGGCCTTCTAAAGATTAGTCAGGGTTGATCTCCTCTAGGACTGACCGGTTTGATCACCTTGCAGTCCAAGGGACTCGTAGGTGTCTTTTCCAGTACCATAGTTCAAAGGCCTCCATTCTTTGGTGCTCAGCCTTCCTTATGGTCCAACTTTCACAGCCATAAATTGCAATTTGAAAACCAGACTATATGCACTTTTGTGGCTGGGTGATGTCTCTGCTTTTCAGTATGTTGTCTAGATTTGCCATAGCTTTCCTCCCCAGGAGCAAGCGGCTTTTAATTTCTTGGCTGTAGTCCCCATCTGCGGTGATCTTGTAACCCAGGAAAATTAAATCTGTCACTACCTCCATTTCTTCCCCATCTATTCGCCAAGGAATTGAGAGGGCCAGATACCACGAACTTCATTTACTTAATGTTGAGTTTCAAGCCAACTTTTGCACTCTCCTTCACCTGCATCAAGAGGCTCTTTAGTTCCTCTTCACTTTCTGCCATTAGAGTGGTATCATCTGCCTATCTCAGGTTGTTGATATTTCTCCCAGCAATCTCAATTCCAACTTGTGATTCATCTAGCTGTGCCTTTCTCATGATGTACTCTGCATATAAGTTAAATAGGCAGGGTGACAGTATACAACTTTGCCGAACACCTTTCTCAATTTTGAACCAATCAGTGGTTCTGTGTCTGGTTCTCACTGTTGCTTCTTGATCCACATATAGGTTTCCCAGGAGACAAATAAGATGGTCTGGTAGTCCCATCTCTTTAAGAACTTGCCACAATATGTTGTGATCCACACAATCAATGGCTTTAGCATAGTCAATGATGCAGAAGTAGATGTTTTTCTGGAACTCCCTAGCTTTCTCTATGATCCAGCATATGTTGGCAATTTATTTATTTATTATTTATTTATTAATTTGACTTGTATGCCGCCCTCTCTCCAAAAAGGACTCGGGGCGGCTCACAATTAAAACCGACACAATAAATTAATTATCTAAAATAGAATTAAACTAACCAAGCCAAATTAAACTAAAAACCCATTTATAATTAAGTATAAAAACGAACCCCCCCCCCCGAGGAGTCAGCACAGCGCAGCCTTCTCAGACCTGGTCAGAGAGAGGAGGAGTCATGCAACTGGAAGGAGCCTTGATTGGACTATGTGATTGATTGTTTGGGGAAAGGGAAAACTTTTACTTTTAATCAGGTGAAAACTGCGGGAACCTTCAGTCGGTTTTCACCAGATTTGTGCCAACATGATATATCCAATAAATAAGGTGACCAGATTTTAACACTGGTAAAGCGGGACACCATTGACTGGGTGGGGGTGTTCTTGATTAAAAATTTGCATGTAAAAATTTCCATTAATTTGCATTAATTATAAAATTAACAAAAATAATATAAAACTCATATCCTGGCGAAATAGCCACATGGCATATACAGTTGCATCAATTCTATGAGCTTTAATTTAGTGTTAAATTAAGAGAACTTTAAATTCATGTAAGAAACATATATGAAATAGAAGATGGCACTATGGAATGGAAAGATATGAATTGTCTTTAAGCCAGAGAAGTTGATTGTGAGAAGGCCAAAATCTGATTCAGAGGAGATGAAAAAGAAACATAGGCCCAAAAGACTTGATTTTTGGATTTGACATGAATATTTAGAAAGATGGATACAAAGCTATCCCTTCGTTTCCCAGCATTCAATTTATGTGTAATACATACAAGAAAGATGTGGCGTTTCAAACATGCAGTCACAATAACCAAGCTGACTTTTTTGATCCATACCAAGGCCCTCAAGTATGTATGTGGGTATTTATATGTATATGTTTGTTTCAGTGCAGATGAGAGACAATGTTTAGCCTAAAAAACCTAACATCTTTAACTCCATAGCATGCACTTATCAAATACACCGAAAAGAACAAAATCAACTGTGGCGGATTTAAAGATTTAAATGAGGAACCCATGAAGATCACTGGATGATCTTGGGCCTCATGTACACTTCACTCATTCTTTCCGTTCTAACTTCACCTTGTTTTCAAAATTATTATTACAACCAAGTTTTTTTGAAGGCAGTGAAGAAAAAGCAGCAGCTGCGTGGTTTTGAGCATGCTCCTTGGCTTGTCCCAAGGAAATAGAATCATTCTTCAATTTGCACCTGCTCGGCCATCATCGCTTCTCACCTGGGCCTCGGACATGAACCCGATACCCCAGCCATCGTCGTCACTCTCACTGCTCTCATCTCCCCCGTGGACAACATGGACATTCATGCCGTTAGCCATCCACCCTCACCTCAAATTCTCTAAGTCCTCTTCCCACGAGCCACCTCGCGCCAAGATGCAGCTTTCCAAGAAACGCCGTCCCTCCCTAACGCTTTCACCAGCCCAAGCACAGGCGCGGGGGAGAAAAAGCGTGGCACACCGTGTGAAGGAGGCCTCTGCGGTCACGTGTTCCAAATTCTGCACCTGAAAGAAGGCCTGGGGATAACTTTTGGAATCCTGGGGATTCCATTACTTGGACCATATTCTTTCTAATAGATGAGACTGCGGACTCATAAAGTTTGAAAGAGCTGCTTTCACCCTAAGTAAAGCGAAGTAAGTACCTGATAATTTTCTGCTTAAAATCGGGAGTTTTTTAAAATGCTGCGGGACACAGGATAAATTATTAAAACTCGGGACTGTCCCGCCAAAAGCGGGACATCTGGTCACCTTACAATAAAGCTATTCTTTGAGGAATCAACCTGCTTTGTTTTGCCTACTATGGATCTATTATTTGGAACCCTGACATAATAGTTGTTGAAGGTGATTAAGAAGAGAAAGGCATAACTTACTGTCCATTTGAAAGGTGAATTTCAAAGTGGCGGCTTCTTTAAACCCGAACAGATAGCAGCCCCTCTCCTCCCAGCTTTTGGCATGCCAATAGCTTCAGAGTTCAACTCCAGAAGCCGTTTGCTGGCTTACAGCTGTATTGAAGGGTTCTGAGGGAAAGTTCTTCGACACACCCTGACTGGGTGGGTCATAAAAACTATTGGGATGCCAGTTAGAAGGCAGAAGAGCTACACCCCAGGAAAAAAATCCTTCAGAGATCTCTCCCCAGGCGTGTGTTCAGTTAGCCATGTTCCCAGGAACTGACCTTCTATGCCTCAGTTTGATGTACCCTTACAGTTGTACTTAATTATTTTATAATTATGTGCAACTGTACAACTATTTTATACAGATTTTTACTTGCAACTCTATTCACTGATTATACCAATTAAGAAAATTAATTTTAATGTGAAAAGAAATTTGAGTTCGTTTAGATGAATCTAATTTTATATACATATATTCTCCAATATTTTAGAACATTCTGTTCCATGCTACAACAAGTAGATAGTTATACTTGTCTTTTTTTTAAATTCATATTTATATCCCGCCCTTCTCCGGAGACTCAGGGCGGCTTACAATTTTTGGGATACAACCCAATGCACTCAGCAATAGCCTTCCTTCCATTGTATATGCCTGCTTATTACTAAGCAGCATTTTTACAAAGTCAGCTTATTGCCCCCAACAATCTTGGGTCTTAACAGTGGTAAGCAACTCTGTCAAATATCAATAACAATTTAAAGTTATCAATTAAATACAGTGCTTGAAGGAAAGAAACTTGCTAGAACGTTTGTGATGACCATAATTTGTTCTGCTTTACAAGACCCTAGTATGCTCAAACATTAACACTCTGAATAGAATAAAAGTAGTCCTGAACCATTTGTTCAGTGACTGTTCAAAATTACAGCAGCATTGAATGAATAGTAATGATGCCCAGTCCCTGAAGTTATGGCTGTAGTAATGTCCTCATATTCACATGATCAAAATTCAGGCACTTGGCAGCCTGCGTGCACATACTGTGCATCTCTAGGGGTAATTCATCTCACTCCCTCTCTCCCACATATCTGTTCCACATCTATGCCCTTTTGGCTGCCCTGCACAACCTTGTAATCCTAGGCAGCGACACTAGGCAGAAGTCTGGGGTCTTTAGCAATCTCATTTCACCCAGGTATCAACTTCAGCCCCAGCACCACTATTGCCGCTGAGTGATGTCTCAAACTCCACATTATAGCTAGCCACTCTAGCACTACTATGCAGAGCCCCCACTACCCTGCACTTTGCAGACCCTGCTGCACCCAGCTGTTCTTACCTGTTTTCCTCCCACTGATGAGACATGCCAACCCAGCCCTTTGTAGCTGGCCATGCCAGGCCTTCTTCCTGAGTCTTCTTGTGCCATCTCAAAGAGGCTTGGGTGTGACTAGGCCCACCTGGTAGAATTCAGTTAATGATAGGAATGTGGAATCCTGGGATTACCATCAACAAATGATCAAGTCATGTGATATTTCAGCTAGTCTTTTGCCCATTCACAATTCTCATCACTCTTTCTGATCCATCCATGTGTTTCTTGGTCTTCCCTTTTATCTCCAGATATGATTTTTGCCATTATTTGTAGTTTTATCATCTCAGTATGTCTACATTTGGTTTTTTTGTACTAGTTATTCAATTTGATATTGAATCTACTTCCATTTTGCACCTATTCATTGCCATAGCTATTTTTTTCTTGTTTCATCATATACATTTAAATATCTGATTCAGGGATGGGATTCTACCGGTTCAGACCGGTTCTATAGAACTGGTTGTTATGATTCTGCGCAGTTCGGAGAACTGGCAAATCGTGCCCCTGGCTGGCCCTGCCCCTCTCTGCCCACCCTTCCCCTCCCAGTCAGTCCTTATCATGGATGTGCAACATCGCACACATGCCTGACATCGCTGACTGCGTTCTCCCCATCCAGTTACCCCATAAGGTAATTCTTTTTTTGCCCCCTCCCGACGATCAGCTGTTCCGACGATCAGCTGTGCCGGGATCCCCTTGTTGTCTTTCTGCTTCACTCAGGAGGCTTCCCTGAGGCCCAGGAGGCAAAAGGATGTTCGTGGGGGGGTGGCGGGGGGAAGCTGCGCCCCCTGCTCCATTCTTTGCCTTCCTGAGCCCCAGGGAAGCCTTCTGGGAGCAAAAATGCCCCTCCAGAGGCTCCTCTGAGGTGCAGGAGGCTCAAAAACAGAGCACAGGGGGGCTGCCCCCCTCTGTTCTTTACCTTCCTGAGCCCCAGGGAAGCTTCCTGGGAGCAAAACCCCCCCGGCTCCATTTTTTGCCTTCCTGAATCCCAGTGTCATGCCCCTGTCGGAATCTGACTCGGAGGAGGAAGCCAAACAGCTGACAGGGAATGGAAGTGTGTCTCCGTTGGCTGTGGAAGAAACTGGGGAAGGAAAAAGTCTTGCTGGGCACAGCAGGGGAGAGGTAGAGCAAGGCAGAGGGAATTCAGAGGAAGACCCAGGCCCATCCCCTCTTCATCCTAAGGCATGCAGGGAGGAACGGAGAAGAGAGCAATGTGGGTTGCATGGCTTATGGGGGAGGAAAGCGCCCTGATTCCCTTCATTAGCTGCAGCTGGGAACACAGTGTATAAAAAGGGCAAGCTGCGTGCAGCAGGCTGTTGGGAGCAAATGTGACTTTATCTTGTATCGTCGTGGCTTATCTCTGTTCCTGGCATTTTCCCAACTGTGTGAGTTTTGCTGTGCTTTCCAGTCTGAAATTCCTGCTCCTGCCCTGCCCTGCCCTGCCAAACTAATTACTTCAGTTTGCTTTGTTTGGATTTTAAGTTACAGTTTGTGTGTACCTTGTTTTGGACTGAAATTTCTATAATGAAAGGCTGTTCTTGGGAGAGTTTTTCTCCAGCCCGAAGGTAACCTGGACATTGGGGGCAAAGTTGGAAATAATAAAGGGACTCTTATTGCTTATCTGACTGTGTTGCTTTTGTGCCATGCCACAGGTCATCACACCCAGGAAAATCTTCTGGGAGCAAAAATGCCCCCTAGGAGGCTGCCCTGAGACCCAGGAGGCAAAAAAACAGGTGGGGGGGCTGCAAAAAAGCCACGCCCACCCAGTCACATGACCACACCCAGCCAGCCACACCCACCCAGCCACGCCCACCTAGCCACACCTACAGAACTGGTTGTTTAAAAATTTGAATGATCTGAGAGAGAGAGAGAGAGAACGAGAACACATAGATGCAATCTGATCCAAAGACTCTGTCACATGCCCATTCCAAAGCTGAGACCAAAGTCTCAGTCAAAGCATCATTTAGAGTTTCTGAAAAAAAAGTTCCTTCTGAAACTCAGATGGGTCCATCATCTGGAGAAGACTGATCAAATGAGATGCTCTTGATCCAGATCACAATGCCACTGGCCCAAGATAAAGACCATATTAATGAATTATCTTCACTGGTCATACATTATACAATACTTTTGTCTCATCCTCATTTTTCAGCATTGACTTTCCTTAAACTTTACATTCATTGTATTACAAAATTAGATTACTTTTTCAAATAGGATTTTTTCTCTCCTTTCTTGCAATTGCTCTATTTTCATTTTGTATATTTATTTATTTCTTTTGCTTCCATGTTCATTATTTCCCAAGAATCACTCCTGACCTTAATAGGATCTCATTCAGAATCTATCACACTTCTATTATTGGCAAATCTATGTGAAAAAATGTAATATATTTATCATATAGGGACTGAATTTTTAGTAATCTTACTTACAGCTGCCAAATTTCAATGGGCACGAATGAGCATCCATAGGAAAATCTTCTAAGTGCATTGGACACTCAGCCTGGACTGTAAGCCTAGAAGGGAAAATGCCAATTTATGGTCTTCTTCTGCTAAGAGATCATGAAAATCAATTTGTCAAAAATTAATTGAATCAACACAAGATCACTTATATTAAACTAAATATCAATTTACTGCAATTTTCTGGTTTATATTATAGATTCCTTCAATAAACAGTTTTATGATGTCAAAACATTAGACATATTTTATTCACAATTATTAGGAAAGACCAACTGAAGTAACATATAAATTACAGAATCATAGCTTGTCTGATAACAATTAGAAGTCTATGTCACATGGATACAGAATTCACAGTCCAAGCAAATATTTCATAGTGAGAGGAAACTAATGGGTAATTTAATTTCTGCCATTTCAACCAAATCAAGCAAATAATTACATGATAAAAGTGGAGATAAATGTACCACAGGATCATAATTATTAGCCCAGGATAGCTGCCTCATTTTTATGTCATTATTTGAAGCATTTAATACAGTTTAAAGAGTTAGGTTACCCCATTCAAATATAACCCAATCTTTGAACTACTGCAAGATAACTGGTGCTCACATTATCTCATGGTACGTTAGGCCTCTGTTCTGTGCAAATGCACCAAAAGCCTGAAGCAGCGAAGCAAGCAAAGAAATGTGACAGAGAGGAGATCTTCAAAAGGTAAGTTAGTCTCCATAGGCATAGTGCCTGTGAAAACCCAGCTGGGGAGGGAATAGGTGGAGCGAATGTTGGAGAGCCTCTGCAGTCATTGTAAGAGCAAACAACTGCCATGGTGCTGCAATATTCATAATCTCAGGACTTGTTCATAAATGCTAGGGGGCACTTATCACGTAACTTCAAATGTTCGCTAAGGGAACACTGGTAATCCAGGGATTACCTGTATAGAAAATACAAACAGAAAAGGAAATGAAAAGAAAAGTACATACCTCATAGTATATAAAAGAGTACCATCATCCTGGATTCGTAGTAGCTTGTTTGGCATAGTCATATTATGAGCTACTGACTTCTTTCCATTATGAAAGAATGTATCTGGAGTCCAGATTTTGCTGGCCATTAAATTATTCAGTCGAAGAATGTTCATGGGACCCTTGAATTTTAGCCTTTCGTCTTTCCATTTTTGGCGGAAGAAAACATCTATTGTGTACTCCTGTAGTGAAAAAAAATGTTTCAACATGACAGACAACTAAAAACAACAGGAAATCCTTGAAAAGCAATGCTTTTAAAAAATAAAATCCACCAATAAATAAATAATTCAGGAGTTTCTTGACCATACCTGAAATTTATATGGGGACTGAATTTGCAGCCCTTTGAAAATATTCTGCTCTATATCCTAATGAGCTTGTACTGGAAAGCATCCTATTAGAGTAGAAACTATTGTAATAGTGTTTTATTATGTTTTTGGTAAATAACTTGCAGGTGGCATAATATGCTATTTGAGATAGATTTCCAGGGTCATAGTATGACTCTTACAACCCAGATTCCCTCCACCCCTTTCACTTGGAGTCAGGATTTTCTCCATCCCTTTCTACCAGCACTATTGCTGAGATCTGCCTGCTTAGAATTTTGTCTACTACATAGTTCCTTCTGTCGATACTAAATGGTCATACTTTTTTCTCTGGTAGTGGAAGACACAGAAATGAGATTATAAATTAAAATCCTATACAAGAGATTTCCAAAGCAAACGAACTTATTTTTCAAAGAGAAATTATATATATTTTCTTAATGGTATTTATATATCATAATTTAGATTACTTATGGGTTAGTTTCTCCAACACTCATGCTTTTATTCCACATTTCTTAGGATGATACCTCTTTTTCTAGAGTTATTCAATTTTTCCTTCCGTTTTTTCTTCCATCTAAAACAAGTGGTTTTTTCTGCTGTAGTTCTCACAAGACATGGTGCTTGTTAAATGGAATAAGCACTGACTACAGATACTTGCCATAATCAACTACTATCCTATTATTATGATTCTTGACAGATCCATTTGTATATCCATATAAGTTGTCTTACTACTCTCCCCAACCTCTTGACATCAGTTGAGCCTGGCAAACACTAGTAGTTGGAGCTTTAAATGATGGATCATCAACTTTGAAATTGCCCAGAAAATGCAGAACTCTAAGCATGATTTGTTTTCACGCCTTTATGAATATAAGATAACTTTTATTGTCACTGTACACAGTAATACATATTAAAAATGAAATTCTTATGCCCGCTCTGAAAACACACACACACACACGGTATCCATCCAGTCAATTTTGAATACATAGCAGAAAAGAGTCTTGAGAGTTAACAAAGTTGATGCTATATGTTACAAAGCTATTACAGAATCGAGTTGCTCTGCTTCAGATATCACAAAGCCTCCTCCCAGAAGGTAACCAGGCAAACCAGCCATAGAGAGGATGTATGCGGATCCTGATCAAGCAGCACTTATAGTCCATGTCCTGTGATAGATTGTGGGCTGAATGAAGAGGCAGACACTGATCTTCGACTTCAAGCTCTTTATTAAACAACAACCTAGCAACTGCCTGACAGCTTGCCCCTTTTATAGGGAGATGTCAAATGGATCAGCCAATCAGGACAAACTATTTTTCCTGCCATAATGGCGGACCTGAGTGAAGCTTTCGTTCCTTGGCTTCACTCCTTCATTTGGATATTCAACACCTCTCCCCACTTAGACAGGACACTGACCAATCAGCGAGAAGCTTAGCTGATGTAGTTGTGCAGGTAGGTGGGGCTGCGGTGAGCTCACTCTGACCCGCACAATTCAGTTGCAGCAGTGGCAGTGGCCTGGTCAGTCGGGTCTGCTGCCGCTCCTGAGTCAGCCAAATGAATTGCCTGGAACTCGGCCCTGGGCGTGGCTGATTCACCTGGAACCGGTTCTCTGATGGCTCTCCGCTGGATTCCTGGTTCTCCAGGTATGTGCACTTGTTGATTGTTCAGGTTTTTGTCTGCCAATGGTGAGATTTCAGGACTTTTGCCAATTTCTAAAGGGCCGTTTTTAGTTTGTGTTATTTTTGGTTGCCGGTGAACTGAAGTTCCCAACCAATCCTGGAGTTGGTTGATGTGGCTTCTCCATAGTCGACCGTCCTTTAGTTTTATCCTATATGAACGGGGACCTGTAATGGTTACCACCTTGGCAGGGACCCAGAGAGCACCCCTGGCACAGTTGTGGTCATACACCAAGTCCCCTACACTGAATGACCGGAGCTGGCTGGTCGAATCGATGGGTGCTTCTGCTGGGTACTTAGGGTGTAGCCAGTCAAGCTCCATCCTGAACTGGCGACCCATTAATAGCTCAGATGAGCTTCCATTTGTGGTGGCGCTAGGGGTTATGTGCTGGACTAGTAGGGATTTGTCAATCTTTGTTTGCCAGTCCCCTGGGCCCATTCGTGATAATGGTTTTTTCACTGATCGCACTATTCTTTCCACCTGACCATTACTGGCTGGCTGGAATGGCATAACCAGGGTATGGTGGATTCCTTGCTCTGCTAAGAAGAGCTTGAACTGTGTTGCTGTGAATTGTGGCCCATTGTTTGAGATTAATACATCTCGTAGGCTGTGTGTTGAAAATGGCCTTCTCAATACCCTGACTGCCTCAGCTGTTGTCAAGGTTGTAAGTATTATTTCTAGCCATTCTGAGTATGCATCCACTATGACCATAATTGTATGGCCCTGAAACAGCCCAGCAAAATCTACGTGCACCCTTGGCTAGGGTGCTTTTGGTGTCTCTCATTTGTGCGCTGGGGCAGAGGGAGGTGCTGGTCTGGACTCCTGACATGGTTTACATGTGGCAACCCACTCTGCTATTTCCCTGTCCATTTTTGGCCACCACATGTAACTTCTGGCCAGTGGCTTCATCCTAATGATGCCAGGATGCTCCACATGTAAGACCTCTAATATTGGTCTCCTTAATTTTGGGGGTACAATTACCCAATCACCCCACAGCAAACCCTTTTGGGCAGATAGCTCATGTTGCTGTACGTGAAATGGCTGTAAGTCTGCACCAACTGGCCCCTTTGGCCACCCTCTCCACACCTACCTTAGTATTTGGGCCAAGGTTTTATCCTTGGCTGAGTGTCTCGCTATTTCAGCCACTGTGATGGGGCTGGAAGCTAGCTCCTCAATAAGGAATACAGATACGATGGGGGCAGGGTCTTCCACCATCACTGGAAGCGGGCATCAGCTGAGGGCATCGGCATGGCCCAGGATCTTGCTGGGTCAGTAAATCAGCTGATAATGGTAGGCCACCAGGAATATTGTTCATCGCATCATGCACGGTGATAAAACGTTTCGTGTTGGGCGGTCCCTGGCAAGCAGGCCCAGTAGTGGTTTATGGTCAGTCACCAGTTTGGATTTGCGGCCATATAAATACTTGTGAAATACTTTCATCCCTACCACTGCAGTCAGCACCTCCTTGTCCAGCTGGCTGTAGTTCTGTTTGGTAACCAATTGTGTCCTGGAATAGAATGTGATTGAGACCTCAAACCTGTTAGGCATTCGGTTGCTGAGGACGGCCCCGACACCAAACGGGGAGGCATCACATGTTAGGATGACAGGAACAGTCTCATTATATTGCATCAGGACACTCTCTGATGATAAAAGTTTTTTAACTGCAGCAAATGTGGTGGCTTCCCTTCGGCCCCAGGTCAAAGTCAGTGGGGTGGTTCAGCCACTGTCACCTTCTGTGGCAAAAACATACTATAGAAATTTAACAGTCCCAGGAAAGCCTGGAGTTGTCTAGTTTCTGGGGGTGGGAGCTTCTTTAATGGCCTTGTCTTTAGTGGGGGTGTATTCCTGAGCCATCATTCAAATGACCCAAAAACTCGACCCAGGACATCACTATCCGACACTTCTCCTGTTTAACCTTTAGTCCAACTTTCTGAAACCTACTAAGGACTATTCTTAGTTGGCCAAGGAGTTTCTTGTTGTTGGAGGCAGATATCAGGACATCATCAAAATATAGCACAATCCCTGGAATGCCTTGTAAAAGGCATCCATGAGGCTTTGAAATAGCCTCGGTGTCACACTCACACCAAATTGCAATCAGTGGCATTTAAAGGTTCCCTGGTGGGTTACAATAGTCTGTGCTTCCACAGTGGCTTCATCCACCAGTAGCTGTTGGTATGCCTGTGCCAAATCTAATTTCACAGAAGTCTTTCCTTTGCCCAGGGAATGTAATAAATGCTGTACGATAGGCACTGGATAGGCGCTCTGCTGTAAGGCCTTGTTGATTGTACATTTGTAGTCCACGCAGATGTGGAATGAGCCATCTGATTTGACCGGTTTTACTATGAGTGTCTCCCATTTGACATGGTCTACTGGCTCCAAAACCCCCTGGACGATTAATTTATCTAACTGACTGTCTATTTTGGGCTGCAATGCAAAAGGCATCCTGTGTGGCTTTATCCTTATGTGAGTGATTTTGGGGTCGAAGGAGATGGGTGTCCCTGTATACTTGCCCAAACTCCTACTGAAAATGTCTGCAAATTTCTTGATCAACTTCTTGGTGCTGTCATCATGGACGGTGTGGATGCCAGTCATCCCCAAGCCCAGGGATGCGAACTAGTCTAAGCCGAGGCGGCTTGGCAGGGTGCTGTTGACTACAGTCAGCTGCAGGGGTCCCCTAAAGCATGCTCAGTGCTTTCTTGGTGCACGGTGACAGCTCTGCCTGAAATTGGCAGGCTGCTAGATTTTTGAGATGCCACAGTGGTCAATCTTATTCGCTGTGGATGGGATCATAATGGGATCAGGCTTCATTTAGTGCTGTCTGCAGCGTAAGGTTAGGCTTTGCGAACAAGCACCCTTGGAGATTAATATCCCTTACTCCGCATATGATTCTATCCAGGAGAATTTCATCAAATTCCCTGAATTCACAATACAATGCGGCTTTTCTTAATGCGGCGATATACTGGTTAATCAACTCGCCCTCCTCCTGGTTTCGGTGGTTGAATTCATGCTGCCTGACAATTTTAGATGGCATGGGTGCATAATGTGTCCTGAGCGTACTTTGAAGCATTGTCCAGGGCACCGTCTGCACAGCTGCTGGTGCCAGGAGTGCCTTGCTGCTGGTGCTCAGTGCCTGAGCGGTCGCAGTAGCTTAGGAACAGCACCCTCTTCCTATTGTCAGAGTCTGAAGAGGTTGTTAGCTTCCAAGAAGCATGCAAACCGGATGATATAGGAGTTCTCCGAGGCTGGGTTGAATGAAGCAAGTGGGGCATGTGTAGTCATCTTGGCAGAACCAATGCAGATCCGCAATTAGGAGGCTGTGTGATGGTCACTGAGAGTGAGATGCCATCTTCTTTGCTCCAGCTGGGATCACAATAAGCTCTTTTTGATTATTTCTCTTCGGATCCACCTTCGTCACCATTGTTAGATTGTGGGCTGAATGAAGAGGCAGATACTGATCTTCAACTTTATTACCCAGCACCTGCCTGTCTGACAGCTCACCCCTTTATAGGGAGCTGTCAGATGGCTCAGCCAATCAAGACAAACTATTTTTCCCACCATAATGGCGGACCTGAGTGAAATCTTTGTTCCTTGGTTTCACTCCTTCATTTGGATATTCAACACCCTGGATAAAAGTGAATTTCCTTTATGAATATTTTATTTTATTTTGCTTCTGATTGATGTTATTATTATTAATCTGCTATTTGTTTTATATATTATTTGTTCATTTAAACTGCTTATGTGCTGATTTTTTCCTAAGTATTTCATTATATACTTTGCATTATAAAGTAAATTAAAATCTTTGTTCAGATTCAACAAATCATACATCTACGCAGTACTGTCACTGCTAATAATAATTGACTATCTTGAACCTAAAGTATTTAATTGGGGCAGAACTAGGATAAACTGGAATAAGAACCTCAGGGTTTATTGAATGGTAGATATCCCAGTTACAACGTTTTTAAAGTTCCCATTTATTATTCCACAGGAAATGCTCCAATATTTTTTGAAAAAAGAACAATATTTTCTAAATCCTGTTTTCATTGCTCATATTTTAAGAAAAAAATGTCTGAGTAATCAGAAATAATCCTAATTATCTACCTACATTTAATATTACATATTATCACTACAATTGTGATGATTATTCATTTAAAGTTATTTGTTTTGTTTACTTTTGTTTTAGGGGAAATAATTGTCTTTTATTATTGTTGTCTTTAAATGAATTGCGTTTCCCTCTTAGGCTAGTGTCACAATAAATTTTACATAACTGGTGCTCTGTAGTTCTTTTTTAAAAAAAACAAGTTTTATTTCAGTTTTCTACATTTTAAAAATGTTTTTAGTGAACAGCATGATTACAGTTTCCACATTTACATACAAATATGACCATAATTACATATTCAATTTTTACATTCAACTTTTTATCTTGACAATGCTTTTATACATTTTCTATTTTATTATACCAAGTGCTTACCTCTTATTTAAATCATCAATATTTCTCATATCTTCACAATTATTATATTTTAATACTTTTAACTGTCACATTTGCATATTTCATCGCATATTTTTATTACATCCTTTTATAGATTCTAATTTAATACAATCATTTAAAAAATAGTTTCCCCCTAAATTACCAATTTAAGTGTGCCACCTCTAAAGTTTATATATTCATTAATTATCTCCCCTTTTAAATTAAACATATAACTTTTATTACCTAGAATATTGAAATTAATAATCCTTTTAAAACTACATAGCATATATGCCTTTTAAATCAGATTCTGCATGGTTTTTCCCCTTCTTGGTTTCATAACCCTTATTTACAATTTCAGAAGAGAAAACATATTAATCTATTCACTTAATCCTAAACCCTGATATTAATTCCATTTCAGCCCTTCTCCAATATAATTTCAATTATTTCAATATATTTAATACACTTATTCCATTGATTATTCCATTCATCTTTATACATTTAAAACAGAGGAGCCTGCATTCCAGTACTAAAAGGTATCAACTCCATTACAACCCTCCTCGTATTTCATTTCAATTATTTCAGTATATTTAATAAACATATTCCATTAATTATTCCATTCATTTCTATACATATGAGAAAAGAGCATACATTCCAGTACCAAAGAGTATCAGTTCTATTTTTCATCTTAGTAATCTATATATCCCTATTTCCTACAATATCCATAACTTTAAGTATATTTATGCTACCCCCCATCACCTTGCAGAATCCCCTTTTAAAATATTAATCAGCCATTGTCCGTGTCTTCTAAATAGACAATTTCTTTTCATTTTTTTACACTTACCACATTTCTTTGTTTCCAGATCCTGTTTCTTAACCCTTCTTTTCCCTTTCATTTTCCCCTTTGTTCTTCCACTCGTTTTTATCCCCCTCCCTATTTATAACTTCCTTCCACCCTTCAATTTTCTGCTGTTTCTTTTTGCCTTTTAAATTTTACAGATATTCCCCTTTTTATTTACCTTCTTACATCTCATATTTTTATTTCCCACTCTTTTCCTCTTTCTTTTCAGAATTCTTTGTTTCCAATGATAGTTAAAAATGGCCTCTTCTGTAGTCAACTCCACCTCCTCTTCTGTCTTTTGTCTTTGTTGTTCATATTCTTCAATCGTGTTTTCCAAAATTTTAAAGCAAAACCCAATGATTCACCTCGTTCTTGTAATGTTTCTTTCATGTTTCTAAGTTCCATTTTTAAGTCCAGAAGAGATATCACTATTTTGCACATTTCTGTCTAATAATTTAATCAAAATAGCGTCTATGAGGTTAGTTTCCAACAGTCAACTTTTGTTTTATTCCTCTCAAATTTTTAGTTCACAAATAGTCCAATACCAAGTCCATACCAAAATCAGCAATTAATCCCAGGGCAGTCTTCATACTTCTTTCTTTGTTTCAATGTTTCAATTTTTCAAAGTTCTTGTTTTATTGTATTGTAATATTTATTGTAATATTCCTTAAAGTTTTTAAGAACCAGTCTTTTAAAAAATGTTAGCTTTAACCACTAGATGGCACTCTTTATCATAACAAATCTTCACACACACATCCCTTTTAATTAATCTATTCAGGGCTTTTTAAACCACAGTCTTCCAAGAAAAAAGTCAAATCCAGTTAATATTTAAATTTTCCCTTTGACAATTTCAAATTCAGCCTTATTAATGCCTATGTAGTATCAGAGTATATTTATCCAGATTAATTAAATAGTTTCTTCTTCCGGCTTCTACCTTTCTCGGTTCAAAGCCTCACAGCTGTCAAAAACAATTCACATTTTTTGCCCTTTCTCTTTGCCACTTTGAATCCTTTCTTAGAAATTCTTAATTATTAATCCTGGGGTACCTTTCATTTAATTATAGCGTCCAATCGTCCCATTTCTCATGCTGTCTGCTTCTTTCTCCCTCCTGCACAATCTTATTCCAGTTGACTCCTCCCCTTCAGGGTGGCCATTTTAAACCATCGCTTCAGATGTCTTTGGGAGGGAGTGTTTGCCAAACCAGGGAGGGGATTTGTGACTCCCCTCTACCCGGCTGGCAGTCTCCCCTTCCTCTGCCACCCCTACGAGGTGGCTTCTGCCCCAAATCTAACCGATCGGGGCTCTCTGATGAAAAAGCATGAACCAAAGCCGTGGACGATCACAGTCAGCGGTCCGTCTTCATGGAAGTCCAACCAGAAGAGCTTCCTTTGTGGTTCTTTAGGGTATTATTTCGCAAGAATAATCTTACCAATTTCATAAAGCAGCAAAAGTGTCAGTATATTCATGAATTGGAATAGAGCATGGCAACAAGGTCAGCCAATGAATAGGCATAGCAACATGTTTCTGTTTGAGTTTGCTCCATGTTGGAGAAATCTACAACTGGTTTGTAAAATCTACTTCTATTTATGAAGATGTTAAATGAAGCATCAGGTATTTGGAGGGAACTGTGAATGTGGGTCTTCAAATACAGGTATCTGGAGGTAAAGGTAATTGAATTTATGTCTATTCCAGTTATGAAGGGAGGAGTGTCAGTATATTCATGAACTGGAATAGAGCATGGTGACAAGGTCAGCCAATGAATAGGCATAGCAACTAAATCAGCCAATGAGGACTGTTTTGGAAACTAAAACTAAAAGTAGCCTAGGTGTGGCTCTATTATTAAGCTCTGCAACTCTGCAGCTATGTTAAGCTCTGAGTCTGTCTACTGAAGATGAAACTAACTTGCTTGCTTGCTGAAGACTGGAGCTCTGCTTTGAACTTGCAACATGTTTCTGTTTGAGTTTGCTCCATGTTGGAGAAATCTACAATTGGTTTGTAAAATCTACTTATATTTATAAAGATGTTAAATGAAGCATCAGCCAACTGGGTATATTTTTCTGGCACTGGATTATCGCTGCAAAACTCTCAATAAAAAGTGCAATCTACTTTATTCTTGCTCTTTACCTTCTTTTGGTTAATGATGCCCATTATTCAATACAACTAAATTCAAGAAACACATCCTGTACTTTCATCCAAGGAACATTCTTTTTACATGAGCTAGTAAAGCAACAATTAAAAATAAATTTCTCACTAGAAGAAAAGAAAGCAACCTTGGTTTTGGTTTCCAAAGACTGGGTGGCAAATGGCCTGCCATGAGCGGTAATGGGCATGAACAAAAACCCTGGAAGTAATTTTGTTTCAAAAAGTCAATTCAAGGCAGTTTTCCAATGTCTAAAGGAATGAGGAGAATATAATCCCTCCCAACTTAACTTTTTCAGAAAACCTACTACTATCTACGATAGTTACCTCTGTATATTACTGTATATTACTAGGATGCTGTTGCAAGACAAATATGAGTTCAACCTTTGCAAGTCTATAAAGCAAAGGAAAGCTGAAGTAATATAACTACAGTTGTGATTTCACTTAGTGGCTGTTTTGTTTAACAACTGCGTTGCCAGTTCCAATTCTGGTTGAGAAAAGAACTAGATATCACCTGCATTTTCACCAACACAGCAAACCCACTTATTGTTTAAAGTTTAACATGTCTTGGAATTTCTGAGGAGCACATTTATCACACCTATTGATCTCTTCTTTAGAATCTTTTATGGGACATTCCTTTCAGGCACTGTTTGAGATTTTATTTCATATACCTGTAATTCTTTTTGTAGATTCTATGGCTATCTAAGCTTAAAATAATTATTTCCCTTTCCTTTTTTCCTGCTTAAGTCTGATTATAATGATATCTTGGGATAAGTAGTAGAGTTATTTTCCTAGGCACATGCATCCAAAGGCCAGAGAGATGACACTATGAAATTTATTCCATTTCAGTTATTCTCTTTCTTTCTTCAGTATTAGCTAATGGATCAGGTAGATTTGAGGTGCAGAATGACAGGTAAAGGTATTCCTCTGGAAATAGATGTTAGCAGCAGTAACTACTAAGGACATACAAGAAACCAGAAAGCCAAGGCCAGAAAGTATAATCAACGAAGCGGCCAACAAAAGATAGAAGGGAGAGACCCACTCCGATCCTTAGCTTTCACCTCTTGCCATTACAGAAAGAAAAGGAGAAAACAGGGAGAACCCCTGAAAACTCAGAAGGAGATTAAGTGAAGATTAAGGGGAAAAGGGAAAAAATAAGTGTAAGGACCAGCCTCTCCACTCGTATAGACTCTTTAAAACTTTGTATTTCAAAAGGAATCTTTTTATTAAAGCAAGTCAAAATTCAATGCAGGATCTGAGGTCTCTCAAGGCATGCAACTGGGATAAAAGGAATTAGAGACCCCTCCCAACAGTCCGATGTGAATTCCACCAATCCGCAGATGTGAAGATGTTATTACACCTGCACCTCTGAGAAAGCAGATAAGGAAAGTTTCACAGGGCTATCTTCCAGCGCTGCAATCCACATGGCTCCTTCTCCCTTGCATCTCCCCAAGAGGTGAGAATTTTCCAGGCATTCTGGGGCGCCAGGCAATGGTTACAAATCGTGTAAAAGGTTATACAAATGACAATGTAAGTAATAGGATATTTAGGATACATAGAGAGGAAAAGAATTAAATTAATTGAAACCCACCCTTTTTTCCATCGAAGAATGGCAGATACACAGATCTAACAATAAGTTTTTAAAAGTGGTTTTTTTTATGGAAGCAGTAGTTTTTTTACATGATGCTCAAAAGAACCGTCATAAATTCTCGAAAGGAAAAACTAAAAACTAGTTAGAATAAAGGCAACCTTCAAATGAAGATCAATCATCCTACTGATAGCATACTTTGCAAATTGCAAATTGTACTCTTCAAATTGTACTCCGCTCAAAGAGAAGCATATTCAAAACCCAGTAAAAGTTGAGTTTATCTGATATTTTGTTCATTAGGTGATAGAGCTTCCTTCTGCACTGTCTATAGATTTTTGAGATAGAGCCTGGGCAGCAATTACTTTGCCCATAGGACCAATCTATCAATTTATTCTCTACCATGATTTCTTAGTAAAGCTCTCATCTTAGCCCAACCATTAATTAGCCAAATTAGTCCCATCTTATCTCCAAGTTATTAACTAAGACACATTATTACTCTACATTTTGTCAGCTGTTCATCTGCTGTCCATTTCTCTATTTATTTGCATCTCAATTAATTATTTGAGCCAACTTGAGTTTGCATGTGACTTCCGTGAGAGAAACATTATTCTTGTGGAACTGAGATGCCAACCATTTCAAGATGCCAGCCTGCCAATTATTTAAAAGGTAGTCCCCAAATTGCCTGCTGTGTTTTCAGATGTGCCTGTCAGACCATGCCACTGTAATTGGATCTGGTGAGTCTGATACTGGGTCAGTATTGAATTTTGCTCAAACAGCTTACAAGAATAATTACAGCTGAAAGTAAATAAATAAATGCTACTTTAGTATCTTGGACTCATATTCTATCCTAAATTGAACTGGCTCTTAATGCAGTAGAAAAAAAACCCTACAGTGCCAGTCCACTGATATTTTACTTATTATTGCATTGTTGTCTTCTGAGGATGAGGATGATGCACTTTCATGAGGAACCTTTTCTTTTTTCATTTTATTACAGATCTTGAAGTGATAAATTTATCCCTCCAAGGACAATGTTTCATTTGCAAATGTTGCAACCCTATCTACATATAGTTGACTTATAACCACTTGTTTAGCAACCATTCAAAGTTACAATGACACTGAAAAAAGTAACTTATGACTGATCAGTCCTTGCACTTACAACAACTGTTGCAATATCCACAGGTTATCCCCAGTCATATGATCAAAGTTGAATGTTTGGCAACTGGCATGTATTTATGACAGTTGGAGCATGCCAGGATCATGTGATCACCATTTGTGGCCTTCCCAATTGGCTTCCACAGAAAAGTCAATGGGAGAAGCTGGATTGACTTAACTACAATGTGATTCCACATTAATCAACTGTAGTGATTACCTGAACAACCATGGTAAACAGGTTATAAATTTGGTGTGACCTGCCTAATAACCACCTTGCTTAGCAACATAAATTCCGGTCCCAACTGTGGTCATAAGTTGAGGACTACCTGTATGTCACCTTTTATTGCAATGTTATTAGCATTTCCAAGAAAATTAGGAGGCTCTGTCCATAAAATTCCCAGGAGAGACTGAGACTGACTTGTTTTATTATTGTTAATGAAGTACCTGCCTTTAAATCTAGACATACATTCATTTCATTTCATTTCATTTCTTTATTTTTTTTATTTCACTGTGTTTAGTACAAGTTTGGCAGCTTACAACAATAAAACAAAAAATGATTAAAATGTAAAATAACAATTGTAAAGGAATGAAACAATAAACAGTGAAAGTACAATATGAAATTTGATACTGATCAAATCCAGATTGTTAAATCAACATCTAGATATTAAAATATTTTAATGGCCAAACATCTTATAATGCATTTCTGCTATATAGGCCCACTCAATTTTCCTTCATTAGTTCATCCAAAGCTTTTTAAAAATAAATGGTCTCCAATTTATATGAGAAGCTGCTTTGTTTAGATTAGATTTAGATTCATGCAAAAAAAAATGCAATCAGCAATTGACTGACAAATGCCAATAAACAGGGGAGGGATTCTACCAGTTCGGACCCGTTTGGGAGAACTGGTAGTTCCAGTGATCATTTGGCCCTACTCACCCGCGCTTGCTCTTACCTGTGCTCTATTTCCTTGTTTTGGAGCACAGCTTATTCATGCGGCAGTGCAGTTTTGCCATGCCTCAGCTGTTTTACCCACTGGGGCTGCAGTAGAAGGTAAGTATTATAGCTAAAAATGGGCTTTTTAAAATGGTGTGCACTTGCACGAAGCACGCATTTGGCACACGCATCACCAGCTGGTTGTTACACCAGTTGAATTGCACCACTGCCAATGAGCCAACAATACTATCACCTCAAACGTGTTCTCATATTCAGAGTCCACATTCTTAATCCATGCTGTGCACTTTGAAAATCTAAGGAGTCCTTGTTGCTCTCTGAGCTTTCTTGTTTTCTTGCAGATGTTTCAATAATTAGGTAACATCATCAGTGACGTTATTATCAGTGATGCTAGTAAGTGCGATGACCCGGGGCATGACACAAAGGCAACACAGATAATCAATAGGAGTCCCTTTATTAACTCCAACTTTGCCCCCAATGTTCTAGTTATTTTCTGGCTGAAGAAAAACTCTCCCAGGAACAGCCTTTGGCTGCAGAGAATCAAGTCCAAAACATGGTCAACAAAAACTGTAACTATAAGTCCAATCAAGGCAAAATAAGGTAATTAGTCCGACAGGGCAGCAGCAAGGATTCCAGACATGAAGGCATGGCAATAAATCAACATGGTTGGGAAGACAGATAAGCAAAGTCAACACAAGATAAACTCACATTTGCTCCCAGCAGCTGCCCTACTCAGCATGCATTTCTTTTAAACTCTTCCAGCTGTGGCTAATGAAGGGAATCAGGGCCCTTTCCTCCCTCATAAGCCACGCAACCCAATCTCTTCTCCATTCCTCCCTGCGTGCCCTAAAATGAAGAGGGGGTGGGCCTGGGTCTTCCTCTGAACTCCCTCTCCCTTGTTCTACCTCTCCACTGCTCTGCCCAGCCAGACTTTGCCCTTCCCCAGTTTCCTCCACAGCCAACGAAACCACACTCCCACTCCCTGTCAGCTGTTTGTCTTCCTCCACGGATTCAGTCTCTGACAGGGGCATGACAATAAGTGCTAGTAAGAAGTGCTGTTCACTGTCAGATTATATTCTGGTATCTTGCCTGTCTGTGTGGGATGGGGGCAATCTTAGATATTCTTTGGTTGGGCTGTTTACTGATGGCTCTTAGTTTCTTGATTGGGGTATTGCTTACTTGATTGTTGATCTGAAGCTGACCTTGAAGTTAATCTATGGTGATCTGAGTGCTGTATTACTGGTGGAGAGGTGCTGGAGTCTTTTTTCTCCTTTGGGCTGGTTGATTGTCTTTTTTGCACAGTCTAAAGATGTTGTTATTATCTATGTGTCTATTGGTGGCTGATTTTTCAGTGTGCCAGGCTTCTAGAAATTCCCCGGCCTTTTTGGACTTGGCCTGGTCTAGGATTGTCACATTTTCCCAATTGAAATTATCGTTAAATCTGTCTATATGTTGTGTTCTGCCAGTCTTCTGCCTGTTTGTCCTACATAGTGGTTGTTGCAGTTCTTACACTGTATGTTGTAAATGACTCCTGTTTTTTCTTCTGTTGTTGCTGGGTCTTTTGGTTTGTTTAAGATGTTTTAAAGGGCTTTAGTTGGCTTGTGTGCTATGCTAATTCCATGTGGTTGTAGTAGTCTTATTTGTGGTTTTTGGGATATTCTTGTAGGGCAGTGTAATTCTTTTTAAGGTTTGTGTTGGTTGTGCTGTATTGGGTTGAATGGTCAGGGACTTTTTGATAAAGTTGCGTGGATATCCATTTTGTTGGAATGTGTTGTATAGATGCTCCATTTCCTTTTTCTGCTGTTCTGGGCTCATTTAAATAAAGTCCTTACACAGCTTATCTTATGGGAGGTTGGGTTATTGTTTTGATAGTGGAGCATCTAGTTTAGTTTAGTTTTAGTTTAATTAGTTTAGTTTATTGTCATTGCACTTCGTACAATGAAATTAAATACCATCTTCAGTGTACAATTTATGACTATGAAAATAAACAAAAACATACATCCCTCACTCTCCACATATTGAATTGAAAACCCCTGATATCACATTAATATTGCACTATACAGTAGAATTCAATAGAGTTACTGCCCTGGGATAGAAGTTGTTTTTCAGCCTATTTGTCCTTGTTTTTATTACCCTGTACCATCTGCCAGATGGTAATAGTTCACAAAAAGGGTGCTCAGGATGAGATGGATCTTTGAGAATGGCAGCAGGAGTTATAAAGCTCTTCCAAAGAGGGGAGACAGCAACCAATGATCTTCTGGGCAAAGACATTAACCCTCTGGAGTGCTTTCCTATCTGCTACTGTGCAATTGGCAAACTATACAGAGGTGCAGTAGGTTAAGATACTCTCTATGGTGCAGCAGTAGAAGGTCACCAGCAGTTTTTCATTCAGTTGTTGTTTTCTGAGACGTCTCAGCTAATATAATCTCTGCTGGGCCCTTTTGACCAGGGCTGCAATGTGAGCACCTCAGGTCAGGTCCTCTTTTATGGTAACACCCAGAAATTTAAAACTGGCCACTTGCTCCACTTGGTCTCCATTGATAGGCAAGAGCTGGATGTCTGATCTGTTCCTTCTATAGTCCACTATAAGCTCCTTGGTCTTATTGGTGTTGAGGACCAAGTTATTGTCTCCACACCATGAAAACAACTGATCACCTCATCTCGGTAGGCAGACTCATCTCCCATCACTATTGTATCATCTGCAAATTTAGTAATAGTATTACTAGCATGAATGGGAATGCAGTTAGTATCTAGTTAGTATGGATGGTTTTTCTGTAGACTTACATTTCTAGTTTTCCACTGTGGTCTCAGTTTTCTTGGTAAGATTTACAGAAGTGGTTTGCCATAACCTCCTTTTTAGAGCTGAGACTGCATGAGTGGCCCAAAGTGTGCCAATTGTTTTCATGCCTAAGGCAGGACTAGAACTCATGGTCTCCAGGGTTTCTAGCCTGATCCTCTAACCACTATACCAAATTGGCTTTCTCATCATACATTTAGGGAGAAAAAAACTCCTCTATCGTGGAGAGGCCAAACATCTATTATTAAGCAAAGGAGAAAGTGATAGTAGGGAATTACAGATGTATGAAAGTATATGTCCTAGAAAATTACCAATTTCCTTCTGCAAGAAGGGAAAGATGGAAGAAAATCAGTATTATCCTGAAACAAGTTCAGATGGCAAAGGCTTGTCATAGATCCTTCTTAAGAATGATAAAATAGTTATAAAAGAAAATGAAATGCAGCCCCATGTCAATAGTTTATTTCTGTGGGAAAAAAACTGTGATGTACCTTCTGGAGGGATCTGAAAAGCAACAGGGTGGCTTAGTGTTTTCCTCCAATGTTAATGTTTTCCTTCAATGATGCTGAAGCAAGGATGCAAGAGTCAAGAAAGCCAACTGGCCGGGAGGTGATCAGCCTCAGCCACGCCCACCAGCGCTCCCGCAAGATCAACTTGAGACCTGTCCAGTGCTTCTGATGTGGTCAGCTAGGGCACCGAGCTGCCAAATGCTTGGTGGCCATGCCCAAACCAAAAGCAGGGCCTGCCTACAGTTCTGAGCCTGGTAATCACAGCGAGGAGGCTATCCAGGGCCATGAGTTTTGAACAAATCAAAAGTTCACTAATAGGAGAGCCACCAGTAACCCATTTGACCGAGCCCGTGAGGCTGGACGTGGAACAGCACTTGGAGAGGATCTGGTTCATGATTGTCCCGAACATGACAGAAACTGTGATCCTGGGACTAGCCTGGCTGGACAAGTGGGGCCTGATGATTTGGTGGGAAGGGGGAAACAGGAAATTGAGGTTGGGAAAAGGATCCTCCCTTCCTCCACATGATTGAGTCATGCAAGCCTCTCCACAGAGGATGGGAGCTAAGGGCCCAGAACACTGAAGGGCTAGATCAGATCAGCTGCCTGGGACCCAGACCATCCCTAGAGTGTCAAACCTGGAAGTCTGGGGTTTGCTATGATGGGGCAGGATGGAGCACTGATGATGGTGGGGGGTGTCAAAAGCTTGGGAGCAACGACGCACTGGTAATGGGGGGTAATTGCAGCAGCGGCAGAGAAGAGGAGACCAGCAGGACAACAGTCAGCTGTGCAGGGGAAAGCGTGGTGACATGAGGCAATGCAGAGATTGGCAGGCTAATGATCAGCTGTGCCGGGGAAGGCGTGGTGATGCAATGCAAGCTGCCGCTCAGAAATTGGAGCACCGAGCAATGAACAGCTGTTCCAGCCCAAGGAACGTGCAGCTGACTTTGGGGTGAGGTCAGCACTGGGGAGAAGACTAGGAGGCGGAAGCTCCCAGTGCTGATTTTGTATCTCTGCATGACGTGGTTTTGCAGCTAGAGCTCAGTGTGTGCCAGAGTCTGTCTAAATAAAGCCAGTTTTTTTAAAAATTACATTTATATGCCTCCCTCCTCCGAAGACTCAGGGCAGCTTACAATTTTTGGGATACAACCCAATGTGCTCAGCAATAGCCTTCATTCCATTGTATATGCCTGCTTATTACTAAGTGGCATTTTTACAAAGTCAGCTTATTGCCCCCAACAATCTTGGGTCCTCAATTTACCTACCTTGAGAGGATGGAAGGCTGAGTGAGCTTACAAGTGTGTGGCATTTTTCATCTTGATTTAGGTCCAGAGCTTGGACAGGCTGAGAGGAAGTCAGCGCTCCCTACCTGCTTTTGTCTGCTTCTGCTTCTTCCACCTGTATGGTAGGAGAATGGCAGGGAGGATGGCAGAGGGCACGGCTACAATGGCCGATGTAGGCATGGTGGAGAAGCTGGTGGAGGTGGTCTTTACACCAAAGCAAGGTGGGGAGTCAATGCTGCCAGAGGTGTGTTGCATCACTGCTGCATGGACAGCAGGCCCGGGGGCAAGGCCCCAGTGGGGAGTGGTGGTGCAGCTCATTAGTGGCCACCGGGGCAAATTTGACTCTGTGGCGGGAACAAAGGTTGACCAGAGGTGATGACAATGAGGTCAGCTACTCCACCTCACCTGGCAGTCAAATTATGGAGATCCTGCAGCAGTGGTATAGGGAGGCCAGCTTTCAGGAGGCCTCTACCTGGCAGTCATGGGACCTGGGAGACAAGGCAGCCACCTGGTCGGCAAGGCAACAGGAGCCAAGGCCGAATATTATGCCACTTTCCAGTCCGAAGCTTCAACTGGATGTAGCCCCATATACAGCACAGGAAGTTCCCCTGATGGGTGGCTCAGAGTGGGGTGCATCATTGAGAACTGTGACAGGGAAACCAGGACTGTCAACTGGAGTAACTAGCAGAGCAGAGGAAGAGGTTCCCCATGACATACGCCCCCCCCCGTCAGGCCGTCTGGGGTCCCTGACAGCACCCGGGGTCCCAGTCCAGCTCCAGGCTGTCCAAGGTCTGCCACAGGGGGCTGGATGGTCCGTGGCATACGGGCCTTACTCACTGCCCGTGGAAACTGAACCCTGAAAGCCACTTTCGATGGGGATCCTGAGCAGCTGGCTCAGGATGAGAGAATACAAGGACCTGACAGAGAATACCAGAACCTGGCGGAGGTGTTCAGGGAGTAGTGTGATGCAGTACCCCTCACAGGCCCACGCAATTGTGATCCTTCCAGGGGCAAAAATACCCAAGTTTAAGATGTACTCCATGACCCCCAATAACATGAAGGAGCTGAGGGAGTACATCAACAAGAACCTAGCTAGGGGCTTCATCCAGCCTGTTAAATCCTGAGTAGTGGCCCCAGTCCTGTTCAAGGAAAAGAAGGATGGGATGATGAGATTATGCATAGACTTTAGGGGGATCAATGGGGTATGCATGAAAAACATGTACTCACTCAAATGGAAGATAGTGTTTAATTGCCCTCTGGGAAGCTTCCAGTTCAAAGTGATGCCATTTGGACTACAGAGGCCCCTAGCAGTGTTCATGCAGCTGATCAATGAGAGGTGCTGCATGACCAATTGTATAAGGGAATCCTAGTTTACATGAATGACAATCTCATTTTCACAGAAACACTGGAGGAGCATGTCAAGCTAGTCCACCAAATCCTCAAGAAGCTTATGGCAGTGAACCTAAATGCTAAGCTGTCCAAATGCGAGTTCCACCAGATTTGACTGGACTACCTGGGCTATCGAGAATCAAGCGAATGGGTGGAAATGGATCCAGGGAAGGTAAAAGTCATTTTATAATGGTAAGCCCCTCAAATCCATAAACAACTACAAACCTTTTCAGGGTTTGCTAACTTCTATAGGCAATTCATCACATCCTTTGTAAGAATAGCCTGCCAACCACAGAGCTGCTGAGAACAAGGAAAACCAGGCTAATCCCTGGCCGAGCAACTGCTTCAATGGATGATACAATGCCAACAGGCATTCGAAACTCTGAAAAGGCTACTTAAAAAGAACTGGTTCTGAAGCACCTTGATCCTGAGGAACACTTCGTGATCCATGATGATACCAGCGATGTGGTCGTATGGGGTCATCCTCCTCCACAGGAATGAGGAGGGGAACCTGCAACCGTGCACCTATACCTCTTGAAAACTTACTGACACAGAGAGATGCTGGGCTGTATGGGAAAAGGAGGTTTTTCTGGTCCAATGCGCACTATTGACTTGTTGCTACTTCCTGGAGAGAAGTAATGTACCATTCAAAGTATTAATTGACCATAAAAACTTGGAGGCACTTAGAATTCCTTGCAAACTCTCACAGAAGCAGATTCGGTGGGCACAGTACTTCAACTGATTTAACTTCACCTTGAAATACTTCCTGGGATGAAAAAACATTTCTGGCTGACACCCTTTCAAGAATGTCGCAGTACAAGAGCACTAGGGAGGAGGTGGTTAATGCAATTATTCACCTACCTCAGAGAACGGCCCAGGTGACCATGCAATGAGCCACACAACAACTGACCACACTAGGGGAGGAACTGACCCAGAAAACTCAAAACTGAGTTGCAAAGTAATGCCTGACTCAAGGACCATCCACAGCTCTTGATCATTAGGGACAACCAGGCTTGGAAGGGGACTAAACTATACGTCCCTAATAGCCTGCAGATGCAGGTCCTACGAAGGAGCCATGATGCCAGGCAGGTGGGGCACTTTGGATTCCTGAAAATCCTGCACCTGGTTAGGAGATAGTTCTGGTGGCCAGGGATGAAAAAGAACATTGAGAGTTATGTAAAAAATTGGGCAAACTGTGCAATGAGGAAGAAAAGACTGGAAAAGCCCCCTGGGTTGCTGCAGCAAGTAGCCGAGCCCACCTGGCCCTGGGAAGAGATCACAATGGACTTTATAGTTGAGCTGCCACAAAATGGAGGGAATACTGTGATTTAGAGAGTAATCAACATATTTTCCAAGCAGGCTCATTTCATTGCCTGCCCCGGATAACCGTCTGCCCACAAAATGGCGAAGTTGTTCCTGAGGCATATCTACAGGATTATTTCAGGTCAGGGGGTCCAATTCATGGCTAAATTCTGTAGAGTTCTTAAAGTCCATTGGGTCCTCCCAGGGGCTTTCCATCCGAGTACCAATGGGGTGGCAGAGAGAGCTAACGCCATAGTGAAGCAATACCTAAGGTGTTATGCCAACTACCAGCATACTAATTGGGCAGAACTACTGCCTTTTGCTGAAGTGGCATACAATAACGCAATGCACAGCAGCACTGGGCTTAATCCCTTCAAGATGGTCAACAGGTTAGACTTTGTCCCCATGCCAGCATACCTCCAGGAGCCTCCCTCTTCTATTAGTCTAATGGGAGTGGGTGGACTTGTTGCAGAATGCGTGGGGAATGTAAGATAAGCACTGGCAAAAGCAATAGAAAGCTGATAAGAAACAGCCCCCACAGAGATCTTTCCAGGTGGGAGAGAAGATTTATCTCTCCACAAAATACTTAAGGCTTAAAGCTGCCCTGCAAAAAACTAGGTCCTAAGTTCTTGGGGCCATTTCCCATCATAAAGATAATCAATCCAGTTACTGTGGTACTAAAACTTCCCCGCCTTTTGGGGAAGGTGCACCGAGAGAGTAAAGTTTTACATGAGTAAAGTTTACAATACCATTTGTAGATTCTTTCAACATAACATAAGCAAAAACATAAGCAGCAGCAGCTCAGAGCAGAACTCTAGTTTTCAGCAAGCAAGCAAGTCAGTTTCAATTCTCAGCAAAGCACAGAGAGCCAAACCACACCCAGGCTGACAGCTCCTATTGGCTGGTCTGTTGCCATGCTTACTCACTTGCTAACTTTGTTAACCATGTCTCTGCCAGTTAACGAATATACTCTAACACTCCTCCCTTCATAACTGGAAGAGACATAAATCCAATTACCTTTAATATTCTTCAGATACCTGCTGGTTTTAACATTCAAGGTCCTGCATGGCATGGGTCCAGGATACTTACGAGAACGACTCCTCCCAGCATCAAGTACCAACCGCCCTGTACAGGCCCACAAGCGGGGTCTCCTCAGGGTCCCATCTGTGACCCAATGTCGCTTGGCGGGAACCCGGGGGAGGGCCTATTCTGCGGCGGCCCCCGCTTTATGGAATCTTCTTCCGCTGGAGCTCCGGTTGGCTCCCGATCTCCACACCTTCCGCCATGAGTTAAAAACCTGGCTGTTTTTACAATCTGGGCTATGTTGACTCTTGGGGTTTTGTTTTAATATGGGGGTTTTAAATTGCTTATTCGGCTTATAACCTGTTTAATATAGTTTTAAGTAATTTATTGTTGTATTGTATTTTAGTGTGAGCCCCGAGTCCCTTGGGAGAGGGGGCGGCATATAAGTCGAATTAATCAATCAATCAATAAATAAATTTGAAGACCCACATTCACAGTTCCCTTCAAATATCTGAGAACACTTTTACTGTGATACATCCTTTTCAATGAAACAATCATCCACAAATGCTAATAGTTGACAATCCCCACCTTTTAACTTTCCAGTGTATATGCAACCATCAGCCTTGCAACTCTTGAACCCAAGACCTTTCAATGCCTTAACTAAGCATATATTTTAATTCCTGGCTGACTGCTTCAGCCCATAAATAGCCTTGTTCAATTTATACACTGTGTTAGGCTTTTTATTTTCATATCCTGGTGCTTGAAACATGTAAATTTTTTCCTCTAATTCTGCATTGAGGAATGCAGAGGTGATATCAAAATGCCAAATTTTATGGCCAATGCTAGTGCCACTTTTTTTTTTTTAAACAAATTTTATTCAATTTTTAACAATTTTTTAAAACAGCTCTTTTCAGTAGACAGCATGTTCCCGGGTCGTCACTTTTACATGCAAATATGACAGTAGATCTATATTCATTTTAAACATTTAACTTCACTTCTATTCCATTTTAGCAGGCAAAGGGTCAAAGAAATTAATCCTAATCTCAAATCTTAATCTCAATCTGTATAACCCCCCAGTTCATTTCGAGTTAATTGCAAATATATATATATATATATATATATATATTAAAAACTTCATTTATAAATCTTACAAATAACAATATATTTGCCCATCATATTAAAGATAAAGTTCATCCATATCTATCCTTTAATTATCTTCACATTGTTAATACTCTTTTATCATTTACAAAATTCTTTTGTCCATCAGATTTGCCCTTTCATCACATATTCTCTCCATAATTCTAAATCAGTATAAATTTTAACACTAAAAAGAATGAGAAAAAAAAACCCTAGACTTGCCCCCTTTTACTACTTTGAAAGAAAAAGAAAAGAAAGAGAAAAGAAAAGCTCCCTTACAATATATCTCTAATCAATCGGGTTCTGCAATACATATCCCCTAAGATTTATTTATGGTTCCAAGATAATAATAAAAATAACTAATCTTGGTTATTGACAAATCTCATTTTAGGCATTTTCTAAAATCATTTCAATTAATTCAATTTATCTAATCATCATTTACCTTTCTTTTGTAAATAAGAAATAAAATGTGACCTTTTACCAGTAAAAATTGTCAGTAACCCTATTGTTTTACACTTTTATAATTACAATATATTCTTATTACCATTTCTTCATGCAGAACCCCTTTTAATACATTAGCCATTATCTCTATGCAAACAAGTTTCTTTCTTTATTATGTAATTTCCGTGTCTCTCTATCTTTTGTTCTTGTTTCTTGTTCCTTCTCCTCTCTTTTATCCATCCCTTCTCTATCCAGTTTGAATCCCTCTCTCTCTCTTTACCTTTCTGCTCTCTATCCTTCTGGACCTTTCTAACATGCCTAATTTCATAAATGTTCCCCTTTTTTACCTTCAAGTTTCATTCATTTTTGACCATCCTCCTTTCCCTTTTATTTGTATTAATCTTTGTGTTGTTTCTTAAAATGGCTTTCGCTTGCTGGCTCCCTTCTCCTCCCTTTTATCCTGCTCTCCCCTTCTCTATCAGTTTGAATCCCTCTCTCTCTCTTTACCTTTCTGTTCCTTTCCTTCTGAACCTTTCTAACATGTTAATTTCATAAATGTTCCTTTTAGGTACTTTCTTAGGTTCGTTTTTTAGCCACCCTTCCTTTCCCTTTTATTTGTATTAATCTTTGTATTAATTGTCTTTTTAAGATGGCTTTCTCTTGTGCTGGCTCCTCCCTTTCCAAGGCTCCTTCTTCTTCTTTATTCAGCATTTGAATGCCCATGTTTTCTACAACAAGCCAAGTTAGTTCAGTCACTTCCTGTAGCAGTTCTTTCATACTTTAAACTCCATTTTGATTCTTTGGATGGCCACCAAAATTTTATTTTCCTTATTTCTTCTTCTTTAAATTTTCTATGATCCTAACCAGGTCCAGAGTCTATATCAATATCACCAATTAGTCCGGTAGTCCGTCTTTGTGTATTCAAGCTTTCACTTTCTATGAGTCTTGCGTCTCTTTAAAATGTAACAACTCAATCCACAAAGGAACAAGATAGTTTCTTTCTCCTTTAGCTTCAATTTTCTCAAAAGTGGCACTTTCTGCAGAGTCTTAACCCTTTCCTTTTATTTTGATATTCAAAGTTTTCGAGCCCCAAACTTAAGTTCTTAAGCTGGCTTCTTCCTTTCCGTTCGAAGCCTTATAGCTGTCAAAAATATTTTACTTATTTTTCCTTCGCTTGAACTGCACGCTTTTCTTTTAAAAACTCATCTTTATCTTAATCCGGGTGCCTTGATCTTACCATCCGATACTCCCGGTTCCTCTGCTGTCGACTTCTCTCTTTCCTCCTGCACCAATCTTAATCCCGTTGAGACCTTCTCTTCGAGGTGGCCATTTTGACCACCACTTCTTGACGTCTTCGGAGGGAAAGACCAGACCCAAAAGGGGAGATGCGGCTCCCCTCACTCTGGCTGGCAGATTTCCCTTTCTCCGCCGCCCCTACGAGGCAGCTTCAGCCCCGAACCTTGCAGGATCGGGGCTCTCCGACAAGAGCCAGGCTGCGGTTGGACGATCACAATACTCAACCCGAAGCCGCTAGTGCCACTCTGATGCTTTCACTCTTTACAGTTGGCACAAATACCTTATCATAGTGCACATTTTTCATCTGTGAAAACCCTTCTGCCACTAATCTGTTTTATATTGTATCTCATTATTGGGCAGTACTTTCTTTTTGTATACCTACTTGCATCCTACAGCTTTGCTACCCTGTGGCAAAGTCATAGATGTGAACACTTCCCATGGATTTCATTTCCTCGTCCATGGCTTCTTTCCATTTTACTTGTTCCATTTTAGGTAATGCCAATAATTCCTTGTAGTTCCTTTGCTCATACCATACCTTATACACTTTAACTTTATAGCAGAATACCTGTCAGGTGGAATCCCCTTGTTCCATTGCTCTGACCTATGTGGCATTGGCTCCTGTGTGTCAACCCTCTCTTGCTTCACATCTTGTTCAGTTTCTCCTCCCTGAACGCTGACACCATCACTAAGTGAGTTACCATCACTGAGTTACAATCACTAAGTGAATCTCCATCACTAAGTGACTCATTCCAGAAATTTGCATCAATTCTGTTCCAATTTTGCTCTGCAAAGCTAGCAGATCTTGAAATCACCATTCTCTTGCTCCTGTCGCTAAAATGATAGCTCTTTGAGCCTGGCTCTTAGCCCATAAACCTGAGTTTTCTAGCCTTTTGTTGTCCCTTTCTTCTAATTGCTTTTGGAATATGCACCCACACATTACTTCCAAACACTCTTAAATGTGCCAGAGATGGTTTTTTCCCACATAGCACTGAATATGGAGTATCATTAATGGAGAAACTCTACAACCTATTAATTAAATAATTAGCAGTCAACATGGCTTCACCCCAATAAACCTGCTCAGACCAGAATCCTCTAGCAGTGAGTCCTTCATGGTTTGTAAGACTCCATTCCATCTCTCAGCAACAACATTCTCAGCTGCTGTATAAGGATTTGTGCATCTGTGTTTTATTCCTAACTGTGCCAACCACTGTTGAAAACTTGTTGACATGAATTCAGAACCTCTGTCAGTTTACAGCTGGACATACCTGTTGTTTATACCTTCTTTCTACGAAGTTTACCCATTGCTTAAATTTCTGTAGCACTTCTATTTTACTCTTTAGTAAATAGTAGAACCCAAACCTGCTATAGTCATCTACAATGACCACTGCATACTTTGCTCCTCCTAAACTGGCTTGCATTGGCCCAATTAAATCTGCATGTACCAGCTCCAGAGCTCTTGTTGTCTGCCTTGTGCTACTTTTGCATACTGGGAATTATTATTATTATTATTATTTATTCGACTTGTATGCCGCCCTACTCCCTAAGGACTCAGGGCGGCGAACATTAAAACAGAGCAAATTTACAATAAAAAACAATTAAATAAAACAAGCTGAATACATTAAAACATTAAGAAAATTAAAACCCTCAACCCCCCCCCCCCGGGTCATTCCAGGCCAGCCTGTTGAAACAACCAGGTCTTCAGGTCTCGGCGGAAGGAGCGGAGGTCAGGGGCCAAACGGAGATCTACGGGGAGCTGATTCCAGAGGGCAGGCGCTCCCACAGAAAAGGCCCTAGCCCTGGGAACCGCCCGCTGACAATGCCTGACTGACAGTATCCCAAGGAGGCCCCTCCTATGAGAGCGAACAGGGCAATCGGTAAGTGATGCTGGCAGGAGGCGTTCCCGCAAGTACCCTGGACCCAAGCTTTTAGGGCTTTTTAAGTTGTTACTAGCACCTTGAAGGCAACCCGGGAGACAACCGGCAACCAATGCAAGCCACGCAGGAGGGGTGTAATGCCTTGGACTTTGATGTTCTGCACATTTTACAATCCGAATATGCCTTACATCCCTTTACATGCAATCCTTCTGCATTCTGTTCCATCTTGTGAACAACTTTAAAGCTGGCATGGCCAAGCTTACGGTGCAAAAGATGAACACATGAATCATGCTTTGCCAGATTGCCGAATGTTTGTACACAATGAATATTTTGTTCCTGCAACACATAAAGGTTATCTTGCTTTATGCCCTTTGCACATGTTATGCCATTTTGCTTTATGAGATACTTCCCATTTACAAATGTGGTCTCAAACTCTTGCTTATCTAAACTAGAGACACTCAGCAAATTATGCTCCATTTCAGGCACACACAAAACATCATTGAACCTTATTTCCAGATATGGAATTTGCACACTGCCTCATCCAATGGCTTTAGCCTTTTTGCCATTTGCCAAGGCAAATTTGCCAAGGCAGTAGCATCTCCAGCAGCTGCATCCATCTTGTAAAACAAGTTAGAATTATTAACAATTGTTTGACTAGCCCCACTGTCAATCAGCCATTGATCTCTCCTGCAATAGTTGACTTTTGCAACAGCACTTTGTCCATCAGCTAATTGTCTTCCTTGCAAACTACTTCTTCTATCTTGCAAATAATTTCTTCCTTGTAACTTGCTTCTTTGCAAACAGTTTCTCTTTAAATGAGTTGTTTGTCCACAAATGAAGCACCTCTTCTGTTGCTGGGTTGTAATCTGAAATCCCCTGCTGCTCTTTTCTTCTCTGGAGACAGCCAGTCTGTGGCATTTTCCATTCTGCTCCTTGGGCCCCCTCCTCAGGAATTTTTCTTCATGGCTTTTTCTATAATGGCGTTTCTGCTCTTCAGCTATCAGACATGCTTTAAGAGCTTCCAAATGCAGTTCCTGCTCTGGTTTTCATTCAAACACTGCAGAAACAATATCCCATGATTCATCCAGACTGTTTAAAACCAAAAGCACTTTCTGAGATTCAGGAATCTGTATTCCACACTGTTTTAACTTCACAATGTTTGCATATTCCCTAGATACTGCTCAAGAGATTCTCCCAGTTGCAAACTGGCTCTGTATAACTTCCTTGATAATTGCACGATATTGCATGCTGACACACTCACATGTACAATCCTGCCAAACCTCCTTTGCAGTCTTTAAACCAGCTATATTGATAACCTGTTCATCTTGTAAACTTAAGATGATATAAGCCATTGATTGATCATATGTTGCCTCTGATCTGCAGCAGTTAAGGGGGTTTGGGGTGGGTTTTCCACAATATCCCACAGTTCCTTAGCTTTCAGGAAACATTCCATCTTTGCAGCCCAAATGATATAATTCTTCTGACCCAAACGTGGCGGAGAGGCCTCCTTAATTTTTTCAGCCATCCTGCAAATCTTTTCTCTCTGTCTTGCTTCTCACTTTTAAACACAGTCTATCAGCTTAATTACAATTTGGTCCTTTTATTGTGTTCTGGTTCTGGGCCCATAATCTGTTAAGAGTTTGCAGCAGAAATTCAAGTCCAGAAAACACACAGACTGATTAGCAGGATCATTAACTTCTTTATAAACAAATTAACATGTTAGCATGAGTAAAGATTACAATACCATTTGTAGATTCTTTCCATGTAACATATGCAAAAACATAAGCAGCAGCAGCTCAGAGCAGAACTCTAGTTTTCAGCAAGCAAGCCAGTTTCAATTCTCAGCAAAGCACACAGAGCCAAACCACACCCAGACTGTCAGCTCCCATTGACTGGTCTGTTCCCATGCTTACTCACTTGCTAACTTTAATTTAATTTAATTTAATTTAATAATGGGATTTATATGCCGCCCTATCTCCCGAAGGACTCAGGGTGGCTCACAACAGTAAAAACATACAATACAAAAGTTTAAAATTTAAAAGATATTAAACAAGAATCCCAATAATTATAATTAAGAACCGACAATAACCAATAAAACCCAGTAACCCCCCTCAGTCCAGGTCGACCTGTTGGAAGAGCCATGTCTTCAGGTTGTGACTTTGTTAACCATGTCTCTGCCATTTAATGAATATACTCTGACAAAAACCAGTAGTCCATTCTACATTGACCGATAGCTTCAGTGCCACCAAAGCCCATAGTGGTGGAAGGGGAGACCCATTATGAAGTAAAGTGGATTCTGGATTCTAGGCTCTATAAGGTGAAATTACAATATTTAGTCCAATGAAAAGGATATCATTATCAGAGGCCACCTGGGTTAACAGCACCAATGTGAAAGCAGTGGCAACCAGTGCCTCCCCCATTCAGCAGGCAGCCTCCTCCTTCTGTGTGAACTAGAGCTGGGGAGAAAGGTCAGCCACCTCAAGCACAGGTTTACAGAGGGCAACAGGAGGAGGGCAGAGCAGAGCTCTATGAACCGCCCTGGTTCAGGGGAAAATTTGATGGGGACCCAGACCGGCTAGCTCCATTCCTTGACTCAGCTGAGATACATCTAGAATGCTATGGACACCTCTACCCCTCCCCTAGAGACATGGCGAATGCCATTTCTGAGGGGTTAGAGGGAGAAGCAAGTGGATGGCTAGCAACCCTCCATAAGAGAAGGGCCCCCCAGCTACATGACATAGATGACTTCCTACGACTGCTAGAGAACAGATTTGAAAAGGCAGAAGATGACCCGTACGCAGATGAGCTCAGCAACCTAAAACAGGCACGGCAACCCATCAAGGAACACACCCATGAATTCAGGAGAATCAGTGGGAAGCTACCCCTTTTTGCCTGAGCAGATGCTGGTTCATTTTTTAGAACAAGCCTGGACAAGCAAATTAGCAAAGTAACTGCCTATCGGGACATCCTGAACTGACTCTCTGAGTGGTTCCGAGTAGCCATAAAAATCGATGGGGCATTACGCGCTAGCAACATGAGGAAGCCATTGGGAACCAAAGAGAGAGCGCAGCCAGACCAGAGATCACCCAGCCGACAGGACAATGCAGCACCACGACCTGTCCCAAAATCAACCCTCTCATGAAGCCCAATTAAATGCTACTGATGCGGGGGTGGGTAGGGCAGTGGCATGTTTAACCCCAGATTCAATGGCAATGGCATGTTTAACCCCCGATTCGAAACCTAGGCTGAAACCACCACCCAGGGCATGACTAGAACGAGGCCCCAGACATGCCACCAATGCATCCCAGAAGGCCCTTTAGGCTGCAGAAATCTCTCCCCACCCAGCTGAAGGGGGGAACCCCAGACAATGGTGACTAGTCACCAGATTCTTATGACAGCGAGGATGAGGATGAAAACAACCAATGGTGAGTGGACCGGTTCCCCCTTTTGTCTTCCCAATATACCTTACAGCCCAAAAAACAGGAATTCAGGGAACTTTCCATGCCCTAATAGATTCAGGCTACACTAGGTGCCTGATCAACCTAACCATGGTCCTGAAATTGGGGATCAGAGTGAAAAAGCTGGCCCGCCTATTCTGGTTTGAATAGGTAGATAACTCCCTATTGGGAGGAGCCTATGACACTCACTTAACCAAACCAGTGAGGCTAGTGGATCACTGGGAAAAATTCAATTCATAGTGGCTCCCAAAATGACAGATGCGGTCATACTGGGACTTTCTTGGCTAGACAAGTGGAGCCTGACCATCTGGTGGCAGGGGGGGTGGCTGCAGCTTGATAGCAAAGGGACCCCAACCTCTTCCTCACATCAAATAGAAGCACCACCCACGGAGGGACCCTTCCCAGAGAGTTCACCAGAACTGGCAGCCACCTCCAACAAAACCCCAGAGGCTAGAAGGATCCCAAGAGAATATCAGGACCTCACTGGAGTATTCAGCGAGACTGAGTGTGACATCCTACCTCCCCATTGGGAGACAGACTGCGCCATAGAAATCATTCCCAGGGCAAAACTACCAAAACTCAAAATGTATACCATGATGCCCCAGGAAGTGCAAGAAATGCACAAATATATAGACAAAAACCTAGCAAGAGGGTTCATCGAGCCAGCCAAGACATGGGTCACATACCCAGTCCTGTTCAAAGAAAAAAAAAACATGGGACTATGAGATTATGCGTGGATTTTAGGGCTATCAATGCGTGCCGCTGTCTATATCAGCGGTTGCCAACCGGTGGGCAACGGCCCACTGGTGGGCCGTGAGAAAATTTTGGTGGGCCACAGAGAAATCTCACCCCCAAAGCACCACCCCAAAGCAATTAATCCAGGCTGTGCAGAAACACAAGGCTGCGCTGCCCACATGGCCCGCGGGAACCCTCCCTGCCCACTCACTTCCTACCCAGTAAACTTGCCTGCTAAGTTGCTATTTTTCCTTTTTCTGACCATCAGCTGTTCTGCTGTGCTGGGAGATTTAGATTAGCTAGGAAGCAAAAAATGGTTGGATTTCTTGCTTTCTAGCTAGTCTTTAGATCTTTGGCTCTGCTTTTAAGTACAGCCAAACCTCCCTTAGGACTGAAGGTTTGCTTGCAAGCAAATTCAGCACAGACTCATGGCAAGCAAATTTGTGAGACTGACCTACCCGATGGCAGATAGATAGATCACTGAATGATTCTGTGAGCAACTCAATCTGCCTACTTTGCCTGATTTTGGATAAAAGTTGCTCTTTTTTATAAAAAATTCAATATTTACATACATGGCGTGTTGTGAGTTAATTTTGTGAGTTTGCTTGCTAGCAAATTTTATGAGTTTGCTTGCAAGCAAATTTTATGTGACAGACTGAGCTAGCCAATGGCAGATAGATAGATCTGTGAATGAATCTGTGATTCTGTGGGCAACTCAATCTGCCTGCCTGCTTTGCCTGATTTTGCATAAAGGTTGCTCTTTTTTTAATAAAAAGTTCAATATTTATATAAATATTTTATAATATTGACATACAAGCCATGCCCAGCCAGTCACATGACCACTAAGCCACACCCACAAATTAGGCCACACCCACAGAACCAGTTAGTGGTCCCTGGGATCTAAAATTATGAGTTTGGTGGTCCCTGAGGTCCAAAAGGTTGGCAACCCCTGATCTATATCCCCTCCCGCTCATGAAGGACATGCTATCCCACCTGGCCAAAGGGAATAAATTCATTATAGGTTTTGAAGTTTGGCTCGAAGCTCATGAATTAATTAGGGCAACTGCCAGAATCCTGACAGTGAGATCCTGTAGAATGTGAGGTCCTAAACTATAACTTCTTTAGCTTATGCCTAAATCTGGCACTGGCAGGTGGACATTTTTTCTTCTTCAGTTCAGCCATATCATCATATATATCTCAGAGGTTATTTCAGTTACCATACTCACCATGTCAGTATCTGAAACTGGTCCAAAACTGGTCACATAGATGTTTGTAAAAACTTCAGTTGTACTATCTGGAAGACAAGAAGAAAAAATTATGAGAATATCTGTTTTCTCCTTGGGAGATTACTGATTTATATACTGAAATTGTCAGATCCATGTATCTACCATTCTTTGATGGAAGGAAAGGGGGGGTTGGATTTGATACATTTATTTATTTATTTATTTATTCATATTTATATGCCGCCCTTCTCCGGAGACTCAGGGCAGCTTACAATGTTTGGAGCACAACCCAATGTGCTCAGCAATAGCCTTCATTCCATTGTATATGCCTGCTTTTTCTTCTTCTTCTCCATATATCCTAAATATCCTATTTCTTACATTGGTTCTGTACAACCTTTTACATGATTTTTTACATGATTTTTTGCCTGGTGCCCCAGATGCCTGGAAAAATCTCACCTCTTCGAGGGATGTAAGGGGAGAAGGGGCCATGTGGATTTCAGCACTAGAAGATAACTCCTGGGAACCTTTCCTTATCTGCTTTCTCAGTAGGATAATAACATGTTCACACCTGTGGATTGGTGGAATCCACATCAGACTACTGGGAGGGGTTCTAATTCCCTTTATCTTGGTTGCATGCCCTGAGGGACCCCAGACCCTGCTTTGAATTTTGACCTACTTTACCCCTCTTCAATAAAGAGATTCATTTTGAAATACAAAGTTTTCAAGAGTTCATACTTATATTTTGAAGGAGGGGAGAGGCTGGTCCTTCCATAAAGCATGGTCTGTAATAGTGGTCAACCTGGAGAGTTTTTTTTCTTCCAAACTTTTACTCTACCGAGGGGACCCTGCAACATCTGAATATAGCAGCGAGCAAGGGGAAGCCAAGTGCTGGGAGAAACCTTGATAACTACCCAGCATGATACCGGCTCCATATTTTCCATAGAAAACATCAAATCTGCCTTCGAAAGTTCCACAAAGCCCAGATGGTCTATAGGTGTAGGAAAAAGGGAGCGCTGAGATGGAAAAGCCAAGGGGGTAACCCTCACCTGTGGTAGTCAAAAACCCAAATGGAAAATGGAACTAGAAGCCCTTTCTGATCAGGAAGAGATGATTGAGGAACTGCTGGTTCAAAGATGGACTTAATGATGACCTGTATACTGCCTGCCTGACCTGCAGTATGCGAATGGTACATGGTACATGGTAGCAGAGGAGGCAGAGATCAACATGACTTGAAACTAGTATCACACAGGCTGGGCTTGAAGAAGATTGCCACCCCAGGGGAAGTGAGACCCTTTCAAACCCCAAACCGCCATGGCACCAAGGCCATCTGTCTGTTTTAAGTGAGGGCACTGTTCAGCGGAGTGCCATTCAAAGACCCCCACCAGAAAGCCTGATCGCCCATTGGGGAAAACCTGGAAAACCCAACCCCTGAGGAAAAGAAACTGCACTGAGAAGCTGACAAGCTGTGGGGTTTCAGTCCCCACCAAACCCAGAAGACGAAACTCCAGCACCCCGAGAAGATTTGGGGTGTACCCAGTGTCTAATGAACCCAACCCTAGCAGGGAGATTGGGAGAATGAAAAGGAGAATGAAAACCCTCATCGCTTTCTGCCAATTAGACAGTACTATAGCGGGGGGGGGGGGAGCCAGCCAATTTTACACAGAACCATTACAAATAAAACTGGGGGACCATAGCAAGACTCTCACGTTCATTGTAGCCCTGGGAATGGAAGGACTCACATGGCTATGGAAATGGAACCCTAAAATAAACTGGAAGAGAGGAACTGTACTAGTCCAGAAACATGTAACATTCGCAAACATCCCAGAGGGGGTGAAGAAAGGAAAAGAGACCAGAGAAATGGCCATGGCTGGCCAACCTGCTGAACCCACTAGCATCCCCAAAGAATATCAGGATTTGGCTAAAGTATTTAGCTAGGAAGCATCTGATGAACTTCTGCCTCATTGTGCCAGAGATTGTGCCATTGAGATCCTGCTGGGAGCTAAACTTCCAAAACCAAAAGTGGGGGGGGGAAGGTAGTGTCTGATAAAAAGTAAATTTGTAAAGGGGCTGTTAAGCATGACAAGTATTACAAATTTAACAAAATTGGGAGAGGGAAAAAACAACTGTCCAGGCATCGGCAATGTCATCGAGCCCTTCTAACCAGAGATCCATCAAAGAGATGATACAAAGGGAGAGGTTGAATTCATTTAAAGACTTGCAAACAAGTTATGAAAGAGATGATGACAAGAAACCACGAAGAGATGAAGAGATAGGTGAAGTAAGGAACAATAAAGGAGAACTCAAGGAAAAGATGCAGACAATGGATGAAAAATTCAAAGTTTTTCAGCAACAAATCACAAAAAATGAACAAAAATTACAAGAAATGGAAAAAAGAATGGAGAAGGAAGAAGTGAAAAATTAATACATGTGAACAGAGAGCTGGAAACAACAGTGATTTTCCTAGAAGCCAAGAAAGCAACCCACTATCTATGCTTTCAAAACGTAAAAGAGAAAGTGGAAGACTTACCGGACACGATGGCAGAACTGATAGCGAAAATACTCAGAATGGCGAAAGAAGAAATATTGACAGAGATATATGAGACCTATAGAGTGCAAACGAACTATGTGAAGAGAATAACCTCCCAAAAGAAATACACGTTAGATTTGTAAAAAAAAAAATCGATCTGGGATGAAATACTTCATAGAACCAGGGATGAACTGATAGAACAGAGAGAAACAGCTAACAGTTCTTAAACAAGTGCCAAGAAGGATTAGAGACTTGAGAAGACCCTATCAATTTTTGATGTCAAAATTGACTAAATATAGTGTGAATTTTAGATGGTTAACACCAGAGGGTATTATGGTTACATGGCAAGACAAAAGGTATAGATTGGATTCACTAGACAAAGCAAAGGAGTTTTATAATCAACATTTTAGCAATGAAGAAGAAACAGAAGAAAGAAATATAATAGAAGAAAGAGAGGTAAGATTATTGGCTATGGAGGAAAAATAATTACAAGCCAAGGATAGAGGAAATGGAAGAGAAAGAGTTGAAAACTATGAGAGAAGACCCAAAGAACCAAAAGACAACAACAAGAAGTACACAACCCAGATACAAGTAGAACAATGCAAGAAGAGTGTAAGACTCTATCAATGAATATTAATGGATTAAACTCTCCCGTGAAAAGAAGGAAAATTGTCAACCAATTAAAATGTCAAAATATGGACATAATAACAATACAAGAAATTCACATAAAAGAACAACAGAAATAATTGTTAAAATATCCAAAATTAGGGAATATATTTGTTTCATTAGCTCAACAAAAAAAGAGATGGGTGGTGTTATATGTTAAAGAAAAGACTGCGGCTAAACAAACAAAGATAAAGAGGGGAGAATCCTGATTGTAGAGATAGAAATAAATCATAAAAAAGTAATAATAGTAGAAATCTATTCACTGAATAGAGGACAAGAGCAGTTTTATAGAAAATAACATAATACAATTTGTCATATAGAGTGTGACGAGATGTGCATACTAGGGGATTTCAATGCAGTTACGGATAAAAAATAGACTACAAAAGTAATAATACAAGGAAAGGAATAAGAACACTGCTGAAAACCTTTTTTTAAAATGGCTGAAGAATTAAATATTCAAGACATCTGGAGAGAAAGAAATCAAGGGAAGAATCAATACACTCACTATTCAAACAGACACCAATCATGGTCCAGGATTGACATGGTTTGGATGTCGAGGGAATTAAACACAGAAGTAAAGGAAGTGAGACAAACCTCTGGGCCGACCGTAATTCTATATAATTTAGCTGGAAAGGACGAAGGAAAACTCCAAGATGAACATTTCAAAGATTGATTCTAAAGGAAGAAGAATTTAGGTTAATGATGGAGAAAGAACTGGGCCTTTTCTTTAAGGAAAACAAGAAGGAAGAGACATTCTTGCAAAATCTCTGGGACACAGCGAAGGTGCACATGAGGGGAGTGGCTATATCATATATGGCAAAATAAAAAATAAAAGAGAAAAACAATGAAGGAAATGCCTAGAAGACAAGTTTAAAAGATTGGAAGAAAATCACCAGAAAAAAGACGCAAATGAAAAATCTAAAACAAAAAATGGATTTAATTAAGCATAAACTGAATATCTTTAAAAAGACCTAGCACAACAAAAAGAACAAAACTTTTTTGGGGGGAACGCAAACCAGGGAGACACAAATTAAAAAACAGAAAGAAAAGAGATGGATTAGCAAATTGCAGAATGAACAAGGCAGGATATGCCAACAGAACGAAGAGAAAAAGAACATAGTTCAGGAGTTTTACAAGAAATTATATAATGAAAATGATTATTATTCAGAGGAAAAAACGATACAATGCCTAAAGAAAGTGGAGCTATCAAAAATTCCAGAAGTAAAAAAAATATGTTAAATGAAGAGATTAAGATGTCAGAAGTAATTTCAGCAATCAATAAACAAAAATACAATAAAACACCACGCCCAGATGGGCTTCCAATAGAATTATATAAAGACCAACAAGAGATCTTAGGACAAGCTTTAATCCAAGTTTTTAATGCAGTTTTAAATTAGGTGAAGATACCACAATCATGGAAGGAAGCTAACATCACGCTGATACCCAAGGAGAACACAGATCAGACATCAATTAAAAACTACAGACCAATACCCCTTCTGAACTCGGATTACAAGATTTTCACATCAATAATAGCTGAATGATTAAAAAAATTCTCAAATGACTTTATACACATGAACCAAAATGGTTTTTTGTTAAAAGGACAAATAAAAAATAATATAAGAACTATATTAGATACCATAGAATACTATCAAACACATAGTGGGAAACAGTGGCACTGCTATTCTTGATGCCCAAAAAGCGTTTGATAATGTCAAATGGGAATTTATGCTACAGCAACTAAGATATATGGATTTTGGTGAGAAATTTCTAAATATATTTTTGGTGATATATTCTGAACAAGAGGCTAAAATAATAATAAATGGAGAAGTGACAAAAAAATTTAAAATCCAGAAAAGGTACAAGACAAGGGTGCCCACTATCCCCGCTATTGTTTATACTAACTTTGGAAGTGTTAACAAGGATAATTAGAAAGGAAACACAAATAAAATGTCTGGAAATTAAGAAAGTAGTATATAAACTACAAGCTTTTGCAGATGACCTAGTTTTTATTCTGAAAGAACCAATACAATCGGGGTTGAAACTCATAGAGATATTAGAAGAATATGGAGAAGTAGCTGGCTTAAAAATGAATAAGGAAAAAACCAAAATGGTGGTCAAGAGCATGACAAACAGAAAATCTCGCTAATGGGCAGAATAGCGGTAATTAAGATGAATGTTCTACCAAAGCTACTCTTTTCGTTACAAAATATACCTATAAAATTAGATAAAAAATTCTTTGGAAACTTGAACAAAATGATTCTGAACTTTATATGGCAAGGAAAGAAACCAAGTATTAAACTAAAACTTTTGTAAGAAGCTAAAGAGAGACGAGGTTTTGATTTACCAGATTGGGAAATATACCACCAGGCAGTGACACTTACCTGGGTGAAAGTTTGGATAACAAAATAAGAGACTGCTATCATTAGAGGACCACAACTTACATCTAGGATGGCACCCATTTTTGTGGTATGGCAGACATGTCGCGCATCAATATTTTCAAAGACATCAGATTAGACAAGTACTATTTATGTTATGGAACATAAATCAAACAGCAAATCTACATGGAAACTTCAAGTTTGGTTATCCACTTTAGAGACGATAGTACACCCAAATTTTATTAATCAGGAAAAAAATATCACATATAAGGATATCATAAATGAACAAGGGGAATTAAAACCTAGAGAAGAGCTAAAAGGACAAGGGGTAGAATTGGAATGGTGGGCATAATTGCAAATCCAATCATGATATGGGAAAGATATGAAAAAGTGGGGGATTAGTAAACAAGCCATGACACTAGATGCAATTTTATTGGGGACAGATGATAAATTGATAAGGAAAATTTATAAGTTTTTATTGGAATATAAGATGGAGGAAGAACAGGTCAAGAAAACAATGGTGGCATGGGCCAAAAATTTGGGACATAATATAGAACTGGATAAATGGTAAGAATTATGGGAATGAAACAAAAAAATAACATTGGCCACATCATATAAAGAAAACAAGATGTTCTATAGGTGGCATCTTCCCTGGCAAGGCTGGCTAAAATGTATAAAAACCTATCACCAAATTGCTGTAAATGTACCCAAGAGCCAAGTACATATTATCATACGTGGTGGTCTTGTAAAAATAAACAGGAATTTTGGCACAGGACACACACATGGTTAGAGGAGATGATTGGACAGAAATTAGAATACAAACCCAAAGTTTTTTTATTAGGAATTATGACAAAGTAATATAATAAAGAGATGACTTATTTAATAGTACATATTATTACAGCAGCAAGAATAGTTTTTGCTCAACAGAGAAACCCCTGATGAAGGTGAAGTGATAAAGAAAATACAGATGTGTGCTGAAATGGACAGACTGACCCTGGAATTGAAAAACAAAGATGAGACAGAATATTATAAGATATGGAATAAATTTTACCAATGGTGGGAACAGAAAGTAGGGACCCAGAATAAAAAATGAATAGGATTTGTAGAATGGATAATTCAGGTTATATAAATAAGCAGAATGGAATATGACGGATAAGACTATGGAGATAAGTTAACTGTATAAACGTATATAAGATATGAATCATATGCTATAATATGTATGGCAAAAATGAATGCCAGGATGATCAAACCATGTCCAATGTTTTAATAATTTAATCAATAAAATATTTTTTAAAAAGAGAGATAATGGCAAGGATTTACAATTGAGAATAAGCTAACATGACAGAAATAATATATAAAGGAGATAAGAGAAAGAGAAAGAAGATCAAGATATGCGGTTAAATAGCAAAGGGGAGAAGTACAGGCTACAGATAGAGGCAATATGGATATTGTTTTCTGCTCTACCCCATTTATTGCTGTTGCCCAACTCTAATTCTAACTAAATATCATTATAGCATACACAGGATAAGAACAATTTGTTCAAGAAAATCTATGGGATTTCCCCTGATGGAATCTGCAGGTAGCCATGAAGATGTTGAAGACTTGAGTATGGAGAATAGTTTATTATGTAACCTGAGCTCAGCCCATTTAAGCTCCATATCCCAAAGCATGATTGATTTATCAGCTAAGGGTTGACACAAAGCTCTCTTAAATATACATTAAATAGACACCAACATTAATGTGCATCAATCTGTTAATCTGTAGCAGCATCTGCCTTCGAGAACAAGGTTCCCCAAGGTCTAGATGGCACAATCTGTTGTTGTTTAAAAGAGTTGTAACATCTCGCTCTTCACCTGGGCTTTCGGCAATTAAGACCCTTGCTTCATTTTACTTGTCATCTTTGTTGTTGAAAGTCTAATTTATTATGTTTAATGTCTAATTTATTGTGGTTGGTTGCACAGTCAGCCAGATGTTTAGACTGGATGTTTATAGGTGGCAGGTGAGCTAGTCCACTTAAAGCTTAATAAAGCTATGGGTCTGGATGGTAATCATCCCAGAGTTCAGAGGTAACTTCTAAATGTGCCCATTGGACCATTAACTGATCTGCTTAACCAGTCTCTTCTAATAGGTGACATTGTCAGAATTGGCGAACAGCTAATATTGTACCAATCCACAAGAAGGGGACTAGGGAAGAAGCTGGAAACTATAGGCCAGTGAACATCTGTAGTAGTGAAGTTAATGGAATAACTCCTAAAAAAAGGAGTAACAAACAATTAAAAGCGTATAATTTGATGGATCCAAAGCAACATGGTTTTACTGTGGGCTGATCATGTCAAACTAATCTGACTGACTTTTTAAACTATGTCAGAATGTATTGGACAAAAGTGATGCTGTGACATAGCCTATCTTGATTTTAGCAAAGCATTTGATACAGTTCCACATAATCAGTTCATAACAATTTTACAAGATAGGGTGTCAGTGTTCCAGAAATTATCCATTCCAGTCAGTAACTCCGAGACAACCATAATCTCAAAGTGCTTTATTAGAACAGAAACTTGGCACATCTGGGAAATTCCAAAACTAAAGTTTCCTCCCAGACTTCCCACAAGACTCAACCTACAGCCATCCCCTTTTTTTTCACATCATAAATTACATGAACCAATCCCCCTTCAGCTACAATTCTTGCTGCACCATACAGAATGACCTTGAAGGTTTAAAGAATCTATTTTGTCTACTGAGAGCTACTCAAACAACAGCAGCCCCCTCCAATCCTCTGCAGCTGTATGGCAGCTTTTAATAAGGATTCCAAAGCTGACAGGCATCCTGCCTTGAGAAATTCACCTAAAAAACCACAAAAGAAACAAATACAAAGAGGGATTAATGTTATGTCTTAACCTCCTCTACCCTCTCCAAGAGGGCCCTTCGGTTTGTTGGGAAATTCCTCATGAAATTGGTTAACCAATCTATCGGCACGTACATCCCAACTTTTTATCCAAGTAGCTTCTGATATCAGGTAACCCTTCCACAATACTAAGTATTGTAACCGTCCTTGGTGTAATCTGGAATCGAGGATTTTCTTAACCTCGTAATGTTTCTCACCCTGTAAAATTAAAGGTTGAGGGGGAGCGGTTGGCAGTGGCCTTATCGTCAATGTAGCAGCCAGTTTTAGTAAACTACTATGGAACACCGGATGTATTTTCCCCAGTAAATGGGGAAGACTTAATTGGACTGTGACTGGATTAATTATTTTCGTTATTGGGAATGGGCCTAAGAATTTTGGACCCAACTTCTTACTAGGGAATTTTAATCTAAGATATTTTGTGGACAAATATACTTTGTCCCCCACTTTAAATGGTGGTTGGAGGGATCTATGTTTGTCTGCCTGCTTTTTGTATTCTTTTGTAGCTTCCAACAAAGCTTTTTTTGTATTCTCCCAACCCTTTTTTAATGAGTTCGTCCATTCAGTTAGGGATATGAATGTGGGGAGCTGTTTCGGTAATTTTGGCATAGGGACAAATTCCATGCTTGTATTGATTTGGAATGGATTTAATCCTGTGCTGCTATGTACTGCATTATTATAAGCAACCTCCGCAAATGGTAATAACTCTCCCCTGTTTTCTTGTTGATAATTTACATAGTATCTAATGTATTGGTCCACCATGGCGTTCACCCCCTCTGCTGCTCCATTACATGCCGGATAGAATGCTGAAGATAATCCTTGGAATGACCCAATAGACTTCAAAAACTCTCTCCAAAACTTAGCAGTAAATTGTACCCCTCTGTTTGAGATTATTCTACGAGGTACTCCATGTAGCCTATCGATATTCTTCACAAAGAATTTTGCAAGCTTTTTTGCAGATGGAAGTCCTTTACAGGCTGTAAAATGGGCCTGTTTAGAGAATAAGTCAATAGCAGTCCAAATGATTGTATTTCCTCCACTTTCAGGTAATTCTATGATAAAGTCCATTGCAATTTCTTCCCCTGGTTGTGTTGGTTCGGCTACTTGTTGAAGGAGACCAGGGGTTTTCCCAGTTCTGTGTTTCATTATTGCACAAATTGCACAGCTTTTTACATAGTCTTCGATGTCAGGTTTCATTTTTAATTTAATTTAATTTAATAATTGGACTTATATGCTGCCCCCTCTCCGAAAGGACTCGGGGCGGCTCACAACTAAAAAATACAACAACAAATACTTTAAAAACAAATTAAACCCAACAAGCCCAAATAAAATCAATTTAACCCCCTCAAGAGGTCAGTCCAGCCAGGCCTGTTCAAACAGCCATGTTTTCAGATCATGGCAGAAAGAGCGGAGATCCAGAGCCAAACAGAGCCCCAAGGGCAGTTGGTTCCACAAGGCAAGAGGCACTACAGAGTAGGCCCTTCCCCAGGGCACCGCCAGCTGATACTGTCTTGTGGACGGCACCCCAAGAAGTCCCAGTCTGTGCACTCACACAGGGCGATCAGCATTCGATGTCATCAGGAAACGCTCCCGCAAATACCCCGGACCCAAGCCATGAAGGACTTTGAATGTTAATACCAACACCTTGAATCTCACTCGGAGGGCAACTGGCAACCAATGCAGCTCGCGCAGAAGGGGCGTAACATGGGAGTACCGGGAAACTCCCATCACAACCTGCGCGGCCGCATTCTGCACCAGTTGAAACCTCTGTATGGTATGCAAGGGCAGTGCTAGATAGAGAGCATTGTAGTAGTTGAGTTGGGACATGACAAGTACATGAGTGACCGTGCGAAGGGCATCTCGGTCCAGGTACAGGCGTAGCTGGCGAACCAGCCGAACCTGGGCAAAGGCCCCCCTGATCATGGCCCCCACCTGCTCCTCCAAACCGAGCCGTGAATCCAGGAGGACCCACAGGTTTCGTGCCCTATCCACAGGGGGCAACACCTCTCCCCCTATGACCAAAGATAGAATGTGTTGACTGGTCTGAGATGCCTGTATGCACAGCCACTCTGTCTTAGCTGGAATGAGCTGTAGTTTGTTCCTGCCCATCCAGATCTGCACCATATCCAGACAACGGGACATCATGGAGAGGGCATCACTGATTTGGTTTGGGGTGGAGATATACAACTGGGTATCATCAGCGTACTGATGATACCTCACCCCAAAACCATGGATGATCTCACCCAGCAGCTTCATATAAATGTTGAACAAGAGGGGCGAGAGGACTGACCCCTGAGGGACCCCACAAGTGAGAGCCCTCGGGTCGGGGTCAACCTCTGCCCCACCGCCAACACCCATTGTGAATGCCCCGAAAGGTAGGAGAACCACTGCAAAACAGTGCCTCCCACTCCCAACCCCTCGAGGCGCCACAATAGGATACCATGGTCGATGGTTTCGAAAGCCGCTGAGAGATCTAATAGGACCAGGACAGAGGAAAATCCCCTGTCCCATGCCCTCCAGAGATCATCCACCAGCACTACCAATGCCGTCTCCGTGCTAAACCCAGGCCAGAAGCCTGATTGATACGGATCTAGATAGTCCGCTTCCTCCAGGAAAAGCGGAAACTGCTGAGCCACCACTCTCTCAACAACCTTCGCCAAAAAGCGAAGGTTGGAGACTGGTTGGAGATTTTGGCCACCAGAACTGTCTTCTGACTAGATGTAGGGTCTTCAAGAACCCAAAATGTCCTCCTAACCTCAAGTCGTGGCTACGCTTTAGTACCATTATCCTTAGATTTGTGGGTACGCAAAGTTTAGTTCCTTTCCAAGCCAATCCCTCATTCACTGTTAATTCAATTTGATGCTCCAGGAATCAAGGATCGGTTAATAGGGCAGTTTTTAATTCAGTTGTCAATTTGTCCTTTAGGCGTCTGGTGTTAACGCTTGGCTTGGCCTCGAGTGGTTACTTGGCCTGCCAATTGAGTGTCTGATATCATAGTATGCACCACTTCTCGGTGACTGTCAAATTGGGGTTTCCTGGATAGGGCATCCGCCAATGTGTTTTTTCCTCCAAGGATATATTTCATGTTGAAGTTGAACCACTTGAAATATTGAGCCCAGAGAACTTGTTTTGGTGATAATTTTCGAGGTGTCTTTAGAGCCTCAAGGTTTTTGTGATCAGTCCACACCTCAAACGGCTCTATCACCCCTTCTAGGAAATGCCTCCAAGTTAGCAAAGCCCACTGTACAGCAAAGGCTTCTTTTTCCCAGACCGCCCATCTTCACTCTGTGTCTGTTAGTTTTTTGGACACATAAGCACAAGGCATCAGTTGGTTCTGAGAGTCTTTTTGGAGAAGGATGGCCGCGACCGCCACATCGCTCGCATCAGCTTGGACTATAAAAGAACTGGTCGGTCCGGATGTTGAAGAATGGGCTCAGCTGCAAAGAGGCGTTTTAAGGTTTCAAAAGCTTTCTGACAGTCCATTGTCCAAGCAAGGGGTTGGCTGGGCTTCAGTTTGAGGGGGAAGGCCCCGTTTTTAACAAATCTGTCAAAGGGTGAGCGACCTCGGCAAAAGAAGGAATGACTTGTTTATAGAAACTGACAAAATCCCAAAAATTTTGAAGTTGCTTGCATGTTTTGGGGGATTGCCAATCTAGGACGGCTTTCACTTTTTCCGGACCCATCTCAATTCCCTGGTTGGATATTCGGTAACCAAGGTAATCCAATGACTCCTTGTGGAATTTGCATTTTGATAGTTTTACGTATAACTTGGTGGCTAAAAAGTTTTTTCAGCACTTGTCTAACCAATTTGACGTGTTCTTCGATGGTTTTGCTGAATATAAGGATGTCATTCAGGTAGACGAGGACCCCCTGGTACAAGTGCAGATGTAATACTTCATTGATGAGTTGCATAAATACTGCGGGGGGCCCTTGGAGTCTGAAAGGCATGACTTGGAATTGGAAACTACCCAAAGGGCAGTTGAAGGATGTTTTCCATTTGTCTCTCTCTTTTATATGGACTCTGTAGTAAGCTTCTCTCAGATCTAGCTCGGTGAAGATCTTCCCTTTTGACAGGTGGTTTAATAAGTCCTTCACTAGGGGAAGAGGATACATGTTTTTGATGCACATGGTGTTTACGCCCCTAAAGTCAGCACACAATCTCAACCCGCCATCTTTCTTTTCTTTGAACAGCACAGGGGCAGCTAGCCTTGATTTGGCAGGTTCAATAAAACCTCTGTCCAAATTGTTATCGATGTATTTCCTCAATTGAGTCATTTCAGCTGGTGTCATGGAATACATCTTTGGTTTTGGCAGTTTTGCCCCAGGTTCTAATTCTATGGCGCAATCAATGGCTCGATGTGGAGGTAAAACATTACACTCCTCTTCACTGAATACTTCAGCCAAGTCTCTGTATTGTTTGGGTACTTGGGGAGTATCTGGGAGAAAGTTTGAGCCTGTGGCTGCTGCTTCAGGTTTTGGATTCAGGTTGGATGTTGATTTCTTAGTGGGAGGAAGGGGGGCAATGGGCCCACCACAGTAATGATTTTCCAGAATCCATCCTCCCACTTCATGGTAGGGGGACCATTTATCTAATCAAGCAAGTCCCAATATGACCAATTCTGAAATTCTTGGAGCCACTATAAAGTGTATGAGTTCGCAGAGAGGACCCATCTCCATTTTGATCAACTCTTGTCATTTGGGTTCCTGGGGTCCCCCCAATTAATGTCCCATCCACTTGCTCAAATCTGATTCGGCATTTTAGTGGGTTAGTCTTTATACCCCTAGGGGTAGGGCCTTCTCTGTGGGAGCACCCACCCTATGGAATCAACTGCCCCTGGAGCTTTGGGTGGCCCCTGACCTCCAATCCTTCCACTGTGGCCTAAAAACATGGCTTTTCCAACTCACTGACTCGGACTGATGGAGGGGAGGGGATTTTAACAATAGTTTTATATATTTTTGGCTTAGTGAGATTTCATATTTAATTGTTTTTTAACTTTTGTACTGTTTCTTTTTATTATTGTAAGCCGCCCTGAGTCCTTGGGGAGATAGGGCGGCATAGAAATCTAATAAATAAATAAATAAATGAATAAATAAATACCCAATTGTTCAACGATAGGGAGCCCAATAAAGCATCTAGAGCATACAGTGTCAATGACAGCTTCTAACTCCCCTGCCGTGCCCATGTTAGGTACCACTAACTTGACTTGGACAGTAAAAGGTATGATGGGAGCACTCACCATAGGGTCGTCTTTGTTGGTCGGGTTTTCGGGGAGGTGGTGGCTGGTCTGGAAGTATGTTGCTCCATTCTGCGTGGAGAGGACCTTCCAGGATGTGTCTAGCAAATCGGCTAGTGTCAGGAGGTTTTCCTTGATTTTTTTCAACCTCTGACAGCTGTGCTAGACTTTGACTGTGGTGCTTGTGGAACAGGTGCAGAAGCCAGACCGTTAGCTACTTTATGGCCATCCTGGCCACAATCGTAACATTTTACCATCCTGTTGGGTCGGATGTGAGTAGCTTCAGCAGGTTTGGTCAGCCACAATTCATCTGGCCACAATTCTCTTAGGTGGGCCTTCAGGTAGGGTTTTTTTTTTTTGTTGGTTGATGTCACGGACTAATTTGAGGGCAGTGGCATACCACGCTTGCAGAGTCTCTGGTATTCCCCTAATGTTACAGGCCTTCTTTATTTCTGGGTCAATGGCGTTCTTAAAATAGTTTAAGATTATTCTTTCAGGCCAATCCATGAGGTGGCTCGTGACCCTTCTAAAGTCCCAAATAAAGTCTGATAATGGTCGCTTGCCCTGTTTCATTTCCATTAACTTGTCTTCATTTTCTGCCACCCTGTCTGGATTTTCAAATCTGAGTCTCAATAATCGAATAAATCCATTGACAACTTGTAACTCTGGGGCATGTTCATAGTGTAACTGGGCCACCCAGTCAGAAGCATCCCCTTCATTCATCCCATCTGTTATTGCAGTAACCAAATCGCGCTCTGTCACATATTGGTCTCCAAATTGGTCTATGTGGGACCAGATTTGAGTGAGGAAATAAGCAAAGTGTTCATGGCACCCATCAAACATGGCCTTGAACTGTATCTGGTCTGGTCTGAGTCGTGGGTGGGGAGGTGGTGCTGGCCTGGCACCTGCAGGTTGAGCTGGAATGAAAGGAGCCTGACAATGTGTGTATCTAGTTTGGGAAGGTCTTCCGAGGCCTGGCTGGGTTGTGTCTCTCTGGAAGAGGGGCCCCTGCAGGGTTGCTCCAAGTGGGGGTTGAATTGGTGTTTGCCATGAGGGTGGGTATTGCCTTATTCTTTGCCTGGGTGGAGGGGGAGTGACTGCTGCCTGCTGCCTGTGCAGATCCCTTTGTGGTGCAGGGATTGCTGACTCCCTTTTGGACCAGGGCATTATTGGCGCTGGTATCCATTGGTATTGAATCCACCCTTGGCCTGGATAAAATCCCCACCCTGGAGGGATACTTTCTGCAGGGGGAAATTTCTCTCTGGGTGTTGGGGAGGAGGGCTTGGAGGTTGCAACATACCTTTTGTAGTCTGCATCTTTTGTCGTTGTGGGTTGTCATGCTGGGCCTCTCCAACTGGTATCTGGGTAATTTCCTCTTCCCTCGCAACACTGGGGAAAGAGAAGATGGGTTGTGCCAGGCTCCAACTTGACCAGGCTCCAACTTGACCAGGTTGTGGCTGTGAGACAAAACTTCCCATTTTTAATTGCTGGAATTGTTGTGGTAATTCTGCTAACGATTGGCTTCCAGAATAAATCTGGGGGTTGTTATCTTGAGAGGGTTCCAATTCAATTTCAGCCTCAACCCTCCAGTCTGCCTCCTTTGCTGTATGCAGAGGGCTCGAAAAGGACTTTTCCCCAGGCAGTCTGTTTAATGTCATTTGACAACTCCCCCATGAGTTGGAACGTCTGGACCTGGCTCCTAAATCATGTCTTTCCTCTGCATCTCTAAATGCTTTCATCATCTCCTCCAAGGGGGGGCTGAGGGATTCAGCTAATGCTCCGGAGGCCCCCCCCCCCCAAGCTCCTTCCATCTCACCTTCTGCGTTGGCTGATTGTTTGGCTTTCTCCATCACTGGAAAAAAATCCCTGGGAGTTCAGCAACCCCTTTAGTTGAGTTTCGGAATAATGTCAGTGTTCCAGAATTTATCCATTCCAGTCAGTAACTCCGAGACAACCATAATCTCAAAGTGCTTTATTAGAACAGAAACTTGGCACATCTGGGAAATTCCAAAACTAAAGTTTTCTCCCAGACTTCCCACAAGACTCAACCTACAGCCATCCCCTTTTTTTTCACATCATAAATCACATGAACCAATCCCCCTTCAGCTACAATTCTTGCTGTGCCATGCAGAATGATCTTGAAGGTTTAAAGAATCTATTTTGTCTACTGAGAGCTACTCAAACAACAGCAGCCCCCTCCAATCCTCTGCAGCTTTATGGCAGCTTTTAATAAGGATTCCAAAGCTGACATAGGGCTTAACCACTGGGTGGTCTAGTAGGTAGGAAGTTGGCACAAGGATAGATACCACAGTGTGATTTTTAATGGGGCACTGTCTGAACTGAGACCAGTCATAAGCAGCATACTACAAGACTCAGTCCTAGGTCTTGTTCTGTTCAATGTGTTTGTAAGTGATAAAACAAATGAATTACAATACAGTCTTTATTGATTAGCCCTTGGGCCATATCAAAGTGCAAAGTTCCAGCAATAAATTGTTGTTAAAATTTGATAAAAACAATTCAAAATGGAATTTAGTAAAATACAATTTAAAATGGAATTGGATAAAATACAATTTAAAATGGAATCAGAATAAAATACAATTTAGATAAAATAATAATAAAATACAATCTAAAATGAAGTTGTAATAATGTAGAATAATTTAAGATATAGATAAAATATGACAGCATCATACTTGAGTCGCCCTGCAATCCACCCCAATCAGTCCCATATATGCAGATCTCAACCGATCATTTTGTTTGAGTACTGAGCTATGTTAAATGTTATTTTCAAGTTCTGGCCAGACATAAGGTAAGTTATTTTGATATGGGGATCCCAATGGGTCATTCGTCTGGTATATAGACCAAGATACCTGTCTCTCACGCTCTTATATATGCAACAGTCAAATAGGATGTGAGCCAGGTCCTCTACCTCCGCCGCTCCGCTCATTGTACGGTATAGCATGAAATCTCCCGTATCTGACCACTGTGTCAAGCTGTTCAAATCTCGCTCTTGTAAATATCTCCTTAAGCTGTTTTGGGAGTTGTAACTTCAAGTAACTGTCTACTTGAAAAGTACGTTTGTATTTACTCAGCCATTTCAAGTTACCCACCTTACTAAGGATAGCTATGTCAGTTTGTGTTTCTATATCCTTAATTCTTTGGGCAACTCTTTTTTTAGATTGTTCTCCTGTTACACAAGAGACAGGAAGGCCACAGCTTCTTACAAAATTTGTTAGTTTGGTGATCCAGGAGCTTTGTGATTGTAGTTTCATTTGCTCTAGTAGGCATAATTTGGGTAGTCTATCAGTCTCCATTTCATTAACTTTGCACCAGTAGTTATAAGCTCTAATTTTGGATAATGCCTGAATTGTATGAATTCCCAATTCAGCTCTAACTGCTGCAGCAGATATTCTTGGATCTACACCCAAAATACATCTCAAATGTTGGGACTGTGTTTGTTCTAAGACTGTGGTTGAGTAAAGACCCCAAATTTCTGCTCCATACAAGAGCACTGTGGTAACTTTAGCCTTATAAACCTTGATTAGTGGGGCTAGGGACCCTGGGTAACTATGTTTTTTTAGTTTGAGCAATAAATTCAAATGGGCTTTTGCTCTAAATATGCTCTGTTGAGCCCAAGATCCAATCTTGGAAAAAGTTACACTCAAATATACAAAGGTGTTAACCTGTTCAATTCGTTCACCATCTAACTGCCACTTATGTCTCTGATGGTTTCTTCCAAACATCATTATTTTTTATTTAGATTTACTAATAATTAGGGAGTTATCCTGGCAATAAGAGCTAAATCTTCTTAATAGCCTACGTAATCCTACTTGTGAGTATGATAATAAAATCATATCATCAGCATAAAACACGCTGTTACAGTAAGTATTTAGGATCATCGGCATGTGTACCATGGCATCCTTCATTAACCCTGGCAGGTCATTGATGTATAAATTAAATAATAATGGGGCCAGGATACACCCTTGTCTTACCCCTTTATTTGTGTGAATCCTGTTAGTCAGGGCCCCATTAACCCCATAACGCACCCTCAAACAGGTACTTGTGTAGAGGGCTTTAATCAAAGCCAGGAGTCTGGGTTCTATTTTAAGAGATGTCAGTTTACTCCATAGTACGTCTCTATTTACCATATCAAATGCTGCTGTAAGGTCTATGAAAGCAGCAAACGGGTTGCCTCTTATAGGCATATTTGGCAATTAGATGGTTCAAGACAAAGCAGTTATCAATAGTAGATCTGCTTTGTCTAAAACCTGCTTGTTCTTCTGTGAGGATGTTGTTTTCCTCTACCCAGATTTCAAGTCTGTTCAAAAGATACCTACCATATATTTTTGCTACAATGTCAATCAGGCTGATGGGCCTATAATTACTAGGATCCTTTTTGCCATATATGGGGACAACTATTGCCATCTTCCACCCATCTGGAATATGGCAAGTGTTATTTATGTGTGTAAAAAGACCTGCTAATACAGGGCCCCACCAGTTGGAAAATTTCTTAAATAATTCTGCTGGTAAAAAATCCTCTCCTGGGGCTTTATTGCTCTTTAAGCTTTTAATGATGGACTGTATCTCCTTTTCTGAAACTGGTGGCCAGGGAGAGGGAATTCTGGGGTTTGTTAAATCACTGCTTAAAAATAATTTCTTTACCAGTTTGGTGGGGGCAAACAAGCACTGATAATTCTCCCAGTCCTCAGCAGAGATTGGAATGTTAAACGCAAATCTCCATTCCTTCAGGATACCTGTTACAGAGTGCCAAAATAATACTGAGTTATGACTTCTGGCAGCCAACTCAAGTTCTGACCAGACTGAAATGGCAAAACTTTTTTTCTTTAATGTTATAGTTTTTTTATATTCCCTTCTCGTGTGCAGCATCTTAGCTTGTATATGGGTAGTAGGATTCCTCAGGGCAAGCCTCATGGCTGCCTTCAATTTTTTTTTCAGTCGCTGGCAATCAGGATCAAACCAGCGAGGTCTAGCCGCTTGGGCTCTTTTTGTAGCAGGTTTAGTTGTTAGGTGTTTCTTCAGTATTTATTTATTTATTTATTGGACTTGTATGCCGCCCCATCTCCGAAGACTCGGGGCGGCTCACAACTAAAACATACATTAACAATAAATAGCTAAAAAGAATTAAACAAAAACAAGCCCAATAATACCAAATTTAAAATACATTAAAAACCATTCCATCACACACACCCCGAGAGGCAGTCACAGCCTGGCTTGGTCAAATAACGAGGTCTTCAAGTCGTGGCGGAAGGTGCGGAGGTCAGGGGCCAAATGGAGTCCCAGGGGCAGCTGGTTCCACAGGACGGGGACCACCACAGAGTAGGGTCGTCCCCGGGGGACTGCCAGCCAACATTGGCTTGCCGACGGGACCCCGAGAAGCCCCTGCCTGTGTGCTTGCACAGGGCGCTCGATATCGGCACTCGATATTGGCAGGAGTCACTCCCTTAAATATTGTGGACCCATGTCGTGTAGGACTTTGAATGTTAAAACCAAAACCTTGAATCTCACTCGGAGTGCAACTGGCAGCCAATGCAGGTCGCGCAGGAGGGGGGTAATATGGGAGAATCGGGAAGCTCCCATCACCACCCGCGCGGCCGCATTCTGCACCAGCTGCAGTCTCCGGATGGTATGCAAGGGCAGTCCTAGATAGAGAGCGTTGCAGTAGTTGAGTCGAGAGGTGACAAGGGCATGAGTGACTGTACGCAGAGCATCTCGGTCCAGAAACGGGCGAAGCTGGCAAACCAGCCGGACCTGGGCAAAAGCCGCCCTGGTGACGGCCCCCACATGATCCTCCAACCAGAGCTGTGCATCCAGGAGGACCCCCAGATTCCGTGCCCTATCCACAGGGGGCAACACATCTCCTCCTATGGTCAACGATGGACTTTCCTGACTGGACCGAGATGCCGATATGTACAGCCACTCAGTCTTGGCCGGGTTGAGCCAAAGCATGTTTCCGTCCATCCAGATCCGTACCGCATCCAGACAATGGGTCATCATGGAGAGGGCATCACTGATCTGTTTTGGGGTGGAGATGTATAACTGGGTATCATCAGCGTACTGGTAATACCTCACCCCAAAACCACAAATGATCTCGCCCAGTGGTTTCATGTAGATATTAAACAAGAGAGGGGAGAGGACCGACCCCTGGGGGACCCCACAAGTGAGCACCCTCAGGGCCGACCTCTGTCCCCCTGCCAACACCGACTGCGACCACCCCGAGAGGTAGGAGGAGAACCACTGAAAAACAGTGCCCCCCACTCCCAACCCCTCGAGGCGTTGCAAAAGGATACCATGGTCGATGGTATCGAAAGCCGCTGAGAGGTCTAATAGGACCAGGACAGAGGAAAAACCCCTGTCCCGAGCCCTCCAGAGATCATCCATCAGTGCGACCAATGCCGTCTCCGTGCTGAAACCGGGCTGGAAGCCCGATTGGTATGGATCCAGGTAGTCCGCTTCATCCAGGAAGAGTGGAAACTGCTGAGCCACCACACTCTCAACAACCTTCGCCAGAAAACGAAGGTTGGAGACTGGACCAATCTTTGTATGCTACAAAGATTGGAGAATGCATTGAAGGTTGACATCCAGTCAGTAGTAGATGACTGGATTGTTCTAGCCCACTTAGTAGCATTCTCTGTTTTAAGGCATTCTAATAGTGCTTTGGTATCAACCTTGGCCCAAATTAACCTTTTATTTTGAGTCACCTCTACCTTTTTGGTGAGCCATCTATCAGCCATGTTATATGGTCTTAAATCTGAGTGACCTCTCAATGTCACACTTACAGGCTGATGGTCGCTATTGTCGCTAAGGTGTACTGTGACTTCCTAAAAGAGGTCAGCCTTATCTCTTGACACACAAAAGAGATCCAGTACACTACTTGAACTGGTTGAGTGGTATGTATAAGGGTACGTGTAATTCTTGTCCTTACCTCCCAAAGTTTGGAGATTACCCTTAAAAATTAAGGAGACAAGGAGCAGGCCAGCGGCATTACTTTTACAGTCTCTCGAGAGCCACTGAGGATGGTTTTCAAAGAACTCCCCTGGGATTCCCTTCTTCTAGGCAAGCTCATACAGAGAGGGACCCAGTCTAGCGTTCAGATCTCCTAATACAACCACTATGGACTGAGGGTACAGTATTGCTATATCTTCTAGAATAACTTCCAAGCCTATCCAATAATCGGAATTATACTGCTGGGATGTGCTTGGGGGAATATACACATTTACCAACATTAACTCAAACTGATCATATTCATTTCTAACAATTAGAAAGTACGGATACTTATCTTCATTACATAATTTCTCTCCCTGCCATTGCAACTCTTGCTTTATAAGAAAGCATGGCCCTCCCATAGTCTCCCTTTGTTCTTTGTTTTTTGGGCTGGGGAGGTCCATCCTTGAAAGCCTGGCACTTGTACTGGTTCATTCACTTCGGTTAACCAGGTTTCTTGAAAGGCTATTACGTCAAATCTAGAGAAAAAGCTCATTAGTCCACTATCAACTGTTCCTTTCCAGCCAGCTATGTTCCAGGTCACCAACTGTATGGGATTCTCAGAGACAAGATGGTGTGGCTTCGTTGATTGGCTAGATGGTAAAAACGCCATATGTCAATTTCACATTGGAGCCGGGTCGATATCATCTAAGCTTCCCATATAAACACAGTTGTTGTGAGGTTCGGTATTTCTCCTCATGGGTTGGAGATCTTGTTGTTGCTCCTCTATATCTCGGTTGCCAGTGTGCCTCTGCTCTTGCTCCAAGAATGATTTTTTTCCCAATGGGCAGGTACTCTGGCTTAAATCTATAAATGTAACTATGTCCATTTTTGGAGGGGTATAGCTGAGGATTCATCTTGTAGAAAGATGTTGTGGGAACTTCTAAATCAACTGAGGATGGAAGCTGGGTTATATCCTTAGTGTTTGTCAGCTTAGGGGGCACTGTATGATGAAGCCCTTTGTCTTTTAGTTGTTTCTCAGAGGCTGGGTCAATCAGTGCAATTACCCCACTGTCAGCCTGTGTGACAGTACCTTTTTTTACTGTTGAGGTAAAGGCAGATTGTTGATTAAGTATATTGTCACAAGGCTGCATGGTTAGTGGAGCCAAATTAAATAGAGGCTTTGCTGTAGATTTTGTTGTCAGTGCCTCTTTTAGGTCATCCAATCTTTGAATGATGTTAACTTGCTCAGGTTCTGGCAATGCACTGAATAGGTCAATCAACATTTCCTCTGGCACATTCTCAGCAATTCCTGCAGCTGTGGGTATCACAGTTTGTATATTGCTTCTTTGCTTTCTCAGGGTCAGTTCAATTGCAGCAGCCTCAGGTTTTGTAGTGTGAGAGCTGTTGCAGCCTAGATTTAAAGCAACAGTTCCCCCTTGGTGATGCTGTTTCAGGAGTGGGCGCACTTTTTCTGAGCAAAAAACCCTTATTGGAAATATTGAAAAGGTGCTCAGAAAGGGCTTCATTCTGAAAAGCATGGAGGGTATTGTGGATTGCTTGAACGATAGAAGAATTCTCATACATTGCATTCTTGCTGGCAGCCACTCTGCGTGTAGTAAATCTATCAAAGTGAGTTCACAGCAGAGCAGCTGGCTCAGGGACAGCCTAATAGCTTTTCTATTACTCCAACACCCTCTATTTACTCTCGTCATAAATTTGCAATGTAACCTGGTTGGTTTGCAGACTGTAGTTATGTTGGTCATCTCTTAGGCCTTTACCTGATTGAGTATTTTCTTTATATGTGTTCAAATTTTTGGAAGTTAAACAAGGTCCTTCATTAGTTTCATTTTCTGAGTTAGCCATCCCATGTCTATCCATGGTTATCCTCCCAAATCCTTCTACAGTATTTGGGTGGCTCCTGGCAAACTTTGCAAAAGATTCTTTCAGGCAGTCGACCTTATCTATGACAACTGACAAAAGATCATATATTGAGTTTACAGTTTGAGCTGTAAGCAAACATTGTCTGGAGAGGAAGTCTGTCACATTTCCCCCCTTTAAATTTGTTGTATCTCCCTCCTGAGCAAAGAGAGCTGCTGCTGGGCTCCAAGGATGGGGGCCACTCTCTGAAAGGGAGGAGGATGGCTCTGCAAGCTGTTTGCCTTCCAGTTTGGTTTGTAAGTCCCGTTCCAATGAGTCACATAAATTAAATTTATCTGATAAAATGCCTGTGAATGAGTTACTTACTGGAACAGACTGTCCGTTTGCAATATAATCTTTCATTTTCTGCTGCTTCAAAGGCTTGGATAAACTCTCTGCTGCAGAGTGCTGTCTCTTCCTTCTTTTCCCCATTCAGGTTTGTTAAAATAGGTTTTTCACTTCCTTATACCCCTTTTGGAATTTTGGGTGTTAGATTCTTAGTGATCTGAATTAAAATCAATCGGCTGGTTGTTTAAAAGCGTTTAAAAAGGCAGAACACCTTGTGGAATTAAAAAATGGAACTTAAAACTTTAAAAAAATGAATGAAACAAATGAATTGCTAGCTAAGGTTTATCTTTTTGCTGATGACACAAAGTTGTGTAATAGAGTTGATATTCCTGGGGATATTTATAACATGGAAAAAGATTTGGCACTGTTGGAAAATTGGTCAAAAATGTGGAAACTGCAGTTCAATGTTCTAAATGTAAGACTATGCACTTAGGGAAAAACACTCCTCCGGTAGAGTACAGTATTGGGGATAAGGTGTTAGACAGAACAACAGCAGAATTTAGGTGTGCTCACAGCAGATGACTGAAGAATGCATAAACAATGTAATTAGATAGCTTCAAAGGCAAACAACATTCTGGGATGCATCACTAGAGGGATCACCAGCAGGAAAAAGGAGGTCCTAATCCTGCTATATAGGCTTTAGCCAAATACCTTTTAGAATACTGTGTCTAGTTCTAGAGACCTCACTTGAAAAAAGGTATTAATAATATTGATAAAGCTGAGCAAGTCAGGAGACAGGTAACAAAAATGGTACCGGGTCAGAAGGGAAAGGGGAGATGTGGCAACCTTTACATATATTAAGGGTGTGAATAAGATTCTAGAACACGGTTCATTAATAGTGTTCCATTGCCTTAACAATGTTTTGTAATTTAATCAGAGTTATCTTTGTTGAAATTCTTTGAAAAACTCTGAAACCCAAGAGATAGACATATTTCAGATGAGTCATTTTTTACAACTGCATTGTGGTAATTAACATGAGTGAAATATATTTATAATCTGAATTAATATATCTGCTACTTTTCAAACACTAGAGCGTTGAACAAGTTATACTTGAATTTTAAGAGAAGGCATAAAAATCTACACATAATCAAAGAACCTAATAACTATTTATGTAATGCTTGTTTCCTGAATTGGCCTACCTCAAATTGCTGACAATTTTAGAATGTGCTTTCCTGGACTGACATTCCTGAAATGTGACCATTTAAGATCTGCTTCTTCAAACAGAACTTTCTATGTAACATGTTTTTCCCCAAAAAAACCTTTATTAAGTTTCGAAAGAAGATAAAATACAAGGAAATAAAAAAAGTTTAAAAGAGGTGGGGAAGGAAAGACAAATGGCTCTACAGACTCTTTTGAAAGCTTTCAGTAATGGAGCATCCACAACTTCTGAAGGCAAGCTCATTGGTTGAATGTTTTCACCATTAGGAAATTTCTCCTTAGTTCTAGAGTGCTTCTGTCCTTGGTATTCAATCATTGTTTCTTGTCTTGCCTTCTGATGTTGTGGAAAATAGGTCCTCTCTTCTTTGTGGTGGCCCCTCAAATATTGAAACACTGCTATCATGTCATCCCTAATCCTTCTTTTCACTAGACTAGACATACTCAATTCATGCAACTGTTCTTTATATGTTTTAGCCTCCAGCCCCCTCCTTATCCTTGTTGCTCTTCTCTGGAGTCTTTCTAGAGTCTCATCATCTTTTTTGTCAGTGTATAAGAATTCATGAACTGGAATAGATCATGGCAACAAGTCAGCCAATGGGGACTGTTTGGTGACTGAGAAACAGGATTTGTTGTGTGAATCATGCAAGACAGCTTGAAGCCTGGGCATGGCTTAGCTTAACTGTTCTGAGTTCATTTGTTTTTGCTTGAGTGTTCTAGTGCTTGCTCTTATGCTTGCTACTTCTTCTATAATGTTCCAAGAGCTGCATGGGTATTGTATACATGTATCATGTTTTATATTATTGAATATAAAGAAGTTGCTTCTATATAATGAATCCTGCTGAATTATTTGCTTGTGTGCTAGCTGGATTGCTACAAACTCTGACAGGTTATGGGCACAGAGCACAGCCAGCCAGTCCAAACACTCAGTAAGACTGAACTGTAACCAAGCTGAGGGACAGCCTGTGTTATAAGAAAAAGATAACAAGGCTGAGAAGGTTTGCAGGATGGCTGTTGACTTCAAGGAGAGCTCTCTGCCTTGATTGGGATAGAAGGGGCATTGGTCTTACCTGATATGCCCTTTCTCATTGGTAGCAAGGGAGTCCAGGCAAGGGTTAACTCTGTCTCCTAGCTGATTGGACTGAGTCTGTCAAAGCTGCTTAGTCCCACCTCTGTTTCTGGTCTTCCCCAGTTTTTGGCACAGTCAACTTGACAGACCTGACATGTCTCTGCAAAGGGAAAAAAAAGAATCATCCCCCCCCCCGGGCGTCCCCAGACCAGACATACCCAGGGTGGGGCTGGACTCTCTTGCTACCAATGAGAAAGGGCGTATCAGGTAAGACCAATGCCCCTTCTCCATTGTGAGTCCAGGCAAGGGACATACCAAAGCCGGGTTGTCCATGGGAGGGTCTAAGTCTGGTCCTCAGCTCCCTGCTCCTTGTACACTCTCTGCAGTACCCGCCTGCCAAACACTGCTTTGGCCAATGCAAAGGCATCCAGACGGTAATGCCTGATAAATGGAGAGGGAGAAGACCAAGTGGCTTCCTGACAGACCTCTTCAATCAAGGCCTGTGTGGCCTAAGCAGCTGTTGTGGCTGCACTCCTCGTGGAATGAGCCATCACTCTGTGGTGTAATGGAAGGGACTGACTCTCATAAGTCCTCGCAATGCATGACTGGATCCATCTGCTCACAGTCCATGGAGTGACCTTACATCCCAATGTAGCAGACTGGAAGGATACAAAGAGTGACTCCATCTTACAGAAAGCAGAAATCCTCTTAATGTAAATCCATAGGGCCCTTCGCACATCCAAAGTGAGTCAAACTTGAATCTACAATTATCTCTGATAAGGAGAATATCTACAATTAAGATGAATATATTACCAAGGATCTTATATTTGTTTCAGACTATTCCAATTAAATTAGGGAAAGAATTGTTATGGATTTAAATAAAATATTGAAATACATATGGCAGGGGAAGAAGGCAAGAATTAAACTTAATTTGCTACAAGATGCTAGAATAAGAGGAGGATTTGGCTTACCTAACTGGGAATTATATTATGAGGCGGCCACATTGATATGGGTCAAAGAATGGGTTTTATCAAGGAATGTTATATTATTAACATTAGAAGATCATGATCTTCTAATGAATGGGATGGCATGCTTTTTTACGGTATAAAGAAAGTAAAACTCATGGGTATTTTAAGAGACATTATGTACAAGATTCTTTATTGTTGATATGGGAGAAAATAAGAAAACAACATTACATGAAAATTCCAGTCTGGTTGTCAACTACAGAAGCATTTGCATACCCAGTTGTTTATAGAATGGAACACACAGTTAGATATGGTGAAATTTTAAATGAAAAGGGTGAACTCAAATCTAAACAAGAACTAGAGGAGCAAGAAATTAAGATGAATTGGTATACATGTATGCAAATACATTCTAGGTATGATAAAGATTGTAAAACAGAGGGATTCTATAATGAACTTACAGAATTGGATGAAATTTTAACAGGTACTGATGAGAAAATGATTTAAAAAATTTATGGTTATCTACTTGGAATTAAATTGGAGGAAGAACAAGTTAAAGAAACAATGACTGCCTGGGGGAGGAATTTTGGATATGGGATAGATCTAGATAAATGGCAAAAATTATGGTCTCAAAATTATAAATTGAAAATGTCAGTAGCATATAAAGAGAATTTGTATAAGATGTTTTACAGGTGGCACTTACCCTAGCACAAATAGCAAGGATGTTCAAGAATGATACCTGGATCGTATTATCATATCTGGTGGACGTATGTGGAAACTAAGAGATACTGGACTAAGATTCATACGTGGCTTGAAAAAATGACAGAACACCATATAGACTTGAAACCAGAGATATTTTTATTGGGTATCTTGCCTGAAGGATACAGTAGAGAATTGACACATTTGATTATAAATGTGTTAACAGCGGCTATAATTGGATTTCCTAGAAATTTTCCTAAAAATTCCAGTAGAGGAAGAGGTGATTAAGAAAATGATAGAATATGCAGAAATGAGTAAATTGACATTAGCAATTAGAGAGCAAGAAGATAAAGAATATTATAAAATTTGGGATTTATTTTATCAATAGTTAGACAAGAAAATAGAGAAGTAAACTATGTCATGAAAAGGAATAGTGTAACATGTAAAATAATATGATGTAATGATGTTATATAATTGAATATAAGGAAATGAACTGTATGTTCCCAGGTTTGTTAAAACTGAGATTTGCTCAATAAGAAATATATAAATTTATAGTTGAGTCTAATAACAATACAATAATACATAATATAATATGTATAGTTGACCTATGTAATATGAATGTATGTTTGGAAGGGAAGAGTGTTGATACTGTGACATTGCACGAAAGAAATGTATCAACCAATACACTGTATTTTGGAAGATGGTTTTATGTTGATGTTTTATGTTTGTGTTTGTTAAGTGTTTGTCTTTAAAAAAAAAAAAAAACTTTTACAAAAAAACCCACAAAGTGTGCCAAACTTTCTCCAAGGCACGTCCAGAATTCAGGCAGAAGTCCAGCAGGACCAGTTCCTACACCTTGTGGAACCACGAGTTCACTTTGGGGATGAAGGCCGGGTCCAACCTCAGGACCACTCTGTTCAGATGAAATGTACAGAGGTCCTCACAAATGGACAGAGCAGCCAGCTCTGAAACCCATCTGGCCAATGTAATAGCCACCACGAATGCCACTTTGACGGTCATAAGATGTAGACTGATCGACCGCAGCAGCTTGATTGTAAGTGACTGTAAGACCTTAGACAGGACCCATGTAGGGTACCTGTGCACCACAGGAGGTCGTAGAATCGTGACTCCCTTGATGAATCTGCGCACTGTGGGATGCTGTGCTAGGGACTCCAACTTCCCACAAGTTAGAACTGATGACAGGGCCACCACTTGTCGATGAATGTTATCAGGCGACAGCCTGGAGAAACTCTAGCATGTGTGCTATAGATACCGCTGTCGGAAGAAGATTGAATTTGGACCACCAAAGACAAAAGGCCTTCCAAGTGACATCATAAAGCCGATTGGTGGAAAGTCTCCTGGAAGCCTGTATTGTCTGAATTACCCCAGAGAGAAGTTTGTCCTGCCTCTGAGAACACCATTCAAGCACCAGGTGGTTAGTTGCCACCATTGGGACTCTGGGTGGACCAGTGTTCCCTGATTGAGGGAGATCTTGCTCTGTAGAATTCTCCAGGGCAGAGCTACTGATAGATTCACTAGGTCTGCAAACCAAGATCATCATGGCCAATGGGGGGACAGGAGCAGGATCTCTGCCCTCTCTGCCAGAACCTTCTGGATCACGGCTGGTAATAGGAGGGAGAGGAGGGAAGACATACAAAAGTCCTGGCAGCCACTGATTTCGGAGAGCGTTGGTTCCCTCTGCCCCCAGAGTGACGAACCTGGTGAAGAACCTGGGCAGTTGCACATTGGCTGGAGTAGCAAACAAATCCACGATTGGAAGGCTGAATCTCTCTATCATCTTGTGGAACAGGGAAGAGTGCAGACTCCATTCTGCATGGTCTATCTTGGCAGTGCTGAGCCAGTCCACCTGCACGTTGTCTAGCCTGGAGATGTTTTCTGCCTGAAGGGATAGAAGGTGGTTCTCCACCCACAGGCCTATGCCTTCAGCTTCTATCATGAGGGACCTGGAACACGTACCCCCTTGACGATTTACATGTGCCTTGATGGCCACATTGTCTGTCATTATGAGGACATGCCTCCCTGACACTGTGTCTTGGAATTGCCCGAGGGCCAAATGGACTGTCCTCAGCTCCAGCCAATTGATGTTTCAGGTCCTCTCCAACTGTGACCACTGACCCTGTGCCATCTCTCACAGCAGATGCACACCCCAACTGAAAAGGCTGGCATCAGTCATGATGGTTAGCTGGTTGGGCTCTTTGAATAGGTGCCCTTTGTTGATGGCCTGGGAGTGCCACCATTGAAAGGAATGTATCACGAACTGTGGAACCCTGACCTTGACCAAGGAGTGGCTCCTGCTGGACCTTTGATAAGGCAGGAGGAACCACTGCTGTGTTCTGGAGTGGAGACAAGCCCATGAAACGATGGAGATACAGGACACCATCTCACCAAGGAACTGTGAGAGGAGTGCCAAAGGGACTGTATGTTCTCTCTGGATCTGCCCTGCCAAGGCCTGCAGCTCGCCCAACAGTCCTGCCAAGGCCTGCAGGCTCGTCCAACAGTCCTGGGAGAGAAAAACCTCACATGAGATTGAGTCTATGATTGCCCCCAGATGAAGCAACCGATTGGTGGAGGGAAATGACTCTTCTTGGCATTAATGGAAAAAACATGGTCCTGTAGGACCTGGACCATGATATGTAGGTCTTTCCTGGCCTCAAAATCTGAAGGTGACTGAATTAAGATGTTATCTAAATAGCACTATACAGGCACTGGGATGGCTCACAAGTGTGCTGCCAGGGCCGCTAACACCTTAGTAAAACTCTGGGTGCTGATGACAATCTGAAAGGCAGGGTCCGATACTGGTAGTGACCTCCTGCGTAACAGAAGCAAAGGAAACACCGATGTGACCGACAGATGGGAACATGGAAGTAGGCTTCCATTAAGTCGATTGACGTGAGGAAGTCACCTTCTCGAATGCTCTCCAGAATACTCTGGAAGGATTGCATCTTGAAACGCCTGTAGATGAGATAGTTGTTAAACTCTTCAGGTCTAGAATCGCTCTCCACCCCCGAGGCTTTTGAGAGCGCTGAAACCCTGGTCCGGAATCTGCCCGGAAGTAAGATTGCCGAAAATACAGAGCAGAGTGGAAATCAGCCCGCTGGGAGAGTTATGGTAGAACCTTCCATTTGTCTTTAGATTCCACTAGAAGAGGGTCCAGGGACTCTCCAAATAGCTTTTCCCCTTGAATAGGGGCAGAGACTAACTTCCATTTGAATCTCCAGTCAGCTTGCCAATGCTTAAGCCAGAATATATGCCGAGCTGCTACTGATGAAGCTATGGCCTTCGTTGCGAACCTAGCTCCATTCAGGGTGGTGTCAACTGTGAATTCAGCAGCAGCCACCAATTTATAAATGTCTTGATGTGCCTGGACGCCTGAAACGGGAAGTCTATCTTGAAGTTGACGCAGCCAGTGCAAGGAAGCTCTGGTGAAAAGGGAAGCTGCAGTGGAAGCCTTAACAGCCCAAGCTGCAGCCTGATGGGCCCTTTGGAATGACTGCTCGATATGTTTGTCATCAGCCTTCAGGGTATCCTCTGGGTCCATTGGCATGGATGATGATGAGGGCAATGCCGCCACAGGGCCATCAACCACTGACACCTGGAGGGCCCATGTTGTAAAACCTGTGGTCATTTGAGATCAAGTTAGGACTGACCCTGGCGAGGCCAACTGTTTGTGGACCACGTTGAGAAAAAGTTTTGGTGATGGGAATTATCTCTGCCTGCATGGTCGGCTCAGAGAAAAGAATATCAGATTGAGCAGGTGTTTCCCTGCCCAGGTCCGCAGCATCCGCCTCTGGTCCCAAACAAGCAGTGTTCCTAGCTTTGAACAGCAACGATTTAAATAAGACAGGATGAAACAGCCCGGTGAATGCTGGCTGATCAGGCCATAAGCCTTTGTCTTCCAATAGGCCCTGTTTCCTTTGATTGTCCTCTCCTGCAAAAGATGATTGATTGTGCTCTGAGCGAGTGGGTGAGCTGGATTCCTGGAAGTCAAACAGGGCCCCAGGCAGGTGTCTTACTTGCTCCTGGGCCAGGCACATGGATAGTTCAGAAGTCATAGAGATAGCCGTTTTGTCAGAAAGTGGAACTTTCTGGTGTTGCTATGCAGTTTACAAACTTGTATGGATTTGAGGTGAGATCAAATCCACCAATGACAGGGTGGCACCACATACCCTGTACTGGCATCACAAGCCACACCCCTTAGTATAAAAGGGGCAGCCTAACTGGCATTTACCTCAGGGATGTCAGAGGCCTAAGGGGATGTCAGAGGCCTAAACATAGGTTAGAGGCCTAAAGGGGATGTCAGAGGCCTAAAGGGATGTCAGAGGCCTAAAGGGATGTCAGAGGCCTAAACAGAGGCCTAAACATAGGTTAGAGGCCTAAACAGAGGTCCGAGGCCTAAACAGAGGTCAGAGGCCTAAACAATTCTCTGTGTAGATCTATCTGAGGAGAAGTTTCTGAAGAGAAACTTTTTACTGGGGTCCATTGCTCTCCTTGCCTGCTCTAGCTGATATTGTTATATACCCAGCTTGAGTACCTCAGAAGCTTGAGGTGCAGGAACCTCTTGCCAAAAGAGAAAGGAGGCAGAGGGAGGGAAAAGCCTTGAAACAGTTTAAGCTCTTTACAGAGGTCTAAGTTTCTTTAGGGTTTATTCTTATTCTAAAGGACTGAGAAAACCTAACTGCATAGGCAGACAGAGAAACCAAGTAAGACCTGAGAGAAAAGAAACTTAAAGAAGGCACAAGCAACTGGTAAAAGTCTTTCTGTAACTTTATTTGAATTAAGCTGCTTGTACAATAAAAGATTTGGTTTGAAAAACAAACTGGACTCAGCATCTTTGTACAATTTAAATATATAGACAGATTAACAAGATCCTCTAAACAATAAGTCGATCATAGGATTGACTTATAAAACGTTACATTTTTTTCAACACGTTTGCACTACTGTATGCCTTCAGCTATCCCCTGCTTGATTGCCTGCCTGATAGCCTGCATCTTAACTGGAATATCAACCTCCAGGGAGCAAAGCCTCACTGCAAAGCCCTGCTGCTTAGGCCTGCTGAGAGACTGCTCCCAAAGTCCCGATTGAAAGGCACTATCTCGGGAATCCATAGTCTCTGCTATCTGTGGGCAATTGCTGGATTGCCCACAGATAGGCTCATCTGTACCATCTGGAGACCAGGCCTGGGACCATGGCCTGCTTAATGCAGCAAGCCCAGCTTCTGCATGTAGGCCACCACTTTGGTGGGAAATAGCTGAGTCACCAGTGTGGAGTGATCATTGACTCCTCCCACTGTCAGCCCTCTGACTCTTCGCAAAGTGCCTTTCCAAGGCCTTCTGACTCCGCATGGCATCCTTTTCCTCTGCTTTAGAGGTCTTCTTGGAGATGAAGCCCTCTTGGCTGCTGTGCCTCTGGCAAAAACCACAGAACTTGTAGGGCTGGTTACCTTCCTGTGAGGGCTTGTTGCCTGCTTGGGCCTCCGCCATGATATTGATAGGTGTAGTGGGCACCTTCAAATGAGCCTTGTTGCTCCTCTTATCTCACGTGGAGGGGGGAAAGAATGAAGCACTGATCCCACTGCAAACTTGATCCCCCCCAGGTTTAAAGCCTCCTGAGCTGCAGGGGTAACCCCAATAGCAATTGCTGTGTTCAGGCTTGGGTGATTGCTAGTTGCGGCCTGGTAGTACTTCTCAGGCTGTGCCTGATAAGGATCTCCAGCAGGTTCGCAAAGAATGCCCTTAGCACTGGAATAACTTGCCTGTTCAGCAGCTTTTGGCAGGCTCATGCCGGAGCACTTCACGCCAGATAGGGCAGCTCAGAATAGCTTACAGAGAGACTGACTTTCGGTGGAGCTCAGCTAAGCTTTATCATGCTGGAAAAGATCATGCCACAATGCCCCACCTTCACGCTGATCCGTCGGCCTTCAGCGCTGGAACCGATGCTCCCAGTGCTAGAATATGCAGGCAGAGCATCTGTCAGCATTTCAGCAACCCTCCATTCCAATAAATAATTCCGAGAAAGAGATCTCTCAAAGGTATCTTTACTTGCATAGTAACTGGCACATCTGTGGAACCCCGAATCTGAAAGTTTCAGGCTTCCTTGCAAAAGTCAAAACTACAAATCCATCCCCCTTTAGCCATCACCATCCGTCCTAAAGTAAGATTCCCATTTCATTATGTGCCACACACAGTGACCTTGAACCAACAAAAGAAGTTTATTTTTTCTAACTAGACATACTCAAATGAATTCCTCCCTCTCACTTTCTCAGGCTCAATTGTGGTAGCATGGGAGCATCGAATCTCAATATGGCTTCCAAAGCTGACAGCATCTTCCATCCCAAGCACAGGCATAGTGGAAAGCGGGCCGAAAGCCTCCTGCCAATCTGCAGCCTGCCACGAAGCACGCGGTCACAGCCTCTGGCACCTGGGGCCAATGCCCCAGTGCTGAAATGCTGCAGCGGCCGAAGCCCTTCCACCACTGTTCCAAGCAGCTCGATCTGTAGAGTGGGAGCAGCCTTTACACTAAGAACTCTGTTTGATCACAATGCCTTTACTGGTGGCAAAAATCCACTGCTATAATGCACTGCAAGAGAGGGGAAATCAACATGTCCGTCCTGGCTGGGGGACTGAGTCGAAAGCTGGGGAAGACCGGCAACAGACTCAGTCCAATCAGCTAGGAGACAGTTAACCCTTTCCTGGACTCTCACAGCTATACAATGGAGAAAAATTATATTATTTGGGCTGCAAAAATGGAATGTTTCCTGAAAGCTAAGGAGTTCTGGAATACTGTTATTAATCCACCCCAGGGGCCATTAGCAGCTGCAGATCAAAGGCAGCATGATAAGGCACTGGCCTACATCATTTTAAGTTTGGAAGATGAACAATTCTTGAATGTAGCTGATTTAAAAACCTAAAAAGTGGTTTGGCTGAAATTAAGAAGTGTGCATGTGAGTGCGTCAGCATGCAATATTGTGCAATTATCAGCATAATTGTACAGAGGGACTTCTGGTTGATGTCACGATGGACCCAGAAGCAGAGAACGGAGAGCTCCATTCCTGCACTGGTCTTCAGCTCTTTGTGGGCTCCTAAAGTAGCCGAAAACCACCTTGTAGGGGTGGTGGAGTGAGGGAGGGGTGATCTGTGATGACAAACTGCCAAAACCAAAGATGTATTCCATGACACCAGCTGAAATGACTGAGTTGAGAAAATACATCTATAATAATTTGGACAGAGGTTTCATTGAACCTGCCAAACCTAGATTGGCCACCCCAGTGCTGTTCAAAGAAAAGAAAGATGGCGGGTTGAGACTGTGTGTTGATTTTAGGGGTGCATAAAAAACATGTGCCCCCTCCCCCTCATGAAGGACTTATTAGGATTTATCAAAAGGCAAGGTCTTCACCAAACTAAATCTGAAAGAAGCTTACTACCGAATTTGCACAAAGGAGGGAGACAAATGGAAAACTGCCTTCAACTGCCCTCTGGGTAGTTTCCAATTCTGAGTCATGCTTTTTGGACTCCAGCCCCCCCTCCCCATTCAGTATTTATGCAACTCATCAATGAATCCACACCTATACAAAGGGGTTCTCGCCTACCTGAACGACATTCTTATATTCAGCAAAACCATCGAAGAACATGTCAAATTGGTCAGACAAGTGCTGAAAAAACATTTAGCCACCAAGTTATATGTAAAGTTATCAAAATGTGAATTCCATAAAGAAATTCTGGGCTACCGAGTGTCTAACCAGGGAATTGAGATGGACCTTGGAAAAGTGAAAGCGGTGCCAGACTGGCAACCCCCCAAGACAGCTTTTTGGATTTTGCAATTTTCTATAGACAATTTACTCCTTCATTTGCCTAGGTCGCCCTCCCTTTAACAGAGTTATTAAAAACTGGGCCTTCCCTGACCAAACCAAAACCCAATCAACCCCTTGTTTGGACAATGAACTGTCAAAAACTTTTGAAACTTTAAAACGCCTATTTGCCGCTGAGCCCATTCTCCAGCACCTGGACCTGACCAGACCTTTCATAGTCCAAGCTGATGTTAGTGATGTGGCTGTCACAGCCATTCTTCTCCAAAAGGACTATTAGAACCAGCTAATGCCTTGCGCTTATGTGTCCAAAAAGTTGACAGACACAGAACGTAGGTGGGCGGTTTGGGAAAAAGAAGTGTTTGCAGTGCACTGGGCTTTGCTGTCTTGGAGGCATTTCCTGGAAGGGGTGAAGGAGCCGTTTGAGTGATCACAAGAACTTCGAGGCTCTAAAGACACCTCGGAAACTATCACCTAAACAAGTCCACTGGGCTTAATACTTCAAGCGGTTCAACTTTGACATGAAATATATCCCAGGATGGGAAAACATACTAGCGGATGCCTTGTCAAGAAAACCCCAATTTGACAGTTGCCAAGAGGAAGTAATGTAGACTATGGTATCAGAACCAGCAGGCCAAGTAACCACCTGAGGCCAAGCCAACCGCAGCCCCATACGCTAGAAGACAAACTGACAACTGAGTTGAAAGCAGCCCTTTTGACCGATCCCTGGTTTGTGGAGCATCAAACCAATTTGACAATGAATGAGGGACTGGCTTGGAAAGGGACAAAAATTTATGTACCCAATAATCTAAGACTAATGGTACTGAAGCATAGCCATGACTCGCAGTTGGGGGGACACTTTGGTTCTTAAAAACCCTGCATTTAGTCAGGAGACAGTTCTGGTGGCCAAAAATGAAACCTGACATTGAAGACTATGTGAAAAGCTGCTCAATTTGTGCCACAATGAAACACAGAACTGGGAAACCCCCTGGCCTCCTTCAACAAGTAGCTGAACCAATGAAGCTGTGGGAAGAAATTGTGATGGACTTTATCATAGAATTACCTGAGAGTGGAGGGAATACAGTGATTTGGACTGTTATCGACTTACTCTCTAAGCAAGCCCACTTTACAGCCTGTAAAGGACTACCTTCGGCTAAAATGCCTGCAAAACTGTTCGTGAAGCATATCTATAGGCTCCACTGAGTACCTCGTAGAGTGATCTGAGACAGAGGTGTACAGTTTACCACTAAGTTCTGGAAGGAGTTTTTAAAGTCCATTGGGTCATCCCAAGGATTATCCTCAGCATTCCATCCTGAAGGCAACAGGGCAGCAGAGGGGGCAAATATGATGTGATGATGGGGAAAAAGGGGATAGATTGTAGTTTGGGACATTGTGGGAAGTCCGGGAAACTTTTAGTTTCGGGATTCCACAGATGTGCCAGGTGCTATTCTAATAAAGGTACTTTTGAGATTATGCTTGTCTCAGAGTTACTGATTGGAATGGAGGTTTGCTGGAATGCTGACAGGTAGGTCATGATGTGGAAGCAGATAGAGACAAAGATTTGAGAGAGGAATATGGGAGGTGAGCTAAGAAGACAATGTTTAACACTTTAAAGCAAATAAGAGACAATGATTAAGGAAAAGCTTTATTCTTTTTAAATTTACTTTTCTTTCTTTTTCTTTCTCCAATATAATAAAGATATAATTAAATTTAGAATAGGGTTGGAAATTAGAGGGGGGAATAATGGAATATATGAAATGGAATTTGAGTAATAAAGTAAGGATTAGTATAAAAATAATGTGTTGAAATATTGATTATAAATAATGAAAGATTGGAATTCAATATGAACAGGAGTATTATTAGCAGAGCTACAAAGACTTGTTAAATGCATTAAATATGATTATTGATGTTTTATTTGTGGTAAAAGGAAGGATATATTTGATAAATAAAATGTTCTATTGAAAAAAACTATTAGGGAACATTTTTGGAAAGTGTAGAGGACTGGAAAAGAGCTGATGTGGTTCCCATCTTCAAAAAAGGAAAAAAAACAGACCCAGGAAACTATAGACCAATCAGCCTAACATCAATACCCAGGAAGATACTAGAAAAGATAATTAAAAAAGAGATCTGCCAACATCTAGAAACAAGTAAAGTAATAACTAGCAGTCAGCACGGGTTTGTTAAGAACAGATCATGCCAAACCAATCTTATTTCATTCTTCAACACAGTGACTTAGTAAATTAGTAGACCAGCAAAATACTGTGGACATAATATATTTAGATTTCAGCAAAGCATTTGACAAAGTAGACTACAACCTACTTCTTAGTAAGCTAGGAAAAAAGTGGAATGGATAGCACCACCACTAGATGGACTCGCAACTGGCTGGCAAACTGTACTCAATGAGTAGTCCTTAATGGGTCTAAGTCTACATGGAGGGAAGTAAGCAGTGGGGTGCCACAAGGTTCCATCTTAGGCCCAGTACTCTTCAATATCTTCATTAACGACTTAGATGAGGGAATAGAAGGGGAACTTACCAAATTTGCAGATGATACTAAGCTGGCAGGAATAGCTAACACCCAAGAAGATAGGCTCAAGATCCAGAGGGATCTTGACAGACTAGAACACTGGGCTGTATCTAACAAAATGAAATTCAATGTAGAGAAAAGTATAGTCCTACACTTAGGCAAGAAAAACCAAAAGTACACATATAGACTGGCTGAAACCAGGCTCAATAGCAGTAACTGTGAGAGGGATCTTGGAGTCTTAGTGAAAACCAGCTAAATATGAGCCAGCAGTGTGCAGCAGCAGCCAAAAAAGCTAATGCAATCCTAAGTTGTATTAACAGAGGTATACAATCAAGATCAAGGGAAGTACTTATACCACTGTATAAAGCCTTAGTAAGACCACACCTAGAGTATTGCATCCAGTTTTGCTCACCACATTATAAAAAAGATGTTGAGACTCTAGAAAAAGTACAGAGAAGAGCAACCAGGATGATTAGGGGACTGGATGCTAAAACATACAATGAACAGTTGCAGGAACTGGGCTTGGCTAGTCTAGTAAAGAGAAGAACCAGGGGAGACATGATAGCGGTCTTCCAATATTTGAGGGGCTGTCACAGGGAGGAAGGGGTCAAGCTATTTTCTGAACAGTCTGGATGAAACGTAAGACATTGTTTCAGCTGTTTTTGAATGCAAACCAGAACAGGAATTACACATGGAAGCCCTTAAAGCCTGTTTGACTTCTGAAGTAAATAAATGCAAGGAGAAATTCCTGAGGTGGGGGCTCAAGGAGCAGAGAGAGAAAAGCAATGGAAGAGATCAGATTACATTCCAAAGCAGCAAACAGGATGTCTACAGAGACCAGAGTAACAGAAGAGACTGGATTACAGCCCAACAAAGAATTTCTAAGAAGAAAGAACAGGAACATTAGCAGTGTTTCATCTGTGGTGATAAGACTCATTTAAAGACTTGTTTACGAGGAAGAAAAACAACAGATGGACAAGCTGTTGATGCAAAAGTTAGCTATTGTAATAGCAGACACAAATGGTTAATAGACAGTGGGGCTAGTCAAACAATTATTAATAATTCTAAATTGTTTTTCAGAATGGATCCAGCTGGAGGAGATGCAGTATCTTTGGCAAATGGCCAGAAGGCTAAAGTCATAGGAAAAGGCAATGTGCTGATTCCATGTCTGGAGGAAAAGTTCAGTAACATATTATATGTGCCTGAAATGGAGCATAATTTACTGAGTATCTCAAGTTTAGACAAACAAGGTTTTGAGAGCATCTTTGTAAATGGGAGATGTCTCATAAAAAGAAATGGGAATGTGTGTGTATAGGATATAAAACAAGATAATCTTTATGTGCTGCAGGGACACAAGGTTCAATGTGCCCAAACATTTGGAAATGTAGCACATCATGATTCATGCATTCATCTCTTGCACAGAAAGCTTACCCATGCCAGCTTCAGAATTTTGAAAAAGATGCAACAGTTTGGAGAAGGATTAAACTTGAAAGAATGTAAGGCATACTTGGACTGTGCAGTATGTAAATCATCAAAGTCCAAGGCATTCCCAGTAAGCAAGAGTAGAACAAGGCAGACAACAAGAGCTCTAGAGCTGGTACATGCAGATTTGGTGGGGCCAATGCAAACCAATTTGGGAGGATCAAAATTTATGCTGGTCATTGTAGATGACTACAGAAGATTTGGGTTCTGCTATTTACTAAAGAGTAAAATAGAGATGCTACAGAAATTTAAGCAATGGCTAAACCATAGAAAGAAGATATAAACAACAGGTATTGTATGTCCGCTGCAAACTGACAGACATTCAGAATTCATGTCAGCAAGTTTTCAACAGTAGTTGGGACAGGTAGGAATAAAACACAGATACACAAATCCTTACACAGCAGCTGAGAATGGTGTAGCTGAGAGGTAGAATGGAGTCTTACAAACAACGAAAGACTCACTGCAAGAGGATTCTGGTCTAAGCAGGTCTGGTCTACGGTAAAGAGTGAAAGCATAAGGTTGGCACTAGCATTGGCAGTGACATGTGACCATAAAATTTGGCATTTTGATATAACCACAGCATTCCTCAATGCAGAATTATAGGAAGAAATTTACATGGTTCAAGCACCTTGGTGTAGAGATACAAAAAAACTGAGAAGGTTTCAGTTGTTCTCAGTCAAAGAAAAATTGAACAGCTGTGGGAGAGATACAACATGAAGGATTATAATTCTGCTCCAACACCTTTGAGCACAGATTTTCATAACAATTTAGGTGTGGACAAAAGTGAAGCCTGTGATCAAGAGCAATAGGGAGCCTGTTATATCTGTCACAGTAGTCCAAACTAGACATAGCTTGTGCAGTAAGCATCTTAAGTCATTTTACTGCTGCACCAATGCATGGGTGGATGGGTGTAAAAAGGATTCTCAGGTATTTGAAAGGAACTGTGAATTTGAGTCTTCAAATACAGGTCTGACAGAGTATATTCATGAACTAGAATAGAGCATGGTAACAAGGTCAGCCAATGAATAGGCATAGCAACTAAGTCAGCCAATGAGGACTGTTTGGAAATTGAAACTAGAAGTAGCCTAGGCATGGCTCTATATTAAGCTCTGCAGCACTGACACTATGTTAAGGTGTGAGTCTGTCTATTGAAAATGAAACTGCTTCTCTCCTCTGCTGTGACTTGCTTGCTTGCTGAAAACTAGAGCTCTGCTCTCAACCTGTAACATATCTGCTTCTGTTCGAGTTTGCTCCATGTTGGAGAAATCTACAACTGATATTGTAAAATTTACTTCATATATTTATAAAGAAGTTAATGAAGCCTCAGCTATCTGTGCTTACTTTTCTGGCACTGAATTTACACTGCAATACTATGAACAGGTTATGGGCCCAGAAAATACTGAATTGTAATTAAAGCTGAAAGACTGCCTGTTTTAAAAGTAAGAAACAAGGCAAGAGGTTTTGCAGGATGGCTGAAAAAAAAGAGAGAGCTCTCTACCCCATTTGGGTCCGAAGAACTATATTATTTGGGCTGCAAAGATGGAATGTTTCCTAAAAGCTAAAGAGATTTGGAATATTGTTGAAAATCCACCCCAGGCACCATTGAATGCTGCAGATCAGAAGCTGTATGATAGAGCATTGGCTTATATCATCTTAAATTTAGAAGATGATCAGTTTATCAATGTAGCTGATTTAAAGACTGCAAAGGAAGTCTGGGATAAATTGAGGACTATTCATTGAGTGTATCTGCATGCAACATTGTACAATTATCAAGAGAGTTATATAGAGCTCATTTGCAGCCAGGAGATTCAGTGAAACAGCATTTTGTTCATATGCAAACTTGGTTTGTGGAGTTAGAACAGCATAAAATTCCTGAATCTCAGAAAGTGCTGCTAGTTTTGAACAACCTAGATGAAACTTGGGACATTGTTTCTGCAGTGTTTGAATGCAAACCAGAGCAGGAATTGCATTTGGAAGCTCTGAAAACGTGTCAGACAGCTGAAGAGCAAAAACGCCATTATAGAAAAAGTCATGAGAAGAAATTCCTGAGGAGGGAGCCCAAAGAGCTCCACAGACTGGCTGTCTCTAGAGAAGAGAAGAGCAACAGGGGATATCAACCCAGCAACAGAAGAGGTGCTTTATTTGTGGACAAATGACTCATTTAAAGAAAGACTGTTTGCAAAGGGACTGTTTGTAAGGAAGAAACATTTTGCAAGACAGAAGAACTTTGCAAGGAAGACAATTAGCCAATGGACAAATTGCAATAGCAAAAGTCAACTCTTGCAGGGGAGATCAATGGCTAATAGACAGTGGGGCTAGCCAAACAATTATTAATAATGCTAAATTGTTTTACAGGATGGATGCAGCTGCTAGAGACACAGTAGCCTTGGCAAATGGCAAGAAGGCTAAAGTCATTCGAAGAGGCAGTGTGCAGATTCCATATTTGGAAACAAGGTTTAAAAATGTTTATGTGTGCCAGAAATGGAACATAATTTGCTGCGTGCCTCTAGTTTAGACAAGAAGGATTTGAGACCACATTGGTAAATTGTCTTATAAAGAAAAATGGGATTGTCTGTGCAAAGGGCATAAAGCATGATAACTTTTATATGTTACAGGGGCAAAAAGTTCAATGTGTACAAACATTTGGCAATGTTGCAAAACATGACTCGTGTGTTCATCTTTTGCACAGAAAGCTCGAGCATCCCAGCTTTAAAGTTGTTCAAAAGTTGCTTAAAGTTGATCAGTATGCAGAAGGATTGCATGTAGAGGAATGAAAGGCATTGTGCAGTATACAAAACATCAAAGTCAAAACATCAAAGGAAAACATCAAAGGAAAGGGTGGGGGCCGGGGTTCGGGGAGGGATAAGGGAAAGCGACCCAGGGCTGCTTTGCAAAAAATTTTAATTCGGTTTCTTAAGGGGCTAGGGAAGGATGGGAGGGATGAGGGAGTTCAGTGCAGCCGGAAACAGGGCCATGGTCGGGGGGTGGGCTGTGGGGCTCTGGGTGGAATAGTGGGAGCCATGATCCCGAGGGTGGTTGGTATGGGTAGAAGCCGAAGGGGCCGGGGGCCATATCATGTTAGGGGAGCGCAGCCCCGCTATATTCAAGCTGTGGCGCGCTCCGACCCCTCTGCCTCCTCCCAATGCCTGGGAGTTTTGGGATCCAGGGCCCCTGGTCTCGGACTGGTGTATTTTAACGCCAGGTCTGTGGTTAATAAGGCACCACTCCTCCGTGAGGTGATTGAGGAGGCCGCGGACCTGGCTTGCATTACCGAGACCTGGTTGGGGCCAGAGGGTGGAGTCCCTCTGGTTGATATCTGCCCCCCGGGTTTTCGGGTGTTACACCGGTCACGACCCCAGGGAAGGGGAGGTGGAGTGGCTATTGTTATTCGGGAGACCCTGTTTCCAAGGGAGGTCCCTGCTCCCGAGATAGGCGGGTGTGAGTCCCTCCTTCTGAGGTGTGGGCCTGAGGGTCGGTTGGGCGTGCTGCTTACATACCTGTCCCCCAGCTATGTTTCAGCTGCCCTGCCTGGGCTGCTTGATGCTGTCTCGAGGGTGGCGGTGGAGTTCCCAGAGCTTATGGTTCTGGGTGACTTTAACCTGCCTTCCCTGGGATTGGCGTCAGGTTTGGCCCAGGAGTTCATGGCTTCCATGGAGGCCATGGGCCTGACCCAGAAAATAGATGGCCCGACTCATGAGGGGGGTAACATATTCAACCTGGTTTTTCTCTCTGAGCAGTGGCGGAGTGGTCTAGGGGGCAGTGATACAACTATACACCCCGTTCCATGGTCAGACCACTATCTCCTGCGGCTGGTCTTCCATCAAGCCGCCCCACACTGCTGGGATGAGGAGCCACTTAGATGGTTCCGCCCCAGACGCCTGATGGACCCTGATAGGTTCCAGGCGGAACTGGGGTTTTTTCCTGCATCCCTTACTCACAGCCCTGCCGAGGTCCTCGCGGCTGCCTGGCAACAGTCGGCTGCGGGGGCTCTCGACAGGGTGTGTCCCCATGCGTCCCCTTACTCGGCGTGGATCCCGGTCAGCTCCCTGGTATACCGAGGAGCTCCGGGAGATGAAGCGTCATAGAAGAGGACTAGAGAGCAGATGGAGGGTGATTCGCTCTGGATCTGACCGAGCCCAGCTAAGAACCCATATACGGACTTACCTGGTAGCGGTGGGGGCGGCGAGGAGATCCTATTTCTCCACCCTCATAGCATCCGCAGATAATGGCCCAGCCACCCTGTTTGGGGTTACCCGCTCCCTCCTCCAGTTTGGGGGGGGGTGGCAGACCCGTTGCGGGGCAGAGCTGAGGAATGTAGTTTGTATCTGCAGGATAAAATCGCTCGGATTCGGGAAGGGTTGTCCTCAGATTGCCAGTGGCCTGAGGATGGGAATGCGAGTGGCTTGGCTAACCTGATCTGGACTGAATTCGATCCTGTTTCTGAGGATGAAGTGGACAGGATCATGCGGCGGCTGAGTTCCACCACATGTTTATTGGACCCGTGCCCTTCCTGGTTGGTTTATTCCTCCAGGGAGGTTACGTGCGGCTGGCTCCGGGCAGTGGTCAACGCTTCGTCAAGGGAGGGGACATTCCCTACCGCTTTGAAAGAGGCGGTGGTGAGGCCCCTCCTGAAGAAGCCTGCCCTTGACCCAGCTGTGTTGAACAACTTCTGTCCGGTCTCCAACCTTCGTTTTTTAGCGAAGGTTGTTGAGAGTGGTGGCTCAGCAATTGCCACTTTTCCTGGAGGGAGCGGACTACTTGGATCTGTGCCAATCGGGTTTCCGACCCGGGTACAGCACGGAGACAGCATTGGTCACGCTGATGGATGATTTCGCTAGGGCACGGGACAGGGGTTCGTCCTCTGTCCTGGTCCTGTTAGATCTCTCAGCGGCTTTCGATACCATCGACCATGGTATCCTATTGCGGCGTCTCGGGGGGTTGGGAGTGGGAGGCACTGTTTTACGGTGGTTCTCCTCCTACCTCTCGGGGCGTTCGCAAACAGTGTTGGCAGGGGGCAGAGGTCGACTCCAAGGTACCTCACTTGTGGGGTGCCACAGGGCTCGGTCCTCTCACCCCTCCTGTTCAACGTTTATATGAAGCCGCTGGGTGAGATCATCCGTGGCTTTGGGGTGAGTTATCATCAGTATGCTGATGATACTCAGCTATACATTTCCACCCCAGGCCACATCAGTGATGCTCTCTCCGTGATGTCCCGCTGTCTGGAAGCGGTACGGATCTGGATGGACAGGAACATGCTTCGACTCAATCCGGCCAAGACAGAGTGGCTGTGCGTGCCGACATCCCGGTCCAGTTTTGAGGTTCCATCTTTGCTCATGGGGGAAGAGGTGTTGCCCCCCGTGGACAGGGCACGGAATCTGGGGGTCCTTCTTGACTCACGGCTCAAATTGGAGGAGCAGGTGGGGGCCATGGCCAGGGGGGCCTTTGCCCAGATCCGGCTGGTTCGCCAGTTACGCCCATTCCTGGACTGGGATGCCCTGCGCACGGTCACTCAGGCCCTCGTTATCTCCCGCCTCGACTACTGCAATGCTCTCTACCTTGGACTGCCCTTGGGTACCACCCGGAGGCTTCAGCTGGTGCAGAATGCGGCCACGCGGGTTGTGATGGGAGCTTCCCGATACTCCCATGTTACACCCCTCCTGCGCGACCTCCATTGGCTCCCGGTTGCCCTCCGGGTGAGATTCAAGGTCTTGGTATTAACATTTAAAGTCCAACAGGGCATGGGTCCAGGTTATTTACGGGAACGGCTCCTCCCAATATCAAATGCCAACCGCCCTGTAAGGGCTCACCGGCGGGGTCTCCTCGGGGTGCCGCCTGTGACACAATGTCGCTTGGCGGCGACCCGGGGGAGGGCCTACTCTGTGGTGGCTCCCACTTTGTGGAATCTTCTTCCGCTTGAGCTCCGTTTGGCTCCCGATCTCCGCACCTTCCGCCATGATTTGAAAACCTGGCTCTTTTTACAATCTGGGCTGTGCTGATCCTCCTGGGCTGAGATCAGCTGGGGTTTTAAATTTTAATTCGGCTTAACTGTTTAATTCTTTTTAAAATTAATTTATTTATTGTTGTATTTTAATTGTAAGCCGCCGCGAGTCCTAGGAGAGGGGGCGGCATATAAGTCGAATTAATAAATAAATAAATAATAAATAAAGTCCAATTCATTCCCAGTAAGAGTAGCACAAGGCAGACAACAAGAGCTCTAGAGCTGGTACATGCAGATTTGTTTGGCCCAATACACGCCGGTTTGGGAGGAGCTAAGTATGCATTGGTCATTGTAGATGACTATAGCAAGTTTGGGTTCTGCTATTTACTAAAGAATAAAACAGAGGTGCTACAGAAATTTAAGCAATGGGTAAGCTTTGTAGAAAGAAGGTATAAATAACAGTTATGTCAGCTGCAAACTGACAAGAGGTTCAGAATTCATGTCAACAAGTTCTCAACAGTGGTTGGCATAGTTAGGAATAAAACACAGATGCACAAATTCCTACACAGCAGCTGAGAATGTTGTTGCTGAGAGACAGAATGGAGTCTTGCAAACCATGAAGGACTCACTGCTAGAGGATTCTGGTCTAAGCAGGTCAAATTGGGATGAAGCCATGTTGACTGCTAATTATTTAGTTAATAGGTTGTGGAGTTTCTCCATTAATGATATTCCATATGCAGAGCTATATGGGAGAAAACCATCTCTAGCACATTTAAGAGTGTTTGGAAGCAATGTGTGGGTGCATATTCCAAAAACAATTAGAAGAAAGGGGCAACCAAAGGCTAGAAACTCAGATTTGTGGGCTATAAGCCAGGCTCAAAAAGGTATTGCTTTAGCAATGGCAGTAAAATAACAATGTTTTCAATGTCTGCAAGCTTTGCAGAGCAAAATTGGAACAGAATTGATGCAAATTTGTGGAATGATCCAATTAGTTATGGTGATCCACTTAGTGACAGTAACTCACTTAGTGATGGTAACTCACTTAATGATGGTGTCGGCATTCAGGGAGGAGAAGCTGAACAAGATATAAAGCAAAAGAGGGTTGACACACAGGAGCAGTCAGTGCCATGCAGGTCATAGCGATGGAACAAGGGGATTCCACCCGACAGGTATTCTGCTAGTGAAGTTTTTTTTTTAATTCGACTTATATGCTGCCCCCTCTCCAAAAAGGACTCGGGGTGGCTCACAGCTAAAAGAAAATACAACAATAAATAGTAATGGGTAAAACAGTTTTTGCAAAGGCGGGGATAAATTGTCAACAGAAATTAGCAAAACCCAGAAAACTTTGCAGCTGCTTTCTGGTGCATGGGGGAGCCCATTCCATGACTGCTTGAACCTTCTTTGGATCCTTTTCTCTCCCCTCATGCAATACGTGGTAACCCAAATAGTCAATTTTTTTCTGGTGAAATTTACATTTTGATAATTTGGCATACAATTCAGTTGACTTGAGTTTTTTGAGGACTGATCACACCAACTTTATATGCTCTTCCATGGTTTTCGTGTAAATAAGAATATAATCAGATAAACCCAAAACCTCTTGTAAAGATATTCATGCAGTACCCCATTTATCAGTTGTATAAACAAGGCAGGGGCTCCTTGTAATCCAAACGGGAGCATTTTAAACTGGAAACAACCCAAAGGGCAATTGAATGCGGTTTTCCATTCATCTGTTTCCTTAATTCAAACTCTGTAGTAAGCTTATCTCAAATCCAGCTTAGTAAAAATCTTGTCTTTGGCTAGATGAGGCAACATATCCTTCATTAAGGGGAGTGGATAAACATTTTCTACACACACTGCGTTCAGGTTAGTACCATCTTTTTTTTCCCACGGAATAACACTGGGGCAGCCAATAGCAATGAAAGAAAAGCCAGATCTGAGGCAATAGGCGCAAAAATTGCATATTGAAAGTTATCCCAAGTTCCCTCCCCCAAGGACCCAGACTGGGCATCCAATCTCCAGTTCGTATGCTGTCATGTGGGGTACATCTTCAGGTTTTTCCCCCTCATCTGGTACGCCGAGATGGTTGACCTTGGCTGGGCATAAACAAGTCCATGCAGTTGCGCAGTGAGCATGAGAGCATCCCTTCATACTTAGTTCACACAGAAGTCATCTCCACTCTCCAGCAAACTTCCCCCCAAATGCCAAACTTTCCACCTCCCCGTTTCTATGGCAGCTGACAGCAAGCAAGCATCATGGAGGCTGACAGGGCCTCTGTGGTCTTCATACAACTCATAAACACGCATGAGCACCTATACAAGGGGTCCTAGTATACTCATAAAATATTTCTATGGTTTTTTTAGAGTTGCCAACAGAAAGGGAGGGGGAGGAGTGCGGTAGCTTGCAAAATTGAAAGTGCATTCCATAAAAGTTTTCAAAGATAGTAGCTAGGTGACTGAAGTTTCTGCTGCACAAAATTCTAACTGGAGAGCATGATTGATGACTTGGCTATGAATGTGTCTCCTTGGAGAATATGAATTATGATAGACCCAGGAGGTGGAGGAAAACCAGGATCAAGGGTGACAATGAATTATGTGTCTCAGAGTCGGATATACCCAGGCAGTACCAGACATGTTAACTCCCAATAAATCCTTTTTAAGTTTTGGAAATTTGGCTTGAGAGTCATGATTTAGATGGGGGTAACTGCCGGAATTCTGACACTTAGATGACATTCTTATCTTCACCAAAATGATGGAGAAGCACATCAAAGAAACTTCTGGCTGCAAACCTCTATGCCAAGCTATCCAAATATGAATTCCATAAGACCCGCCTCGACTACCTAGGCTATCGAGTCTTGAGTGAGGGGGTAGAAATGGACCAGGAAAAGTCAAAGCCATCCTGGAGTGGTGAACCCCTCGAACTCACAAGCAATTGTAGAGCTTTTTGGGGTTTGCAAACTTCTACCAGCCAATTCTACAAGCCAATGTTACTAGGGCTTTACAACCCTGTGCCTACACCTCCCGGAAACTAACTGAAACTGAAAGGAGATGGGCAATTTGGGAGAAGGAAGCATTTGCAGTCCGATGGGCCTTACTAACTTGGAGACATTACCTAGAAGGGGCAAAACACCCATTTGAGGTGTGGACAGATCACAAAAACCTAGAGGCTTTAAAGACACACACACCCCAAAAATTGTCACCCAAGCAAATTCATTGGGTGCAACATATTAATCGTTTTAATTTCTTATTGTGATACCTTCCTGGGGGAAAGAACTTGATGGCAGATGCTTTATCTAGATCAGCGGTTGCCAACCAGTGGGCCGCAGCCCACTGGTGGGCCATGGCAAAATTTTGGTGGGCCGCAAAAGAAATGCCCCCCGAAAGCAATTAATCTGGGCTGCACAGGAAAACAAGGCTGCTCCGTCCACATGGCCAGTGCAAAACTTACTTTGACTGAGACTGAGCAGCAGAGAGCCATGCAAGCTAGAACTTGAAGGTAAGACCAACGGCGGGGAGGGAAATCCACCCCAGGATGGCTTGCTGATCGTGGGAAAGAAAGGCGATTATGAACGAACCAAGCGGCTACACTGATACACAGGGGTATCAGTGTAGCCGTTCAGTTTGTTCATAATCGCCCTACCTGGAGGTGCTGGAGGAGGAGGTGGCAGTAGTGGAGAAGCAAGCCAGGCATTAAAGACCTGAGAAGAAAGGCAGCAGCTGCTGCTCGTGCTTTTGCCGGATGGCTGCAGCAACTACCCATTGCTTCCAGGTGGGTGGGGGGTTGGAAGGAAGAGAGAGAGAGAGGAGGGAACAGTTCAATACTGCTGGAGAATTGGATTCACAGGGAGAAATGTGCATGGCTCTGTGTCTTTCCTTTCCAGCCCCAAGGTGGGTGGGGGTGGGGGGGGGGTGGAAGGAAGAGAGAGAGAGAGGAGGGAGCAGTCCAACGCTGCTGGAGAATTGAATTCATGGTGAGAGCTGTGCACGGCTTGACTTACAGTGACCAATATTAGGAAAATGTTAGATAGTACTGTGCATTCAAATGTTTGTCCTGGAATGACTGGAATGAAAATGGAGTGGAAATGTTTCAATATTTTGTAATCATTACAATAACTTTAATAATTTTGTTACAATAAACATTTTGTTATGATTAAGCATTTATGATTTTGTTATAATTAAATAAGCATATCTATCTATCTATCTATAATTTATGTTTAATATAAAAATAAAAATTTTATATTAAACATGTTTTTTTAAAAAAATTCGTATTAGTGGGCCTCGGGATTTAAAAGTATGAGTTTGATGGTCCCTGAGGTCCAAAAGGTTTGGCGACCCCTGATTTAGATCATCCCAGTATAATAGCGCTCCACCAGAAGTGATCCGCCCGGTTGTCTCCTCCAAGCTACTGGCTGCCCCAGTGGTTACCAGAGCCCAGCAGAAGGGGAACGTTATCCTCCTACTGATTTAACTGAACAGCTAAAAGGGGCGTTGAAAATGGATGATTGGTTTTTGTCCCACTCACATGTACTATTCGTGATGGCCTGGCATGTGGACACCAAGTTATATGTCCCCGCCAGTCTTAGAAGTACCATTTTGCAACAGGCCCACGATTCAAAAGTTGCTGGACATTTTGGGTTCATGAAAGCATTACACTTGGTTAAATGGCAGTTCTGGTGGCCTTCTTTGAAAAAGGACATAGGACTTCCGGTGCCATCCTCCTCACTGACGGACCAGAGACCACGATCATCCACGGCTTCAATCCATGCTCTTCCATCGGAGGGCCCCAGTCATCTGTTTTGGGGGCCAGAACCACCCTGTAGGGGGGAGACCGCCAGCTGGGTCGAGGGGAGCTGCATCTCCCCTCCTTGGCTAGGCATACTCCCCTCCAAAGATGACTGCAGCGGTGGTCAAATATGGCCACCCTGAAAAGGAAAAGCTAACCAGGACCAAGATTTTTTGTTTCTATGTCATGTTTTTTTTAATCAAAATCTTAGTTTTCCCTTTGTTTATTTTCAATCCTGCCGCCTTCCCATATTCTCCTACCTTATTTATCAACTTAGGTCCTGTTCCCTAGTGGTTCTTCTAGTATAAAAGCCAGATCATCTGCAATGCCTGTAATTTATATTCTTCCTTTTTATTTCCATCCCTTTTATTTCCTTATCTTTCCTAATATTTCTATTTAACACTTCTAAAGTTAATACAAATATAGTGGCAACAAGTGGCACCCTTGTCTTCTTCCCTTCTTAATGTTATTTTTTTCAGTCAATTCTCCATTTACCATCACTTCTGCATATTGTTTATAATATAAACTTAATCAACTTATATTTGTCTTAATCATTTTAATAAACCTTTCCCCGAAATCCATTTCTTCCATTTGTGTCAACATAAACTTAATTGAGAAATCCATTTCTGCTCCTTCTCTTTTTTTTCAGTCTGTATGCTAACCATCTTTCTGGTGAATTTGCATTTTCAAATAAATTTTGTTTGGATCTTTTTATTTTTTGTGCTAATTATTCTTTGTCTGCTGGTTCCATTTTATGCTTTATTAAATTCATCTTATTTTGTATGTCCTTTCTTTGTGGGTTTCTTTGCAGTTCCTTTTCGTTTTTTATATCTGTCTTCTAATGTCTTTTGTGCCTGTCTCCTTTTTTATTTCTCTTTCCCACATATGTTATAGTTAGTCCTCTGATATGTCTTTGCTGTATCCCATACATTTTGTAATGAGGTTTCTTCTCTTCTGTTTTCATTAAAAAAGAATTTCAATTCTTTTTCCATATATCTAGTAAATTCCTTTTCTTTCAATATTAAATTTTTCATTCTCCATCTTGACTTCTTTTTATGTCTCTTCCATATTACCTTTTATCAGATTATGGTCTGCCTAGGTATATGTTTCAATACTTATTTCTTGTATATTAGAAATTAAATCTGTTGATGCCCACATCATATCAATCCTGAACCAAGACAAATGTCTGTTTGAATAAAATGTATATTGGTTGTTTTTTGGATGTATTTCTCGCCATGTCTTGGATTGCTAACTCTTTTGTCATCCTGAAGAAGGATTTTGGTAATGCTTCTCTGGGTTTTTTTGTTTGTTTGTTTATCTTTTGTGTTTTATAGTCCATTTCCATGTCCTCAATTGCATTAAAGTCTCCTAGGATGCATATACTTTTGTACTCCATTATTTTCTTATGTAGTTTATCATAAAATTTTTCTTGATTCTCATTTGGTTCATATATTGCCACTAATAATGTCTGTTTGCAATTCATCGATATTTTTTGTTGCTCTTGTAGCTCTTATCTCTCTTGCTTCCTTTGGTTTTATTTCTCTTGTCACTGTTTCTTCTTGTTCTCTTTCCTCTCCTCTTTGTCATCCATCCCTCTCTCCTGCAGCTTCTTCCCGGTGTCTAATTTCTTCTATTTCCCTCATTCTCTCTCCCTCTTGCTCTCTAAAATAATGGTCATAAAATTGCTCCGCTTTCTCTATAGAGTCTAACCTATGTCTCTGTTCCTGCCATGTCACCATTATATGCTCTGGTATCAGCCATCTGAAATTAATCCCTCTTTTAATTAAGCACTTTGTCACAAATTGGTATTCCGTCCTTAAGTCTCTAACTCTTCTTGGAATTTGTTTCAAAACTCTTATTCCTTTCTCTTTATACTTCAGTGGGTCATCTCTCGCTTTCTGCAAAATTTCTGTACTTATAGCTTTCTTTGTGAATCTCACATGTACCTCTCTTGGTAACTTATTTCTCGATGCATATCTGGTCTAGACGCTAAATAGTTCATCTATATTAGCCATTGCTTTTTCTTTAGTCACCTCCAAATCCTCTGCCAACAAATCTGCCATTATTTCTGCTAGGTTTTCTCCCTTTCCTTCCTGAAACCTTAAATAATAGTCAGCGCAGTCCATTTCCAATGAGATAATTGTTCTCTCCTTGCTTTGATCAGCTAACGTCAATCTATAATCCATATCTCCTACTCTTTTTTTCGATTATATCTGCTCTCTCCTCTATTTTTTTCATATGTTCTTCGTCTTTCATCATCAATTGTTGGACATTCTCTACCTTTTCTTCTACATTCCCTTTCTTTTCCACTCTCCCTATTTGTTCTTGGAGAGTTTGTAGAACCATTTTGATCTCCGCTTGCGTTGAGGCCACCTTCTCTTGTTGTAACATAGAATCCATGGATCTCTGTCCTGCAGGGCTGGAAGCAGCTTAGGAGGAAGCAGAAAATGGCACAGATGTTGTTGTTTTCTTCATTTTAAAATATTTAAATTGTTATATCTTTATAATCCTTCTTGTAGTAATCTGGCAAAAATAAAAACAATTATAATCCAAAGAGAGGTTATTATGTCCTCTCCCAAATTCCTTTCTTCAGGTACTTCTGTACCCTAATCCAAGTCGTGTTTATGGTAAATTCAAAAAAAATACACACACACAAAAAGAAGCGTTATCACAAAAAAGGAGAAAAAGAAAAATTAGGAAAAATTTTTAAAAATTTAAAAAGGAGGATTGAAAAAGGAGATATGAGTGTTAACCAGAAAAATAATGTATAATAGTACTGTAATAATGAGAAAAAATAAAACCAAAATGTAAGTAAAAAAAATAAAAATTCAATTATCCAATTATAGTCCACATTAGGTCACCAGCTTTCAAAGTCCATGCATCAATTAATTTTCGAACAATAAGTTCCACAGTGCAAACTTGCAGGTGTTCTTCAAGGAAAAAAAACAAGGCAGTCCAGGAGAAAAGGGAGTTCAATCTTCTGTTTCCTTGTATCTAGTTTATTTCTTTGAGTTTCCAAGAGTTACACTGTTTTAAACAAAAGTTCTCAGTGTTCCACTCTCTGACTATAAACACAGTATCTTTATCTTTCTATTCCCATACTGTCAAGGTCATATAGTCCCCTTTCTCCCTCTGTCTTCTATTTCCTCTTTCACCTTTAGATGGCACTGTTGCACTGCTTTCTCTCTTCTCTTTGCTGTAACAGTCCCTTATTATTTAAGGTTCTTCACAGTTTGTAATTAAACACAGGAAAATGAAGAAGCCAAAAAAGAAAAAAAAGGGAAAATCCAGATGCCTCTTATTTTTTTCTTTTTTTAATCCATTAAATCCAATAAGTCCAGTCCAGTTTCTAAGTTTCTATTCATTCACAAATCCTTAGTTACTTCCTTTTTCAATTTGTGCCAGAAAAAGCTTTCCTCGCTTGTATAATAATTCCTTCCTTGTTAAGTGTTGGAAATGTCATCAGATACGCGGCTCCTACTACCACATGTGGTGGACTTGTGCTGATGCTAAAAGATACTGGACTAAAATCCACACATGGTTGGAAAAAATGATACTAAAACATATACACTTGAAACCTGAGATATTCCTGTTGGGAATTGTACCAGAGACACTTAGTAAAGAACTGAAATATTTGATTGTTAATGTACTGACAGCTGCTAGAATTGTATTTGCTAAAAATTGGAGAAATGATAAGATACCTACGCAGGAGGAAGTGATTAAGAAGATTTTGGACTGTGCCAAAATGAGTAGATTAACATTTGAAATTAGGGATCAAGAAGAAAAGCAGTTTTATAAGATATGGAATATGTTTTATCAATGGTTAGATAAAAAAGTCTGGTGACATACAGAACAATGGAGATAAATAGAATTGTTGAAAGGAAATACAATATAGAGATTATAACATGATAGAGAATTAATAATAATGATTATAGCTTTCTTTCTTTGTAATAGAGAGTATGGATGATGAGGAGATGGCACTGAGATTTGTGACCAACCAACACACTTGAAATTGATATTGGTTTATGTATTGTATGTTTGTTTGTCTTGTTTGTTTTTTGGAAAACAATAAAACTTTAAAAAAAATTCCTTCCTTGTATAATAACGAATTTTCTTCCCAAATTTTTATCTTGCAATTTTTCCCATGCTGTTTTTGTAAAATAAAAGGTCTAGGAATGGTCAAACCACAAACATAATAGTTTCATACAAATATATTGTGTCACACTTGCTGTCTACTTCCAACTGTCATGTCTACAAGTCTAGACAGAGACCTGTTATAATTTCATCACTATGCATCAAATAGCACTTGATCCAAAAGATTTTTGCTAAAATAATTCAACAGAAATGCAAGACACCTAGTTTAATGCAAGCACAACCCTTTTCCACTATTTATTAAGGTAGTCTAACTGGGGCTTCCGGTGACGTTGCGACATGGCAAGGTAGGAGAACTCAGCTACTCTCTCCTACATCGGGATTTTTGTCCATGGGCAGCCATTCAAGGTGGGGTCAGATCCTGGTGGGATCGCTCAAGTGAGGAAGAAATCCCAGAGCCTAACCGGGAAATTGCAATCTCGGAGACAAAGAAGGGAGCCCAAAGCTCAGGACAAAAGAAGTCAGCCTGTTGAGGCTGGCCCGAAGACGCAACAAAACTAAGGAAGGAAGCAGAAAGAAGAAATCGAATTTGAGTACTAGAAAGACATTGGAGGTAAAATCGGAGTTGGATTATAACTATCTGGATAATTTGAAAAAGTAACTGGAGTCTACTTGAAATTCCAGAGCGGAAGGGGGAAAGCGGGCGGCGGCGGCAGAATTGAGCTTTTCACCCCCAGCCCTGGATAAAGTGGAAATTTGTGTATAAAAAAGAAAACGGAAAGGAGAGAAGAGCAGCTATTGCCGGTGAAAGTGCTTCATTCCCAGACACATGCACAACTTGTGGAGAGCACCTTATAGACGGACAAGAACTATAAAGTTTAAAGTTTGGAAACCGAGTGACAGTGCAATTCGTGGTGGTGATTGGTACTTCCGGGAGAGCGGAGCGAGGCAATTGAAGTGACTGTCAGAACTGTGAACTGAAAATCGGGACTCGAATTTTGGATAGGATTGGATAGAATTGGAACACCATGAAAACGACAGGAAAATAAGAGTCTGTACTTTTGCTTCTAGTCCAGAGTCTTGTCTTTTTTTGCCCAGAACTGACTGGAGTGGTATAGTTTTATATTATACTTACTTATGGTATATACTTTAAAAAAATAAGAAAATAAGAGTGACTGGTTACTTTGAAATAGGATTTAATTGGAGTAAGTGATTTAATTAATTTGTACTATATTCTTTCTTTTCCCTTTTATGTATATTTGAATGATTATAGGTTAATGAATTTAATATATTGAATAATATTATAAGATAATTAATTATTCCCTCCCTCTCTTTCTCATCCTCCCTATATTGAATATTGTAATTTAATGAAATATAAAAAGTATTAATTTGGATCTTATCTGTTAGATGATTTAAGAACAGAGAATTTATTGTATTAATTAAGAATAGTTATTGTGTTAATATATTGTGAGGTGAATAACTAGAATAACATTAATTAAGGTGGACTTGAAAGTTTGAATTTATAGTTAATTAATTGAAAATAACAACTTTCTGAATTTAAAGGTACTGGAAAATTAGGTTCAAGCAGTTGAATAGCAATATAATATAAATAGATAACTAAGAAAATTAAAGCTGCAAAATACGGATAAGGTTGATGGTAGTTGGAAATACGATCTGGGAAAATATATTTAGAATAGTGGAAGAACAACAAAGAATCAATAAAGATATGACTAGCACAACTACCACTATTACAAAAACAGGAAGAAAATTGGTACCAGCAGCAACACCTTCCACTCCTATAGTGACGTCGATGCAAAAAACAATTGAAGGGATGCTGGCACCAGAAAAAAAACTATGGCTCAAACTAGCACACAGTCAGTTCAAACTACATTGGTAACCATTCAAAACATGATGATGGCACTACAGGAATCAATGACTAAAAATCATACAGAAAGCAAAGCAGAAAGAGAAATGATGAAAGAAGAATTAAAAAATGAATTAGGGGAAATGAGAAACGAAGTCAAGAATTTGGATGGGAAGATAGGTCAGATCCAGGAAGTGATTAAAATAAATGAAGAAAAGATTAAAACGATTGAAAAACAAGCTGCTCAAATGGAAAAGAAATTGGATGGCATGGAACAAAAATTAAAGGAACAGAACAAGAGACAAATGAGACATTGGCCCACCTTGAGATGGACAAGGCCTCCTATTACCTCAGATTTCAGAACGTGGAGGAAGAAAGGGGAGAGAATTTACCGCTGGTAATGGCAGAGATATTGGCAGAGCTCCTAAATAGAGAGAAGGATGAGATGGTGAATGAGTTAGATGACGTATACAGAGTATACACGAGCTACGTGAGAAGGCATAGACTCCCCAGAGAAATGCACATTAGATTTGCAAGGAGGCGAGTGAAAGACATAATTTATAGGGTCATGAGAGAGGAAGGAATAAAATATAAAAACAGAGAAGTGATTGTACTAAAACAGGTGCCGAGAAGAATTCGAGAGCAGAGAAAAGACTATCGATTTCTCACGAGCTATTTAAATAAAAAATATTATTTAGATGGATTACTCCAGTGAGGATACTAGTAACATGGAAAGAGAAAAGAGTGAGAATAGATAGCTTAATTAAAGCTCAGGAATTTTTTGACCAAATAGGAGGAACAGAGGAAGAACTGAGCAGCAGAGATGACCAGGAGACTTTGAGTCAAGAAGAGCTACAACTTAGAAGTAGGGAGGGGAATAAGGAGAAGGAGAGGGAAGGAGGTAAAGAGATACATGGAAGAGAAGAAATAAGAGTGAGGACTAGAAGCCAAACGACGAGTAAAAGTATTGAAGGTTAGAGGTAGGAAGGGAGATGAACAAAGAAGTGAACATATTATCTATAAATATTAATGGGTTAAATGATCCAGTTAAGAGAAAAAGAACATTTGTTGAATTAGAAAAACAAAGAGCGGATATAATATGCATTCAAGAGATTCATATTAAGAAGCGAGATCAAGAGTATTTACAAAATAAAAAACTGGGGAAAATGTACTCAGCATTGGTGGAAGAAAAAAAAGAGGGGTTGTAATATATGTAAAAGAAGATATAGATTCTAAATTGATTTATAAAGATGAACTGGGAAGAATAGCAATGGTAGAGGTGGTATTACAAAACAAAAAGACACTATTAGTGGAGATCTATGCCCCCAATAAAAATCAGAGCGAATTTGATAAAAATTTGTATGAGAAATTAATAGAATTAGGTAATTCAAGAATGTGCATTATAGGAGATTACAATGCAATAACAAATAATAGTCAAGATTATGCTTGTAAACAAAGACAATATAAGAAAAGGAATACATTGCCCAAGAAATTTTTAGAGATCGTTGAGGAATTAGGATTAGTGGACGTATGGAGAAAGAGAAACCCAGGAATATCACAGTTCACTTTCTACTCCAGTCCACACAAATCATGGTCCAGGATAGATATGGCATGGGTAAACAGTGAACTATGTAAGGAGATACAGGATATAAAGATTTTGGCAAATACATGGGCAGATCATAATCCAGTACAGATAATTTGGAAAAATAGTTTTTATAAAAAAAAAAAAGGTAGATGGACACTTAATTCACAATTATTGAAAGAGGAAGAATATATTCAAAAGGTTAGGGAAGAATTGACAATTTTCTTTGAATTTAATAAAAACAAGATACCTCATTGCAGAATTTATGGGATACAATGAAGGCATATTTAAGGGGAATAACGATAGTGTTTACAGCAAATAGAAACAAAGAAAGAGAAGGAAAACGGGAAGCCCTAATACGAAGAATAGAGAAATTGGAAAAGAAGCAAATAGAAACTTTGGGAGATGAGCAAACCAGAAATGAATTAGCATTAGTTAAACATGAAGTGAATATTTTAGACCAGGAGGAGTTAACCAAAAAACTACTATATATAAAACAAAATTATTTCCAACATGCGAATAAATCTGGTAGGTGGCTGGCATATAAATTAAGAAAAGAAAATCAGAAGAGTGATATACCAATTAGAGGATAAAAATGGAGTAATAGAGACAGACCTGGAGAAAAAAAGGAAATTGTTAGAGAGTACTTTGAGGACCTTTATAAACAAGAGGTAGTTGATCTAGATAAAATAGAAGAATATCTGAAAGAAGGAACAGTGCAGCCAATATCGGATGATGAAAAAGAGCTACTAAATAAAGGAATAACTTTAGGTGAATTAAAGGCGGTGATTCAAAAACAAAAAAGAAAACGCCAGGCCCAGATGGGCTCCCAAATGAATTATATAAAGAGACAGGCCCTATAATAGAGAACATGCTGTTAGAAGTCTGCAATGAGGTATTATTGGAAGCTAAAATTCCAGAATCATGGAAAGAACCGTACATAACATTGATTCCGAAAGAGGGTGCAGATGCCAATCAGACAAAAAATTACAGACCAATATCTCTATTAAATTCGGATTATAAAATTTTTATGGCGGTAATGGCGGAGAGACTAAAGAAAATACTTAGTAATAAAATTCACCTGGATCAAAATGGATTTCTTCCCACGAGGCAGATAAGACATAATACAAGAATGATAATAATATATTAGAATATTATGAAAAGCATCCAGGACGCCAAGTGGCCTTGGTCTTCCTGGATGTGTAAAAGGCTTTTGATAATTTAAACTGGGATTTTATGAAGAAGAAGATTAATACGATGGATTTTGGTGGTAATTTTGTAAAAATGTTAATTGTAATATATGACACACAAAAGGCCAAAGTATTATTAAATGGGGAGATTACTAAAGCATTAAGAATAAGGAAGGGTGTCAGACAGGGATGCCCTCTTTCACCTCTGCTTTTCATAACAATTTTAGAAACTTTGTTGGAGAGAATTAGAACAAATACAGAAATTAAAGGAATTAAAATCAAACGTCAAGGGTATAAATTACAGGCTTTCGCAGATGATATGGTTTTTGTCATAGAAGACCCAATAGAATCAGGACCAGCCTTACTAAAAGAAATAGAAAAATTTGGTAAATTAGTAGGATGAAAAATTAATAAGGAAAAAACTACAATGTTAGTGAAAAATTTAACTAATAGTAAACAAAAAAATTGGAAGAAAAGATGGGATTACAAATTGTAAATAAGATTAAATATTTAGGGATCTGGTTAAGAGCGAGAACATTAAATCTGCGGGAGGACAATTATATCAAATTATTGAAACAGATTGAAAAGGACTTAGAAAATTGGAATAAGATGCAAATTTCACTATTAGGTAGAATAGCAACAATTAAAATGAATGTGTTACCTAAAATATTATCTCTTTTTCAAACAATTCCGATATTAGTAGATAAAAAATTCTTTAACGAATTAGATAAAATTGTTATGAAATTCATTTGGGCAAGAAAAAAAACGAGAATAAAAAAAATCTACTTACAAGATAACAAAAGCAGAGGTGGATTTGGACTCCCTGTCTGGGAGATATACTATAAAGCGGCGGCGCTAATGTGGATAAAAGATTGGATTAATTTGAGGAATAACAGAATTTTAAATTTGGAGGGCCATGACTTACAGCTAGGTTGGCATGCATTTATGTGGAACCCGAATAGTAAAAACAACCTATATTTTAATAGACATGTAATTCGAAAATCTTTAATTAAAAACTGGATGGATGTTAGAAAAAATCATTATACTAAAATCCCGAGGTGGTTCTCAACGATGGAGGTGATGTTCCACTTAAATACGATGGATATTAATAAAAAACTTAAGTATCAGCAAATATGAAATAATGAGGGAAGAATTAAAATGATACAAGAACTAGAAACGCAAGGGATAGTGATCAATAATTGGGCATACTTTCAAGTAAAAATGAGATATAATAGAGACATAAAGGAATTTGGAATTGAGGGAAAAGATACACAATTAGATAAAATACTCACAGGTGCTGAGAAAAGTTTGATTTCTAAATTATATAATTATTTATTAGAAAAGGAAATGGTAGAGACAATTAAGAAAGGACCTATGTTGGCTTGGGAAAACAACTTCGGTTACAGTATTGATCTGGATGATTGGGAAGAAATCTGGCAAAAAAAATCTTATGTTAACCAAATCAGTAGCACATAAGGAGAATTTGTATAAAATGATGTATAGATGGCATCTTGCACCCTCAAGATTAGCCAAAATATTTCTGACAGCAAACCTGAGCTGTTGGAAATGCAAGGAGAAATTCGGTACATATTTTCATCTATGGTGGACATGCCCCGAGACAAACAAATATTGGTTAAAAATAGAAGTGTGGATAGAAGAAATCATAGAGTGTGGACTGGAGTGGAAACCGGAACTATTCCTGTTGGGAATAATCAAAGGATCAAAATAATCAAAATTCCCCTAAAGTAAGATATTTAATTATACACTTACTAACAGCGGCACAGATTTCATTAGCTCAATCTTGGAAGAAACCAAATATACCACCAATACATGTTGCTATTCAAAAAACTTATGAATGTGCTCAACTGGAGAGACTTACGCTCAAGATAAATGGGAAGGAGGATACAGACTATTATCAGATATGGGAAAAATGGTATAAATGGGTAGATTATAAAGGAAAAAATGCTACAAATAAATGAACCCAAGAATCATATTATATTCTGCAATTTATTCAGAAAGCACAAAGATAACAAAGGTATGGAAGCTTCTTTTCTCTTCATTAACATTACTATTTACTTAATAAGTTACTCTATTTAATACTTAAACAGTATGAATGTATTATTAGTTGAAAAATAGTTATAAACCAACGTAGAGAAGTGCGAGTTATTTAATGTTTAGATGATAGTGAACGAAGATGAGATAAGAATTAGTTTGTACAGACTAGTAGATTGTATCAAATTCGATATCAATGTAAAAAATATTTATATATTAGTGTTTTTTGTATTTTCTATCAGTGTTTTTGTACATGTGTGTTTTTAAGTTTGTAAATAAAGTTGTTTTTAAAATATTTTTAAAAAGGGAAAAAAAGGTAGTCTAACTTTCTGCAGGCAACTGTAGCGTATAAAATTACAGTGCTAGATTGAGTCATATTAACTTGGATGGCTCAATGCCTAAAGCATCTTTGATCATCTCTTTTATCAGGTTCAGGCAAAATTCTGGACTTTGAGGACAGAGTAGAAATTTGATCTATAAAACCTGCTCTTGTACAGTCCTTTAAAACTATGCTAATATCACAGATGGGTAATACATTATAACTTGTGTGCAGTGAATGTTAATTTTTTCCCTCTAGATCAGGGGTGTCAAACTGGATTTCTTTGAGGGCCGGATCAGCATTATAGTTCTCCTTGTGGGCTGGCTGGGGTGGCGTGGGGATGGATGCTTCCTGCAGCACCCTGGCTGCCAAAACGGAGTGTGGGGGAGTCTGTGCATAGCCCCCCCCTCGACCTCATGGCCTCCTGCAGCACTCTGCTGGCCATTTTCAGGCCATTTTTGGTACATTTTTGGGCTGTTTTTCGGGCTGTTTTGAGCCCATTTCCAGCCCGTTTTTCAGCCCATTTTTGGCCAGGGGTTTTTTGGCCCATTTTCACCCCCTTTTAAAGGCCATTTTTGGGCCATTTTTCAGCCATTTTCCGTGAGCAGGATCTCTGGATTCTTATAACAAAAACAAGGTAATAGTATTTTTGCAATTTGAACAGATAGCGTTTTCGGCCAGCAGAGTGCTGCAGGAGGCCGTGGAGGCCAAAAATGGGCTGCGAAAGGGTGCACACCAGTCCTTTGATATTTCCAGGCCAGCCCCGCAGGCCAGATTTAAGCTCCCTGTGGGCCAGATTTGGCCCATGGGCCTTGAGTTTGACACCCCTGTTATAGACATTTGGCAGTGTAAGGTCCCAGAAGTTTCCCCGAGCCATTGAGATACCAAAGAGAGTGAGACTCGAGTGAGATTTGCAAAAATAACAGCTTTTTTATTCTTTGACCAAAGCAAAAAGTCTGGGTGAATACTATATCCAAAACAGACAAAATGCATGTAAGGAATAGCCACACCCTGCGTTAGTGGCTCAGAGTATTATATACATTTTACGCTGATATAAACAAAGTTTATCCAATCAGAGACAAAGGTTTGTTATTCAATGTGAGCAATGTCTTGCCCATTCCCTCCCACCCCTTATCCATGGAGCGTTCTTTGTCCATGCTGTTATTTTACACAGTATCCTTGTGTGTTCGTGCTCCTAGGCAGCCCCCCCCCATCTATGAAGCAAGGTGTTCCTGGGAAGTGTCTCCAAGGATGTGCCTAGCTCTGAACCAAATTGCAGAAGTGAGAAACCAGATAGAAAAGGATACAATTCTTCTACAGAATGAATTACTAACAAATGATTGCTAATCATAGCGATCTTTAACAGAAGCAAAGAGCAAAGATTAGATTGATTCATGTCAATATGTCCTTTCAAGAGAATAGAAGGCTCCTGTTTAATTCTAAAAATTCAAAGTTCCTCTGTTCTCTGTAAAATATTGTATTTTGAAGGCTGACTAGGATACCAGTACAGTTGATTTGTAGTTATAGAGTTGTATGAAAGATAGATATAGCCTCCAATAAGATCTCTTTTGCTCTGACAGAAAAGTTTGCCTGTCCTATCTTAATTTTCATTAGCAAACAGATCTAAGAGTTAGGATTATTCTGTTCTTTGTGAATAATTGCCTGGAACTTGTAGTCAGATACATTCTATGGGTTCTTCTTCCGAGTGCTCGGTTTTGAAATGTACAAGTGCTGAATATTGACATCTTATAATGTACAATATATATACAAAGTGCATACATTATTTTAGGCAAATCTTTGTTTCTCCTCTGCCATTCCCATAGTTTTCAAACTGAATAAAAAGGGACTTCCTGAGATGATGATAAAGCTTAAAAGGACAACTCAGCCACTGCTATTAATTTGCAAGGTAATTCCTTGTTACAGCCAGGATTTTAGTTCTCTTGAAGATGAACAGAGCTGTCTAGCGCTTTATTTACACAGAGGAAGAATATTTTCATAATCTGGAATCCTTTATAACATACTGAGGGTCATTCAACAGATATATCAGTTTGAAAAAATAATCTTCCTTAAGAAGAAAGAGAGAAAATATCCTCATTGTTGAAAGATAGATGATAGGTCTGCTACAGCAACAACTTTGGCATTCTGCACAGGGGAACATTGGCATACACACAAAAAGAAAATGACTAGAACATGACTAAAACCAGGATCTAGTTTAGGGGGCCCTGTGTGCGCCCTGCACCATTCAAGATCCTTCTCTTAATGCAAAGCATGTACATAATTATAAAGCCAAGAAAGAAGAATATGAAGAAATATGTAGGTGATACAATAATTTCCTCTCTGATTTGGGTCAATAATTAGTTTTTAAATATACCACTTCATTCCAAGTTTTGTGAGGCATACAGATAGTCCTTGTTTAGGAACTGCTTATTTAGAGACCATTCACAGTTAAGACAATGATGGAAGAGTAACTTTATAACCAATCCACACATTTACAACTTTAATAGGTCTATAACATAAAGGAAAGCTGAAGTAAAATAATAAGCACAGTTGTGGTTTCATTTAGTGACTGTTTAATAAACAAGTTGCTAAATGAGGACTACATGTAACTATTGTGGCTCCTAGTTAGGCATGATTTGTTATTATCACATTTGGCTGGAATCTTTTTTCATTCCCTTGTTATGTTACTTGGGCAAGAAAGAACAGCCCAGAACAAAATAATTCTGGGGAAAAAATTGTAAAATTTTTATTTTATACAGTATATATTAATACCATGATAACAAGTGTTTTAAATGTAGATGATTTTATTTTAGTATATGAAAGGAGAGATACTAAAATTGTTTTGTGAGAAAGCACCAAGTATTGTTCTTTACCCAAAATTGTTAAAATTTTGTTAAAATATCTGCAAACACAGAAAAAGAAAGAAAAGCATATCTTACATATCTTATGTGTAGAATTAAACTATTACAATTTAGATCCATTCATTCAACAATAGTTATGTGCTTTATTTATAGTGGAAATTAAGCATATAAATATGTGCTGAAATTAATTCTCCAAATACAACTTTTGACACTGAAATACATGCTTGCATATATTAAAAAGGCAGATTCTTTGGGCTAAGTACATTTGGTGCAAGACAGCATTACTTTAACCCTTATAGTGCCTTTCTTTTTTGCAACTGTAAGAACATGCAATAGCTATTTTCCTCTGTTAGTTTCCACCTCATAGATTCAGAAGAACAAAGGCTTCATCAAGAATATGAGTCTCCAAGAACAATCTTATCCTAATGTTGTTATTTGAACATCTAACAGTGAGCTTAACCCACCACCTAGATGTCCAATGGATCCAAAGCAATAGCTTTTTTAAAACTTAAATTAAAATCTAAAAATGACGTACAAAAATGATTTTGCACAGAGGTTTGTGCATTGAAGTCTAATTGCTTTTCCCCATATCTATGCAAACAGCATTTTAATTATGTGATGCTACAGAGGATTCTGAAACACTTTGTTGTTGACTCATATCTAAATCTAAGTGCTCTTGTAATTTCTAGCATAAGTTATTTATACTGTAGCTGCTGAAATAATAAAAAGTCTATAGTTTGATCCTCTTAGTGGTTCTGAGGAATGCGTAACATATCCTTAAATCTGAAAAATGTAGTCCTCTTTCTCTAACTGGTTATTATAGTTTTTTCAGAAATGAACCACCAAAACCTCCAGCATTAGATTTCTGAAAGTACATTTAGAAATAAGGTAAAAGGTAAAAAGTAAAGGTTTCCCCTGTCCACTTGTGTCCAGCTCTAGACAGTGGTGCTCATCTTTGTTTCTTAGCCAAGGGAGCCAGTATTGTCTGAAGAAACGTCCATGTAGCCTACATGACTATACACTGAGGTGCACAAATGCTATTACTTTAATTTAGTAAATTAATATGTATCTCTATGTTGTCTCATTGCCTGCCAATATGATTAATAACCTTTGATTAAATCATTAGCATAATTTAATGCCTCTATTTTCAAGAAGCAACATATACGCTACTCCTGCTCTTATTCCTGCTGTCCCTCTTCCAGGAGAAGGAAAAACAGTTGGTTGTTAGAATAGCTTTCCAGTATAAAGAGTCACTTTGGATAGTGAGGTGAGTGGCATATTAAATAAATATAAATAAATATTCTGAAGGGAAGTGAATGAATAATGAAACAGTAGAAATGGGGTCATGGAAGTTGAATAAGGTCTATTTAGGATGTATTGTGTAGTATGTAGTATGGTCATTTATTTTGAGGCTTAATCAATTTTAATGCAGGTTTTAAATTAAGTGCATTGAACTTGCAGCATTAAAAACCTGAACCATTCTGAAATTTGTTTACATTCCAGAACAGAAATATTTCATACAAGGAAATACATAACTGATTTTAATAAATAAATGCCAAAAATAATCTAAAGTATCAAACCAAGAGCTTAACAGCTCTACGGAGGCTTTACTATGATAGACCACCATTTTGCTGTAGCTACCAAAAATGTTATTGTGCGAAGTGTGAAAATGGGAAATCCCTAGCTGCTGCCTCCTCACTGCCACCTGTCACAATGCACTCTGCCCATCTGCTCATTCGCCCTCATGCCCAACTCTCCCTCTGGCTGGCCTCAGCAAGTTGTCCCTGTGGGAAGTTGGCTGTGTAGAGTTGGTCTGAGCTGGCCATGGAGAGTTGTCCTAGACCTCTTCAGATTTGGGAATTGGGAATGACCATGAGGATGAGAAAGAAGACCCACTAACAAGGCTATTGTCAGATAAGGGCTTGAGCCCAGCTCAAGAAAATAACTTGAGAAAACATCTCAGACAAGCCAGTCCCTTCTTCGCACTACTCATTATAAACTGTAGGAGGGGGAAGTACATTCAGATTTACAAGATACTGTTACATATAGTCCTTGGATTACAACCACTCATTCAGCATTTGTTTAAAGTTACAACAATATTAAAGGGGGAAATATAATTGGTCCTTGTAGTTGCAGCCATTGCATTATTCCTATGGTCACATGATCACAATTTGAATGGATAGATATTGATAAAAATCAACCAGAAGAAATAGGGAAAATCAGATAAATCTTATTCAAAGATTATGAATACTCCAACAGAAGCTTCCACCTTAATCTAGGCAAAATCTTCTTCCAAGTCAAACTCAATTGCTCATGATTTAATGGAACATGATACTTTTTCCCCAAATATTTCTGTTTTAACTTCCTAGTTCTTTCATTTTCTGCAGCACTGATATTTCTTATTCAGTCTTTGTGTTTCAGGATCGGCCAAGTTGAACTACGTGCTGACATCTTGCTGGACAATCTAGAGCAGAGGTGTCAAACTCAAGGCCCTCAGGCCACATCTGGCCGATGGAGTGCTTAAATTCAGCCTGCGGGGCCGGCCTGGAAATATCAAAGGACTGGCGTGTGCCCTCCCGCAGCCCATTTTTGGCCTCCATGGCCTCCTGCAGCACTCTGCCAGTTGAAAACACAATCTGTTCAAATAGCAAAAATACCATTACCTTGATTTTGTTATAACAGTCCAGAGAAGCATCTTGTAACCAGGATATAAAATAATCATATATAAGGAGCAAGTTTGTAAGAGCTGCTGGGGCTACAAAAAGTGATTTCTGAAGAAAAGGAAACTATGAAGGTTGATGGGAAGCAGCTAGTGATGATGACTGATACTGGGAATTCACAGGACTTAATTTGCTGCAAATTTTATTATGCAAGCAAAAATTTAAATTTGTTGCCAACATTAATCAGTATCACCTAAAAAGTGATTGTCAATTGTCTTCCTGGATAGGTGTTGATTTGTATTTGTACATACAAAATTAAATTAATACATACAAAGGTAAAGGCATCAATGCACATCCATGTAGACACAACAAAATGCTCTTTTTAAAATTTTATTTGTTTTGAAGGGTGTTGTGACTCACCTTTAAAAAACGTAACTGTAAAAGGCAGACTGGAAATAAAAGTTAAAATAAGCAAAAAAAAATGGTAAGAGAATACCTGTCTGATCTTGATGAACACAAATCACCAGGACCTGATGGATTACACTCTAGAGTTCTAAAGAAATTGGCAGAGGTCATCTCAGAACCACTGCATCACATCTTTCAAAAATCCTGGAGCACCAGGGCATTACCAGAGGACTGGAAAAGAGCTGATGTGGTTCCCATTTTCAAAAAAGGGAAAAAACAGACCCAGGAAACTACAGACCAATACCTGGGAAGGTACTGGAAAAGATAATAAAAACAGATCTGCCAACATCTAGAAACAAGTAAAATAATAACTAGCATCAGCACGGATTTGTTAAAAATAGATCTGCCAAACCAATCTTATTTCATTTTTCAACACAGTGACTAAATTAGTAGACCAGCAAAATACTGTGGACATAATGTACTTAGACTTCAGCAAGGCATTCAACAATTTTTTGGGGGAAAGCTAGAAAAAAGTGGCATCACTACCAGATTCATAACAGACATGACAAACTGTACTCAACCACCTAAATATGAGCCAGCAGTGTGCAGCGGCAGCCAAAAAAGCCAATGCAATCCTAAATTACATTAACAGAGAGATACAACCAAGATCAAGGAAGGTACTAATACCACTCTATAAAGCCTTAGTAAGAGTACTGCATCCAATTTTGGTCACCACACTATAAAAAGATGTTGAGACTCTAGAAAAAGTGCAGAGAAGAGCAACCAGGATGATTAGGGGACTGGAGACTAAAACATATGGAGAAAGGTTACAGGAACTGGCTATAGCTAGTCTAACGAAGAGAAGGACCAAGAGAGACATAGCAGTATTCCAATATTTGAGGGGCTACCTCAGAGAGGAAGGGGTCAAGCTACTTTTTAAAGCACCTGTAGGCCAGATAAGGAATAATGGATGGAAACTGAACAAGGAGAGATTCAACCTAGAAATAAGGAGAAATTTTCTGACAGTGAGAACAATCAACCAATGGAACAGCTTGCCTTTGGAAGCTGTGGGACCTTCATCACTTGAGACTTTCAAGAAGAGATTGGACTGCCGGACTTCCAGTTGACGTCACGACAAACCCAGTGGCAGTCAATGAAGAGCTCTGTTCCTGCCTGGTCTTCAGATGTTTGTGGGCTCCGAAAGAAGCTGAAAACCGCCTTGTAGAAGTGGTGAAGCTGTGGAGGGGCGTTCTGTGAGGTCCCAGAGGAGAACACAACTCCTCTGTGGAACCCCTTTTTGTCACGATGGTGACAAAGAGGCTGGTCAAAATGGCCACCATGGAGCTGCGACAGCCATGAACACCGAAGAATTGTGCAGGAGAGGAGAAAGTGGATGATATACAGAGCTGGGTGAGAAGAATTATTTAAAATTTACCCTAAAAAGTTTTTACCAGGAAATAAGGATCTCACTGTTTCATTAAAAGCAGCGGTTTAAGCACTAAGAAAAAGACTTTAAAAATGGAAAGGGAAAAAAGGAGAAGAAAAGGCAATTTTTGGAATATGGAAAGTATAGAAAATTGGAATTTCTAAAAGAAAAAATACTGTTTTGTGGAAGCATACTAAAATATTGGAAACAAATATTTTAAAAATTAGATTCTTTATTAATTTGGATTGCTATTTTAAAACTGGAAACTGGCTAAAATTACAGGATTTAACTGCGTCACCAGCGAACAAGATATTTCCAGGAAGTAAAACAATATTGAAGTGACACTGAAAGTTTCAATAAAAGGATTGAAAATAAGATATAAGAACTTTAAACCTTGTGAGAACTGATTTTAGCGTGAATATTTGACTTGTCTTTGGATATTTGGACTATCAGACTTTCAGACTTTAAAAACAAAATAAAACATTAAAAGAAACTAAACAAGATGACTTACCAACAAGAACAAAGCATGCGCTGGGTAGAAATTATGTCGATACTTATGGATATTAAGGACAGCCGGGACAGAGTTCTTAACAAAATGCAGAGCACAGAGGAAAAGATGGAAAGGAGCATGTGAGACATACAAGAAGAAGAGGAATTAATTAGAGGACCAGAAGAGAACATAGAAAAAATAAACAAATAGACTAAGATGATGAGAAAGAGATAATAATTGTAGAAATTATGGGTAGAAATTATGTCGATACTTATGGATATTAAGGACAGCCGGGACAGAGTTCTTAACAAAATGCAGAGCACAGAGGAAAAGATGGAAAGGAGCGTGTGAGACATACAAGAAGAAGATGAATTAATTAGAGGACCAGAAGAGAACGTAGAAAAAAATAAACAAATAGACTAAGATGATGAGAAAGAGATAATAATTGTAATAAAAAGGATGCAACGAACAGAAAGAAGAGTATGGAATGGAAAGAGAAAATAAAATTGCAAAATGATTCACCTGTGAGAGAGAGAAAAAAGCAAGAGTAGACATTTTGAATGCTAGACAATGGAATGGGGTGGAGAAGGGAGAAAAGTTCAAAGCAACAGGTTACGATATGGAGGCAGACAGGGACAAGGATCTGAGAGGGGCGGGCTGTGAAGAGAAAGTTTAATTTGCTAAAACGAATAAGAGATAATGGTTAAAGAAAAACATTATTCTTTTTAAAAATAATTCTCTTTTCTTTTTCTTCTCTTTTTTAATATAATAAAGATATAACTAAATAGTAGATAAGATTGAAATTAATGAGAGGAGGAATAATGAAATATATGAAATGGAATTTGAATGATAGCTAAAAGTAGTGTTAATATAAAAATGTATTGAAATATCGATTAATTAAATAATGGAAATATGGAATTTAATATGAATAGGATTATTATTAAAAGAGCTATAAGGATTTGTTAAAGGTATTAAATGTATTAAAGATGACAGTAAAATTGTAAGAAGACTCCCCTGAGACAGAAATAAAAGTAAGAGTAGATATTTTGAAAATTAGACAATGAAATAGGGTGGAGAAGGGAAAAAGGCTTAAAAGTGGAAGCAGACAGAAATAAAGATTTGAGAGAGGAATGAATATAGGAGGTGAGCTAAAAAGAATGTGTTTAGTATTGTAGAAAAATGGTTAACATGACTATTAATATGTTATTGGATGTAAATGGAAACACCCAGGTGTTATATTGTTCACACATTGATATGTACGTAAAATAAAAATAAAAAACTTTGGGAAGAACAAAAGAGAGAGAGAGAGAGAATGGTTAAAGAAAAACTCCATCTTCATTAAACTTGTTTGTATCTTTTCTTCTTTCCCCAATATAATAAAGATATAATTAAAGTTAGAATAGTGCTGGAAATAAGGGGGGGATAAGGGAATATATAAATTTGGAATTAGATGGATTGTTAAAGTGGTGATTTAATATTAATAGTATTATTATTAGTAGAGCTACAAGGACTTGTCAAATGTATTATCTATCTATCTATCTATCTATCTATCTATCTATCTATCTATCTATCTATCTATCTATGAGACTTTTATGCCGCCCTATCTCCCGAAGGACTCAGGGCAGCTTACAAACTAAAACAATCTGGATACAAATATTAAAAAATGATTAAACCAAGGTCTCATAAATATAGCGAATTAAAATACATTTAAAACCCTCCCCCAACCCCATCAGTCCGGGTAGGCTAGTTGGAACACCCAGGTTTTTAGGTCGTGGCGGAAAGAGCGGAGGTCAGGGGCCACCCAGAGCTCCAGGGGGAGCTGGTTCCATAGGGTGAGTGCACCCACCGAGAAGGCCCTCCCTCTGGGAACCGCCAGCCGGCATTGCCGCGTCGACGGCACCTGGAGAAGGCCCTGTCGATGGGAGTGCACGGGACGCTGGGAAGCTGTTATCGGCAGCAGGGTCTCCCACAAATATCCTGGACCAATGCCATGAAGGGCTTTATAGGTTAACACCAGCACCTTAAATCTCACCCGGAGGGCAACCGGTAACCAGTGCAGCTCACACAGGAGGCGTGTAACATGGGAGTATCGGGATCCTCCCATCACAACCCGCGCTGCTGCATTCTGGACCAGCTGAAGCCTCTGGGTGGTCCTCAAGGGCAGCCTCATGTAAAGAGCATTACAGTAGTCCAGACAGGAGACAACGAGTGCATGAGTGACTGTACGCAGGGCATCCTGGTCCAGATAGGGACACAACTGGCACACCAGGCGAACCTGGGCAAATGCCCCACTGGCCATGGCTCCCACCTGCTCCTCCAAACTGAGCCGTGTATCCAGGAGGACACCCAAGTTGCGCACCCTATCTACGGGGCGCAACACCTCTCCCCTCATAGCCAAAGATGGAATCTCCTGGACAATTCGAGATGCCGGTATATACAGCCACTCGGTCTTAGCCGGGTTGAGCCGAAGCCTGTTCCTCCCCATCCAGAGCTGCACCGCCTCCAGACATCGGGATATCACATTGAGGGCATCACCGAGTTGCTTAGGGATGGAGATAAAAAGCTGACTATCATCAGCGTACTGATGATACCTCACCCCAAAACCACGGATGATCTCACCCAGCGGCTTCATGTATATGTTGAACAGGAGGGGCGAGAGAACCAACCCCTGGGGCACCCCACACAGGAGAGGCCTCGGGGCCGATCTCTGCCCCCCTGCCAACACTACCTGCATAAGACCCGAGAGGTAGGAGAACCACTGTAAAACGGTGCCCTCCACTCCCAGCCCCTCGAGGCGCCGCAGTAAGATACCATGGTCAATGGTATCAAAAGCCACTGAGAGATCTAACAGGACCAGGACAGAGGAGTAACCTCTGCCCCGCACCCTCCAGAGATCATCCACCAGTGCAACCAATGCCGTCTCCGTGCTGTATCCGGGCCTGAAGCTCAATTGATACGGGTCTAGATAGTCGGTTTCCTCCAGGAACAGTGGGAGCTGCCGAGCCACCACAGTCTCAACAATCTTTGCAATAAAGCGAAGGTTGGAGACCCAATGGAAGTTGTTCAAATTAGCCAGGTCCAGGGCAGGCCTCTTGAGGAGGGGCCTCACCACTGCCTTTTTCAAGACAGCGGGAAAGGCACCCTCACTCAAAGAGGCATTGATTACTGCCTGGAGCCAGCCTCGTGTGACCTCCCGGGAAGCATAGACCAGCCTGGAGGGACACGGGTCCAATAAACACGTGGCAGCACTCAGCCTCCCCATGATCCTGTCCACCTCATTTGGAGTCACAGGATCAAACTCCACCCAGATGGTATCTCCAAGACCACTCTGCCCAGTCGGAGTCCAAGCCTGCCCAGATCTGAGTGATCTTGTCCATCAGATGTTGACTAAACTCCTCGGCACGTCCCTGCAGAGGGTCCTCCCCCTCCCTCTGATTAAGTAGGGAGTGGAAGACCCTAAACAGGGTGGCCGGGCGATTATCTGCGGACGCAATGAGAGCGGAGAAGTAAACACACTTTGCCACTCTCATTGCATCAAGATAAGACCTAAAATAAGATCTTAACTGTGCTCGGTCAGATTCGGACCTGCTGGATCTCCAACAGCTCTCTTGGCCTCTCTTCCGCCACTTCATCTCCCAAAGCTCCGTGGAAAACCAGGGAGCTAATCGGGATCTGCCACGGGTCAGAGGCTGCAATGGGACAACTCGGTCTAATGCCCCGGCGGCGGCCACTTGCCAGGCGGCCACCAGGGCATCAACTGGGCTGTCGGCTAAGAAGGCCGGAATTGACCCAAGCGCCATCTGGAACCCTTCTGGGTCCATTAGGCGCCTGGGGCGGAACCATCTCACTGGTTCCGCCTCCCAACAACGAGGGGTGGCATATTGGAAGGCCAGTCGAAGGAGAAAATAATCCATCCATGACAGGGGTTGTATAGTTGGAGATCCCTCCCCCAGATCATTTTCCCACTGTCTCGAGACAAAAACAAGGTCAAGCATGTGTCCCCCCTCGTGAGTCGGCCCCTGTATTACCTGAGTCAGGTCCATGGTTGCCATGGAGGCCATGAACTCCTATGCTACCCCCGATGCCCCTCCAAGAGAAGGCAGGTTAAAGTCCCCCAGTACAATAAGTCTGGGGAACTCAACTGCCACCCCTGAGAGGACATCGAGCAGAGCAGGCAGGGCTGTTTCCATGCAGCTAGGAGATAGGTACGCAAGCAACAGACCCAACAGACCCCCAGGGCCCAATCTCAGGAGGAGATCACAACCGCCTATCTGCGAGACAGTGGTCTCCCTCAGACATAAGGTTTCCCTGATCAGAACCGCCACCCCCCCCCGCCCCTACCCTGGACTCAAGGTTGGTGCAGCACACGGAAACCTGGTTAAATATGATTAATGATGTTTTATCTGTGATAAGGAGGAAGAATATATCAGATGAATGAAATGTTACAAGAAAAAAGAAAATATATTAGGGAATATTCTTGGGAACTGTAGTGGCATAACTGAAAGTTAGAATTAGGATGGAATTGGAGAGGGGGAAAATAATGGTATATAATTTTTTAATGAGATGATGTAAGAAAAATAATGGAAACCAAAATTTGAATGAGGGTGATATTAAGTATATTTGAATGATATGAGAACTAATACAATAATATAAATGAATAAGTGATTGAACAGAATAGAAGGATATGTATTAAGGTTGGAATGAAATAAGATTATGAAAAATAGTTACCATGACTATTAATATGTTATTGGATGTAAAATGGAAACACCCAGGTGTTATATTGTTCACACATTGATATGTATGTAAAACAAAAATAAAAAACTTTGGGAAAAAAGAAGAGATTGGAGTGCCATTTGTCAGAAATGGTGTAGAGCCGTGATGGCAAACCTATGGCATGTGTAACAGAAGTGGCACGCAGAGCCATCTTTGCTGGCACGCAAGCCGTCCCCCCAGATCAGGTCTACAGTGCATGCCCATGCACTTCCCTCCAGCCGATTGTCAAGTATCTGATGCGCATGCATGGGGGTCGGGACACACGCAAGAGATGCATGCGCAGAGGTGCGCGGGCGTGGGGGCATTATGGGTGCAGGCACGCATGCGCATGCACACGCATGCACTTTCAGCATGCAACAACAAAATGGTTAGCCATCACTGGTGTAGGATCTCCCGTTTGGGCAGGGGGTTGCATTAGATGACCTACAAGATCCCTTCCAACTCTGTTAATCTGTTAAATGACTGTAGAAACAGTACAGTTGGTACAATTCTTGCCTTTAGAAAACCAATACTGTATTCAAGGTCCGTGTGGAACATTTCTGTTAATTATTACTTTTTGTTCTTAGCTCCCTACTTCCCCCTTTACTTTTTAAAAGGAATGCACTTGCACTGCTTTGCTGAGTTTCCATTTACCTGAGATAGCAGGATTTCACTCCAGCTTCTAAATCATCCATAGGTAGAAAGTATATCATTGGTTTTTTCTAGCTATGAAAGGGAAGAATGTAGTGAAGTACCACAAATCTAGAGACTTTGCAGCAGACAGTAAAAGGAAGATGGGAGGTGAAGAATGGGAAGGGAGACCACATGGAGACATGAGAAAGCACTGTATCTCAAAATGTTTCAATGAAGATATTTCAGTTGCAATTTACCCCAAGGTTTGTGTTCAAAACCCTCCAAGAAAGAACGTAACTAAGTACGTCATCATTATCTCAGAGTCAGTTTGGTCTAGCGATGAAGGTATCAGGCTAGAAAACAAGAGACTGTGTAAGTTCAAGTTCCACCTTAGTCATGAAAGCCAATAGGATGACTTTGGGCCAATCACTCTCTCTTAGCGCAACCCACTTCACAGGATTGTTGTTGTGAGTAAAATTAGAGGATGGTGTTTTTACAGCCTTAAGTTATTTGTAAAAATAATAAATGCAGGATATAAATAAATTCCTGTGTCAAACGCCTACCATGGCCACGCCTACCCTGCCCTCGCCCACCATGACCACGGCCATTCCAGCCACATACCACCCCCAGACCCAGCCCTCCAAGGTAATGCGGCACTTAATGAAATTGAGTTTGATACCCCTGTCTATAATATGTAACGCTGAGCCTTCCACTGCAGTCTGGAGCTAATTCTTCTTGCACTGTTCTCACCCACATGGTCACATATTCTTCAAATTATAAACTCAGCAAAAAGCAATTATTTAAGCACTACATGAGTGACAAAAAATAACCATCAAAGAATTGAACAACTGTATAAAAATATATGATCACTCATGTAATAATTTTACAGCAAATCTACCATATGATCAGGAAAAGCTGGCATAGCCACATCTCAAACGAAGAGTTATTCTGTTCCTGTGTCCACACAATAATCCACACAAGACAAATAGAGACAACAGAAGATGAGAACACAGAAAGTTTAAATCAGTAACTGGTAGTCAAGGAAGCCTCCAGAAGAAGAGACAAGGTTCTATATATTCTGTCTTTAGTCCAGTCAAAGAACACTTGTTAACAAAAGTCTACCTACACCACTGGTTACACAATTCCTGACATTCTTGCATGTTATTTTTACTACAGTAAAAATTTGTGAATCATCATTTATTAATACATTGATGCCAGAAATAATCAAAAGAGGTAGAGATGTTTCAGCCTATTATTTCATTGTTAAATCAATACAGTTACCTGAACAGCAAGGTCAATGTTTAGACTTTTTCCAGGACTCAAATGCAAAAGTTTGATGCAATATACATTTTCCAACCAACTAACTCTTTAGCACTAAATGATTGCAGTTTTTCCTTTTTTCTCCTAAATTAGTGTTCTCCTGTTCTAGCTTTTAAAAATATAAATTGCATATTTCATTTACTGTAAATCTTTTTTGCTGCTGCTATTTCTGATGTATTTGACAACTAAGTTTTTGAAAAAAGTTGTCAAGTTTTGAAGTGTGTTTTTGCTGTTGCAACCATTATTACTTCTCAGCTTGTCAACAAACCAGATAAGAGGGGAAAGAAGAGATGGAATATACACTCCAGACATCAAGAAGACAGCAGTGAGAATCAAGGACACTTCGGCAGGTATTTGCCAAAGTCGAAGAGTTTTTCCCATAACAATACAATGAGACTCAATTGGACAGTATGACCTAGTCTAAAGGGTGGGGGAACTATACTTTAATTATATGGATTTGTGTGGGAATTAGCCATATCTGGTTTTGCCCTCATCTGTGCTAAAATGGTGTATTCAATAAAGTTTTGCATTAGGACATTGGATCACCTTGGCCATGTTTGCTTTGGTGGGTTTGTCAGTCAGAACGTTGACAAAAGTACTATATCATGCCTGTATATTTCAGCCAACTGAGAAGGTTTATCTGTGAGTAAAGGTTTTCCTTGGTTTACAACATTCATTTAGTAACTGTTCATAGTTACAAGAGCACTGAAAAAAAATAACTTATGACCAGTCCTCACACTTATGACCATCACACCATCCCTATACTCACATGATTAAAATTTCAGACCTTGGCAACCAGCATGTTCTAGGGCATGGTAGCTAACCATTTTTGGCTCCTGTGCCAAAAATTGTGCGTGTACTTGCACACTCGCACTCACGTGCCAGCACACAGAAGGCAATGTGCGTGCCCCCCTACGCCTCCTACGCATGCGTACACAATCCCCGCCCACCCACCCCCACTGCCCCCTTACCTGCACTGTGCCTCAAAGCTGATTTTCAGCTGGTTTGAGGCCTTTTTCGCCCTCCCAAAAGCTTGAGGAAGGCTTCTACAGGCTTCAGCAAGCTTTGTAGGCTGAAAACTAGCCACGTTTGGTTACTTCCTGTTTTTCCGGAAATACCGGACGTGACAAAACGGGGCTAGTTTTTGGCCTACAAAGCTTGCTGAAGCCTGCAGAAGCCTTCCTCAAGCCTTTGGGAGGCCGAAAAATGCCTCAAACTGGCCAAAAATCAGCTGTGAGGCACGCACTTGCACAGTGAGGTAAGTTTGCCTGCAGCTTGTGTGCTGGCACAAATGGCTCTGCGTGCCACCTGTGGCACGCTTGCCATAGGTTCACCATCATGGTTCTAGGGCCATGTGATCACCATTTATTAGCTTGCCAGATAGTTTCCACAAGCAAAGTCATTGGAGGAAGCCGAATTTGCTTAATAATTACAATGATTTAACAACTGAGACAAAAAAATGGGCCTGATTCACTTAACAATCACCTTGCCTAGCAACAGAGATTTTGGTCCCAATTGCTGTTGTAGATTGAGGACCACTTGTATATTTGTATCAAATCACCATATTTCTTTAGTATTTAGGCTACATAAGGATATTTTCAAACTGTATTTCACATCCTAAAGCCCATAAAAATTTCAAGGGATTTCAAGAGACTAAGGGGAGAAAAAGTTCATTCAAAACACAGCCAATTTTCTATCAAGCTTTGCCTCTTGATCAGTGTGCCAGGAATTGTTTTCTTTTTGACAGATTTTCTCACAGATATCACAGCCTTGTATTCAGCAACTTACTGTACAATTCTGTTTCAAACCTTTGTTAAATTTTGTAGTAATATAAAGAGAATATTTCGCTGCCTAGGTTGGCAATAAAAGTCTCCCCTAGTGAAAGGCAGATAAGAGATAGATAAGTTTAGTTCACTCCAAAATCAACTGCAGAAAGGGAGAGACCTGGGATCTGGATGAAAAACAGGTATTTAAATAGACTACATGAGTCATTCTGACTTTCTTTAATAGTTCTAGCAGAAGTAATTTATATTAATTGTGCTACATAGTGCTTCTAACACAGACAAAGAAGCTATTAATTTTCATTAATACTTCCAATATTTCAATGATTGCTTAATAGTCAAAGTTCTTTCCCTGACAGGATTCAAGTACCACATCAGGCCGTTGGGGCAGTTTATATATACTCAAATTAACTAGCATCGTATATAATATTACGTTCCAAATTAATCCAAAATATAAAACAGAAAATACTATTCATCCAAGAACTTCATACCATCAATACTGAAAAGTGATTTTAAACATGAAAGATTTGGAAACCACTTTCTTAAACCTATGCTCAACATTTCACCCACAACTTAAAATTCCTACATGAAATTTTACTACTAGGAAAACATTAGTAAACAGAATTATTAAACCCTGGAGTTCTAGCAACATTGTAGAATATTTTGTTTGTTTCAGAATCAAATTATTCATTACCTCCCAATCCAGGTCTTAGACGATTATCATAACCATCCAGAAGTCTGTCTAGAATTCTTGTGAAGATGGTAATGTTATTTTTTGCTTCATCTTCATTGGGGTCAGCCAGTGCTGATCTAACAGACATTGAGGAAAAAATAAACTAAGTATGTTCCATGTACATTCATTATGGTTTGAATATGTAAAGATCAATAGCTTTTTAGATATGGGACCTTTCATTTAATATCACCTTTTAATATATATCTAATACTAATATAACAGCAGTTACTTTCCTGTTTCTGATTTCCTGCTGTTTCCTGCAGTAAATTCTACTCAATATTAAGTACTCAAATTATGCATCCTTTTCCACTCTGTCTCTGTAACCAGTAACCTTGCATGATGTTAAAAAAGCTAAGGTGGATTAGGCATGGTCAATACTTGAATGGAAGACCACCAGGAAATCTTCAACATGTAGCCAAGATTAGAATTTTGAAAACCCAATCCCAGGACAAAACAGCGACAACCATTTCCATATTTTTGTTAAGAAAATTGCACAGCATGTTCAGGAGATCACCAGGAATCAAATCTGACTTGAGGGAGACTTTGTTTTACTTTATATAAGTGGATATAATCCAGGAAGGGGTTTCTTTTCTATGTATATAACCCAGAAACAAAGCATATTTCAAGCATATGAAATATGACAGTATAGCTAGTCACTCTTCCATTCCACTAGGCTCAAGTTTGCCTAAGCAACAGTAGCTAGGGAACATTTATGTGAACATCTTTATTAATATAAATTATATTAAGTCGAGGTGGGGTGAGGCTTTCAATGTTAAAGGTTCATTACTGCCTACCAAATCTTACCAGGAAAAGGGCCTAATTATTTGCTGGACTGTGTATCTCCAATTGTTTTTGCCCTCTTAGTATATTTGGGCATACTTCAGGTCCTCTCAATTAAATGTTGTCATCTTGTAGTATCCGTGTTGTATTTTTATTTATTTTAATAATAGTTGTTTTTTTAGACTAGGCTGTTATGTTTTTAATTATTTCAATTCTATATTTTGATGTGAAAGTCATTCAGAGTCTTTTGGAGTGGGTGGCTGTAATAAATGAAATAAATAAATAATAATAAATAATTCTAGTGAGCCTCAATCACAGCTATTACCTGAATCACTGCCATTCTTAGCAAACTTTTCCCTTCCTTTAAAAAAATTATTGCAACAAAAGGGAGGCTATAACTAGACCCTTCTTTAAAAACTGCATGTGCACTGAGCAGGTGACACTGCTTTTTCAAAATAGATTGCAAAAAGAAGACTTTTTAAAAATTCAATTACATGGCAATCCTGGAGAAACTCACCCATCACTTGAAATAGCCCATCACATTCAAACTATCCACACACTGAGAATAAAACCAACTTTTAAAGGCAGTGGTGGGCTGCTGCCTGGTCACACCGGTTCAGGCGAACCAGTAGCTGTGATCACTGGCTGGGCCCGCCCACCCGCTCCTGCACTATCCTTTCCATATATAATTAACTTTCTGGCTCCTTCCCCCCACCCATGCTGCCCAGCTGAGTTGCGTGCCGCCCCTGCTGTACTCACCTATTAGACCTCTCAGCGGCTTTTGATACCATCGACCATGGTATCCTTTTGCGGCACCTCGAGGGGTTGGGAGTGGGGGGCACTGTGCTTCAGTGGTTCACCTCCTACCTCTCGGGGCGGTCGCAATCGGTACTGGCGGGGGGGCAGAGGTCCACCCGAGGACGCTCTCTTGTGGGGTTCCTCAGGGGTCGGTTCTCTCCCCCCTTCTATTTAACATCTACCGTGTTTCCCCGAAAATAAGACCTACCCCAAAAGTAAGACCTAGCACTATTTTCTAAACCTGCCCTAATATAAGACCTACCCCGAAAATAAGACCTAGTGTAAATCTCCAGTTCCAGGAAGACTTTTCAGGGAGCAACCGTGCACCCACGAAACACCCCCCCCTACACACTCACACCCACTTTTTGGCACCATAAATATATAAGACCTACCCCGAAAATAAGACCTAGTGTGTTTTTGGGAGCCAAAAAAAATATAAGACAGTGTCTTATTTTCGGGGAAACACGGTATATGAAGCCGCTGGGTGAGATCATCCGTGGTTTCGGGGTGAGATTCCATCAGTACGCTGATGATACTCAGCTGTACATCTCCACCCCGAACCAAATCAGCGATGCCCTCTCCCTGATGACCCAGTGTTTGGATGCGGTACGGATTTGGACGAGCGGGAACATGCTTCGACTCAACCCGGCCAAGACTGAGTGGCTGTGCATACCGGCGTCCCGGCCCAGTCAGGAGTATCCACCTTTGGCCATAGGGGGAGCGGTGTTGCCCCTGTGGATAGGGCGCGGAACCTGGGGGTCCTCCTGGATGTTCGGTCCGGTTGGAGGAGCAGGTGGGGGCCATCGCCAGGGGGGCCTTTGCCCAGCTCCGCCTTGTACATCAACTACGCCCATTTCTGGACTGGGATGCCCTGCGCACAGTCACTCATGCCCTTGTTACCTCTAGACTCGACTACTGCAACGCTCTCTATTTGGGACTGCCCTTGCATACCATCCGGAGACTGCAGCTGGTGCAGAATGCGGCGGTGCGGGTGGTGATGGGAGTTTCCCGATTCTCCCATGTTACCCCCCTCCTGCGCTGCTTGCATTGGTTGCCGGTTGCGCTCCGGGTAAGATTCAAGGTCTTAGTTTTAACATACGAAGTCCTTCATGACATGGGTCCTCAATATCTAAGGGAGCGACTCCTGCCGACATCGAATGCCGACCGCCCTGTGCGAGCACATAGGCAAGGACTCCTTGGGATCCCATCTGCCGGCCAATGCCGACTGGCGGTCCCTCGACGAGCCTACTCTGTCACGGCCCCTGACCTCTGGAACCAACTGCCCCTGGGGCTCCATTTGGCCCCTGACCTCCGCACCTTCCGCCATGATCTGAAGACCTGGTTGTTTGACCAAACCAGGCTGTGACCCTTTCTGGGCGGGGTGGTTTTTATTGTTTATTTTTATTTTTCTATTTTATACTTAAACTGTTCTTTTGGGCTTGGTTGGTTTAATCCTCTTTTAATTATTTATTGCTGTTATCTATTATCTATTGTTGTTGTTTTAATTGTGAGCCGCCCTGAGTCTTCAGAGATGGGGCGGCATACAAGTCCCAAAAATAAATAAATAAATAAATATTGCCTTCTGTTTTACGGCTATCAATTACACAAATACAGGTAGCTGGTAACAACCCCTAAAAAAAGAGGTGGACATGATTTTCTGGTCTTTGTAGAGCTGGAAACAGAATCATTTTTCCCCATAAGAAAAGCTGTGCATAAAGCACTCCAAAATATTGTACAACGCTGGTATTTATGATTACCTATGAAATTAAGAGTTATACAGAACTCCCCAACTGGTGCTGTACAAATGAATGTCTTCAAGGACAATCAGTACAAAGATATTGACTATCTTTTTTTTTACATTGGACCATCTAAAAATTTACTGTATTCACTCAGGGACTGTATGGTTCACAAGCTATAGATGAATTCCATATGTTGAATTGTCCTCCATGTTTGTAATTAATGGGCACATACAGGATGACAAAGCAAATGATAAGAGTTCTACTCAGCTTTTCTTTAAAAAACCCTGAGATTGGCATTATTGCTGTTAAAATTCTTGCAGCAACAACAACAGTAATTGAAAACAACAATCAGGTTTTAGTGAAAGACATATATTGATTTCCTAAAATAAGAAACATTATATGCAGAATGACTTTAAAGATGTATGGAAAATAAAATAACAACAACAAATCACTTAGCTCCCTCCTTTCCTTTTACTAAAAGCAATAATAAATCCAATATGCTTCTGCTGCCTGGCTAAGACTACTACTGAAAAGCTAAAGCACCTCTTAACATACAAATTCAAATAACAAAGATACAAATTTCAAATAACAGAATCACATTAAAATAACATTAATATTGCTTTACCATCTCTATGCAATCATCTAAAATTATTTGCCACAGGTTACTTGAAACGTATTCTAAATAGTATTCTTAATGCATGCATATTGTGTAAAAACATACATTTGTGGAAGTATCCAATGAAGGTCTCTTCCATAGACAAATCAGTACCCAAAAGGTAATGACTATCATTGAGTCTAATTCAGAAAAATGGACAAACAGGAATCATTTGCTGTTATTCATGCTGATTCCTTGACAGCAATGTGACTTACTCACTTGAGTAAAGATAGAAAGATCAGCCCCTCTATGGCCAAACTCATACTGCAGTATCTTTGCTAGGTGCATAAAATTGAAAGCACTTCTTCATTCTGGCTACAAAAATATGTAGCCAATTATTTAGCCCCAAATCTGTTTTTTACAATAAACTTTGAAGTTCAAAGATTTGAGGAAAACAAATATCCAAATACATTAGCTAGGATGATAGTGCAATCTAGATTTGAATCTACAAGCAAAAATGTAGTGACAAATCACTATTAACTGGATGCATTGCATAATGAGGTCAGGTGACAATTTAATGAACAATTTAATGAAGTAGTGCTCTAATTATTCTGTTATTTTAGAACTGCTGTTTATTCAGCAGCTAGAAAAGTTGATTAGTAATTCATATTATTGTTTTATTTTATGGGATTATGGAATTGTATACTATCTCCACCTAAAGGTTTACAAGATTAAACAAGTCCACTCTATTATCTTGACCAAAATACTGGTCTGTATACATAACCTCACTACTTTCCCTATTTTGTCTTGTTTCTGAACTTTAGAAAAACCTTATTCTCTGTGTGGACAGACTTGGATAATTAATAGATAGCACAATGATTCCGGAAATCATTGCAAAACATAAAAGAATACAGAAGCAGAAAAACAACTCCTAAACTAATTTCTGTTTTATTTTAGGATAAACATGACAAATGTCATTTGACATTTAGAAGGATTGATCTTCTATAAGTTTACTAGTATTTTACCATCTCCATAACTTCTTCCTTTACTTGACTTGTTCTGCATACAATTAGAAAGCTCAAGTTAGGAATATATTTTTTGATCACTCATCTCTGTATATATGCCATTTACAGAAATCAACCCCCAGAAAACAATATATTCCTTGATATTGCTGATACAAAATCCAAATTTCCTCTCACCTTGCAGAAAAACATATCAAGAAAATGAGAAGCCACTGCATCATGTAGGGTATTTTCTTCCTCTTGGGAGCAGCTGTTTTGCAAAACCTAAAGGCTGAAAAGGAGAGGATACTTAGCTTATATCTACTTACTGATGCTTTCAGTTCAATTCAACTACCATCACTTCAAGAAGGACTTTAAATCTTGGGGTCTCAGAAGCACTTTGTCTCCCAGTGAGCAACTTATCAATTGCCATCCTCCACTGAGATCATACCTTGCTCGAACATGCAATGCATAATTACAAGGGACATATAGACAGATGCAAGTAATATTGTTTTATCTCCACCCTTCTCTGTAACATAAAAAGATTCCAGACTTTTCCCTATCCAGTAAATGAATTCAGCACTTCACCACTGGTATTTTTATACATTTATACATTTACTCTAAATTTTATATATTTTCCAAAATATGTAAGGGAGATAGAAGAGGAGGAAGTGGAGGTGGTAAGGAAGAGGAGGAAGGGTATTACAGACATCCCTATAATCCAATGCAGTTATCTTCCAAATATTTGACAGCTGTTTGAAGACAATACCTGTCACGTTCATGAAGACGGGATATGCACTTCATAAATAACAACAGTCACAGCGCAGCACAAACTTGCAGAATCTTTTTTAAAAAGCATCTACTCAAAACAGTATTATCTGAGAGGTGAGGAAAGGTTCAATGAATCCTCTTTATGCACAAACACATCCACGTCGAGACTGGCGGAAACAGAGGCTAACATCTTTCCACCCTGTTTTTGTGCAGATCAACACACAAAAGCCACTCATCTTTGAGTTTTTCCATGGGTGGAGACAAGAGGGGAAGGGGGTGGGGGTGAGGAGCCTACCTTGGGAGTACCCGGAGGCGCTCAAAGGAGCTTCCAAAAGAGGGGGGGGAGGATGAAGGTGCTGGTGGTTGGTGATGACAATAATAATGAGGAGGACTTGGTGAGGCTGAAGAAATCTTGCCGGGAGAGAAAAGGAAGCTCGAGAACGGGGAAACTTGGGAGGCTTGCCGGGGAGGCGGCCGCGGAAAGACGACTACAGCACCAGCACCAGCCGCCCCACACAGCAATCCTACGAAAAGCCCGGGCGCGCGAGAGAGGAGGGGAAACCCAAGCGCGAGGTAGGCGCAGGCGAGCAGCAGTCCGTCCGCGTGAGGGGCTTAGTCTGAGGGGGAGGAGAAGGAGGCGCGCGCCGGCATACGCGCGCCCGAGCGAGCGGACAGCAGGCAAGCAGCGGCTGCGGTGGGCACGCGCTCCTCCTCCCAATTAGGGTTCCAGGAACCGGGCGGGGTGGCGCCGCAGAAGAGAGAGGAGGAAAGAGACCAGCCCGCCGCTTGTGCCTGCTGCCACCCCGGCGATGGCGCGCGCTGCTGCAGTCGGAGCTCCGCAGGGCAAAAAGGCCCGGAGGCGCCGCCTTGTTTTGCTGGGTCCTAGCGCGGAGTATCCCGACGACACTCTCCCTTCCTCCCTTCTTCCTAAACCTATCAATGGGCAGTAACGCTGCTGCCGCCACCGCTGCTTCGCGCGCGCGCGCGAGCGTATGCACGTGTGTTTATGTGTGTAGGGGGGTCTTCGTCTCCTTGTCTTCTCTTCCCTACCCCCCCTCTATTTCCTGGGCTGTGCGAACAAGGCCAGCGACTTAGCACTGGCCCCCTCGCCCTTGCATGGCTGTGTCTCCAATAAGATTCAAGTCTGCGTGCACATAAAAGCGCGGCAGCGGTTTAGTTTAGACAAGCCGCGGCTTCTCCGGGAAGAGCGGTGGGGGGAGGAGTCGCCCGCCGTTCTTCCTCCTCCCACTCTCTTTCAGTTACAGCCGGGGCAGCAACAGCAGCAGCTTCACCTGCAACCCACGCTGGATGTGGGGGCGGCTGGTGGGCTTTGTGTTTCTGCCTCGGCCTTGCTTCACGGCCTCCTGGGAAGTTTCCCAATTGAAATCCGAACAGGTTGCTGCAGTGCCAGACAGCCCGGGGGCCCTGCACACCCTTCGTAAAAACGTGCTCCAGAAGTTTACAAAGGAATGGCCGGGTGTGAGGAAGAAGGGGCTGGTGGAACGCTGTTTTCTTGCCCGCCTGTCCAGCAGTAGCAGCGTCTAGAAAGACTAGAAAACTCCTGGACCTAAGGAGGACAGAGGCTTTTGGCTTATTTTAATATTTCACTTTGTCAGAACCATGTGCAGGCAAGAGACTGCTTCAACCCCGTGCAGCCTTATTCTCTGCCCTTGCTTCACTTGTGATGTAGAGATTTTCTTTGCTTTCTCACTGGATACCAAGTCCTACACAGCATGTTGTAAGTTAGAGAATGTTGCAAAATACATCACGCATGTTTAATGCCCAGAATCGTTACATTTGAAACAGCCTATAACTGTGATGGCGAACCTATGGCACGCGAGCCGCAGGCAAACTTACCTCACTGCGCATGTGCGTGCCTCATAGCTGATTTCCCCCCCCCTTGATTTGAAGCCTTTTTTTGGCTTCCCAGAGGCTTGGAAAGAGCCTCTGCAATGCTTTTCAGGCCGAATTATAGGCTCATTTCATCACTTCCTGTAATACTGGAATTGATGAACCAGCCAAAAAAATCAGCTGTGAGGCGCAGTGCAGATAAGAGGGGGGGAAATTGCGTGTGCATGCGCAGGGGCGTGGGGAGAGGGGTCGCACATTGCTTCTGGGTGTTGGCACATGAGTGCGTGCACACTGGGATGCACACAATTTTTGGCACAGGAGCACCACTGGCCTATAAGCTCAGAAAAAAATAACATTGGGAGGAAGGAAGAAAACAAAATATTGAAATTTCTTGGCCCCTGCTGTTATTGCCTCTTCTCTGATGAAACAACCCATGTGATTCCACAGGGTGAATATACTGTTATCTCTTCCTTTCAAAAGTAATCATAACTTTCTCCATAACATATAACCAAGGGTGGGATGCAGCCAGTTTGGCCCAGTTCTATAGAACCTGTAGCTGCGAAGAGCAGCTGTCACTGAACCAGGCCCACCTGCCTGCCCTGGCTCTAGGCTGTCCTTTATTCCCTGCTTTTCCCTCCTCAGCTGCTTTGCGCGGCACAGCTGAGGTTGAAAAAGTAGGAAACGAGGATTTTCAAACACTGCGCACCCGCACGCAGCGCTTGTCAGCTGTCCAGGCAGCACAGCGGATGATTTCTTGCAAACATTGCACACACGTGTGTTATGATTGTCCACAGTTCAGAGAACTAGCAAATCGCTCCACTGGCTGGCCCCGCCCCTCTCTGCCCACTCACTCCTTACCTGGCATGGGAGCCATCCAACTTGCCTGGTTTGGTAAGTTGCTATTTTTCCTTTTTTTCCCCAACCATCAGCTGTTCTGCTCTGCCGGGAGATTTAGATTACCTAGAAAGCAGGAAATCCTTGGATTTCTTGCTTTCTAGCTAATCTAAAAGCAGAGCCGAACCTTCCTTAGGACTGAAGCTTTTCAGTGCAGACTCAGGTAGCCAATTGCAGATAGATAGATCTCTAAGTGAATCTGTGATTCTGTGAGCAACTCAATCTGTCTGCCTGCTTTGCCTGCTTTTGGGTAAAAGTTGCTCTTTTTTATAAAACATTCAATATTTACATACATGGTGTGTTGTGAGTTAATTTTGTGAGTTTGCTTGCTAGCAAATTTTATGTGACAGACTCAGATAGCTGATTACAGATCTCTTAAGTGATTCTGTGAGCAACTCAATCAGCCTGCCTGCTTTGCCTGCTTTTGGGTAAAGTTGCTCTTTCTTTATTAAAAAAAATCAATATTTACATATATATTTATAATATTTACATACAAGCCACACCCACCCAGTCACATGACCACCAAGCCACACCTACAAATTAGGCCACACCCACAGAACCGGTTGTTAAGAAATTTGAATCCCACCCTGATCATAACCCCAGAGAAGTGATACTAAGTGCTAATAAATAAAACATGGCCATATGATAGTGAATACAAGAACTATATATTTACATAACTTTTTTACCCATTTCTGGTGTAAGAGCATTAAACATGCTTTATCTCAGGAACAAGCAAATTTGTATTCCACAGAAATTAATCACAGTTAAAATGTTGACTTGATTTGCTTGATTATCACCAGGAGAGAAGCCTCAAAGCTGAGACAGGAGTTGGAGTGGGTGAGTGGAGTGTAAGTGCTTGGAACTGAAAAAAGAACATACAGTAGATATGTTGGTATAGAGAATGAGCTTGGCCAATATAGGAAGGCCATAGAAAGGATAACAAGGAATGTAATGAAGGCAATGTTATTCTACATTCTAAAGGATCATATTAGCTAGAAGAAATAGACAACAAATGTCTTCAAAAAAATCACAGATTGAAGTACCAGGTTTAAAACTTAATCTCTTGCGGCATATGGAGCAGAAAAAAATATTGATGGCAAGGATGAGGAAAGAAGGAGGAGGAACAATCAGGCAGGTGTATGGACAGGGTCAAAGAGATAGGAATTTCTCAAAAAGCAATTTTATTTATTAGAGACAAGGTGATGATAAATATTTGTCCACTTTGTTTTGAGTAACAATCAGCCTGAAGTTTGCAATAGCAAAGATTTTACTTTTTCCCACCAGATTCCTCCATTCCACATAAGCTTAAGCGTAGCTTTTTAAATAGCTACAGTATATAGATGCACACTGGGCAATGGCACTGAAAAAAGTTCAAAACATGTAAGAAAGCTTTGAATAACTTAATTACATGGTAAGTCTGGAAAAGCTCATTACTACAAATAACTGAGCATCCACATCACCCAAATATTGAGAAACAGATTGCTGTTTAAATGTATCTATATTCCCTTACGTTAACAGGGTCAGGTTGCTTGCAACAGTTCTTTTAGATAATGTAATAAAATTGCCAGTAACTTCTTATTTCTGTTACCTAACACTGGAAGAAGAAAAAATAGGACTACATATTCAGTGCTTACAGTTTAACCAATCTCATAGTTGTTTTTAGATGTTCTTTGGCTGAAAAAAAATAAGTGGATCACTGTAATAACTGTTTGAATACATTACAACAATTTTAATAATCTAAATCTTCAATTTGTTTACTGCCTAATCTAAGAGGAATGATGATAGTGGTATGACAACAGACCAGGCCATTGAAAAACTTAAATAATCTGAAAAACTAAACAATCTGAAGACAACTACTGCACATACAAAGGATAAAGCTAAGAACAAGAAAAAAGCAACTACTGCATTATTATATATTGCAATTATAAATCATAATATTTCCTTTGTAATGATTATGTTATGTTAGGAACTCAAAAATGATTCAATCACTATATCTTAAAAGTAAACTATATGTGATTCTGGGCAAAATGTGTTTTAGCATAGCAGAATTTAATATCCAATGTTCTATCAGTAGGGATTGATAGTATTTGGGAGAAAGTTCTGAAAATCTTAATTTCTTATCAGTTAATGAATCCTAACTTTCCAAAGACAAATTATGTGTAGAACTTTCAATACAGTTAAAGATGTGATTTATCAAGGCGCAGTAGGCGGGGCGCCCAGAGAACGAAGAGAAATAAGATCCACCAGAGCAATAAATCCCTCTTACAAAATCTAAAATGGAGGAAAGAAAACTGGTTATGATGAATATAAATGGACTCAATTCAATCATTAAAAGAAGGAAAGTATTTCACAAATTGGAGATATTAAAATTTGATATAATTTGTCTACAAGAAGTACATATTAAAAAACAACATGAACACGTATTGAAACAAAAAAAATTAGGAAAATTGTTTACTTCATTGGCACAATGTAAAAAAAGAGGCGTGGTTCTATATATTAAAGAAACAATTTCGCTGAATTAATTTATACAGATGATGATGGAAGAATCTTAATGGTAGAAATAATGGACAATAATACTAAAATACTTTTAATAGCAATATATGCTCCAAATGACCACCAAGAGGAATTTTATAACAAACTCCATAAAAAATAATTGAACTGGACTATGTTAATTTATGCATGATGGGAGATTTTAATGGAATAATTAATGAGCAGCTGGATTATAAATCACAAAAAGCCACAAAGAAAGCTAGAAAGAAACTACCAAAACCCTTTTTCAAATGATAGAAGAAATAAATTTAAAAGATGCATGGAGAGAGAGAAATATAGGAAATAAACAATATACATTTTACTCAAACAGGCATGAATCATGGTCAAGAATAGATATGATATGGACATCAGCTGATCTATTTTTTAATATACAAAAAATTGAAATAGAAGCAAGTACTTGGGCCTATCATAATCCAATGATTATTATTTGGGAAGGACAAAAGATGAGATCTAGATGGACATTAAACAATAAGATATTAAAGGAAAAAGATTTTAAACAGAAAATGGAGAGAGAACTGGTATTCTTCTTTAAAGAAAATAAGAAAGAGGATACATTGTTACAGAATCTCTGGGACACGATGAAGGCCTATACAAGAGGCTTGATAATTGATTATACAAAGAAAAGAAATATCAAACAAAAAAGACTTTTAAAACATTAGAAGAAGAATATAAAAAACTGGAAAAAGAACTACAGAAATTTCCACAAAAAAAAGATGTTAAAATCAAAATGGATATAACCAAACATAAAATGGAATTAATGGAAAAAGAAGAGCTAGCCCAAAAGATTAAAAATGCTAAACAGAATTATTTTGAGGACGCAAACAAACCAGGAAGATGGTTAGCCTATAAATTAAGAAAGGAAAGAGAATCAAGGAAAATTGGCCATTTAATAGATGAAGAAGGACATCCTTGTTACGGAAATGAAGGGAAAAAAAGAATTATACAAGACTATTATGGAAAATTGTACTATCAAGAGAGTATTCAAGAAGAAAAAATTAAACAATATATACAAAAAGCAAAGTTACCACAGATACCTAAGGATATTGAAATAACGTTAGAAGAGAATATAACAATGATGGAGTTAACAGAAGCCTTAAAGAAACAAAATACAGGGAAAGCACCAGGCCCGGATGGTTTACCAGTGGAATTTTATAAGACTTTTCAGGAGGTGTTAAACCTCCAATTATTAGAAGTTATGAATGAAGTCATGCAAGAGAAGAGAATACCAAAGACTTGGTCAGAAGCTTATATCACACTTATACCGAAGGAAGACACAGACTTACAACAAGTTAAAAATTATAGGCCTATTTCCCTATTAAATTCAGACTATAAAATTTTTGCTTCAATTTTGGCAGAAAGACTGAAAAGATACTTAAACAACTTTATACATGTTGACCAAAATGGGTTTCTGCCAAAAAGACAAATCAAACATAATATGAGAATAATTCTGGACACTCTGGAGTACTATGAGGCACATCCTGAAAAGCAAATGGCCTTGATGTTTCTGGATGCTCAAAAAGCCTTTGATAACATGACTTGGCGCTTTATGTTACTACAATTGACACAAATGGGCTTTGGCAAAAATTTTATATGTGCTATTGAGACTATATATTCTGAACAAACTGCAAGGGTTTTGGTAAATAGAGAATTGACAGAGCCTATAAATATAAGAAAAGGGACTAGACAAGGCTGCCCACTGTCGCCCCTGCTGTTTGTGTTAACCTTAGAAGTGTTAAACAGGTGTATTAGAGAAGATAAATAAAAGGAATGAAAATTAAAAGAGAAGAATATAAGTTACAAGCCTTTGCAGATGACCTGGTATTTATATTAGAGGACCCACTGGAATCAGCGCTTAAGCTAATTGAAAGAATAGAAGAGTATGGAGAAGTAGCAGGATTGAAAATTAATAAAGACAAAACAAAGATATTAACAAAGAATATGTTAGCGAGACAGAAGAAAGAATTGGAAGAAGCTTTAGAAATACAGGTCACAAGTAAAGTTAAGTATCTAGGGATATATATTACAGCAAGATGTAGTACACTGAAGGAGGATAATTACATTAAACTTAAACAGCAGATAGCGACAGACTTGGAAAAATGGAAAAACTTACAACTATCATTGATTGGGAGAATATCAACAATCAAGATGAATGTATTGCCTAGAATTCTATACTTATTCCAGACAATTCCAATCAGACTAGGGAAAGAGTTTTTCGAAGACCTAAATAGAATGATGTTGAAATACATATGGCAAGGCAAAAAAGCAAGAATAAAACTTAAGTTATTGCAGGATGCAAGATTAAGAGGAAAGTTTGCTTTGCCCAATTGGGAACTATACTACCAGGCAGCAAATTTGATGTGGGTAAAAGATTGGATAACACTAAGGAATACTAGATTATTGACTCTAGAAGGACATGACTTGCTATTGGGGTGGCATGCATTCCTTTGGTATAAGGGAACTAAAACACAAGGGTATTTTAGAAGACATTATATTCGAGAAGCTTTGTTTTTAAACTGGGAGAAGATTAAAAAACAACATTACTTGAAAATTCCAATATGGATATCTACTATTGAAGCCTTTTCATATCCAGTAATATATAAAAGGAACAAACAGTTAGATATGGTGAGATATTGAATGAAGGGGTGAACTTAAATCTATGCAAGCGTTGGAAGAACAAGGTATAAAAATGTTTTTCATATTTGCAAGTACAATCTAGATTTGATAAGGATATTAAAGTAGAAGGTATTTATAACAAGCAGACTGGGCTAGATAAAATATTGATGGGTACTGATGAAAAGGTGATTAAAAAACTTTATGGATATTTTTTAGAAATTAAAATGGAAGAGGAACAAGTTAAACAATGATTGCTTGGGGGGAAATTTTGGATATGGTATTGATCTAGAGAAATGGGAAAAATTATGGTCCCAGAATTATAAAATGACAATGTCAACTGCTTATAAAGAAAATTTGTATAAGATGTTTTACAGGTGGCATTTACCCCCGATGAGAATTGCAAGAATGTTTAAGAATAAATTGGATAAATGTTGGAAATGTCATCAGATACCTGGATCATATTACCATATGTGGTGGACTTGTTTGGATGCAAAAAGATATTGGACTGAAATCCACATATGGTTGGAAAAAATGATACAACAACACATAGACTTGAAACCAGAAATATTTTTATTGGGAATTATATCAGATATTTACAATAAAGAGTTGAAATATTTGATTGTAAATGTTTTAACAGCAGCTAGAATTGTATTTGCCAAAAATTGGAAGAATGATAAAATACCTATGCAGGAAGAAGTGATTAGGAAAATTATGGACTGTGCTGAAATGAGTAAATTGACATTTGAAATTAGAGAACAAGAAGATAAACAATTTTATAAGATATGGGATTTGTTTTATCAATGGTTGGATAAAAGACTTGGTAATGCAATAGACTATATAATTTTGTAATAGAAATACAATAGGCTGATATAAAATATAATGTTGATGTATATAACCATTGGATGAAAGTATAACATAAATTTTAGATTAAAAATATATCTCGTATATATGATGAAATAAATAGTTTAATTGTACACAAGTAATAATTGATAAATACATAATGTTTTATTGATAATATGAGAAATTTTCTTTTTGATAAATTGTGAGTGATGAATATGAAAGGATGACACAAAGGATTTGTAACCAACTGACACACTGTATGTATATATGGAAGATGGTTTTTATGTTTTGTATGTCTTGTTTGTATGTTTGTACCAAAAATAAAAAACTTTTTTATAAAAAAAAGATGTGATTTATCAAGAAATCAGTGGATTTTTAAAAAATGTTTAAAGTACCAACAAAAAATTTGGGGCACACCTGTCTGCTACATGCAGAAACTGAAGTTACCCAAAAGAAGAAAAACATTTCTAAGATGCACTATTGGATATTGTAATGCTAAAGCAGAATTATTTAGCCCTGTTTAGTCCCAGACATAACCTAATATAAAAAAACTGACAAGATTACAAATGACTAAAAATAAATAAATAAATAAAGCTCTCTCCCAGTTCCTCAAAATTCGTGAGTCTCCTCCTTTTCCTTTTTTCTTTCATTCTTGATTTTAGAATGATTTTATGTGCTTGCAATCTGTTTTGTTGGGGTATATTGAAAGAGAGCTTATTTCTTGCCTTTCAGAAAACAGATTTGTAACAGATTATTTCATAGCAATGACACTAGCAGAGCCCGCTGTCAGTATTCTGGCACTTAACACCATTTAAATCATAAGTCTCGAGCTAAACTTCCAAAACTTCTGTTGGAAGTTAAAACCCACCCCTCTCCTAGGAAAATGAAATATTTTAGGATATACTAATGTTGAAAGAAATATCCTTCTGGGTTCAGTTCCAAGTGGGGAAAAAGACACTGGAAACATGGAGGCTGCTTGGAAAGTTTAATGGTGAACAGGACCACATGGTCTGGAGCTCCAGAGAAAGATGATCACATGCTTGAAGGAGAAGATCAAGAAAAAAAGGGCTGAGGTGCTGAGAGTATCTGGGTTTTATAACCTTTGTTGGGATTTGAATTGAAGCTTGTTTCTAATTGGTTGTCAGACTCCCATGAGGGGCAACTCTGTAGGCTGTCCTGAGTTCCAAGCTTGGTTGACCCTTGCTGGATGATCTATGCCCCCAAAAGGGCCCTTGGCAATTGCTATAGCTTTACCTGGAGACCTTTCTTATGTAAAGTATTCTGGCTCAGGCCTTAATGGCCCACCCATTAACAAAGGTGGGGGTGAGATTCTGCTTCTGGGGTTCTACTCTTTTTAGAAGAAATATTCTGCCTTTTAAATATCTACCAGAATACTTCATTTTCCTAGGAGAGTTGGATGCCAACTTCCTACACTAAAAAGGCAGAATATTTCATATTAGATATATGTTCATCTTTTTCCTGAAGCATGTGAATCTAGTTTTTTCCTTTCTCATCTGTTGTGTCTCCATTTTGTTGAAACTGTTTAGTAACTGCAATACTGATATGGTGTTGTTTTTTCCCTCAAACCCTGCCTGCAAGCTATCTACACACACCCCATCTCTAATCCTTTAACAATGCCTTTCCTGGTAGAGATACCAGCAAAGGAGGGAGGGGACCTTGTTCTTATGTCTTTCAGCCCTGCAACATGTGGAAACAGATGCTGTCCCCTAGAGGTGACATTCCATTCATTGGAGCTAAAGAATTGGGTTTGGATCCAGTCCTCCACCGAAAGTTATCACAGCAGCCAGTGGAGCAGACCTTCCCAAGCCTGACTGACCACCCATACTACCAGGCCAAGCCTATGCCACCCAGAGACATGAAGGAAAGGACCCTGAGATGGACCAGTAAAAGACTAAAAGACTCTTTTCAATCCCCAGAAGACAGAAAGATTACGGGGGGAGGGTGGAAATTCATTGTAATGTAAAATTCATTGTAATGTTTGCTTTCTTGTATCATTTACATTGTAATCAGTCTAATGTATAATCATATAAAGGATTGTATTTGAGAGTGACGGGCCCAGCAAGTTCTGAACACCTTGGACTTCTGCTTGGTGGGAGGGAAAATTGTCCAGCATGTTTGTATTGTCTGTATTGTAAAGGTAGGTGCATACACAAGCACACACAGAGAGACACACCATTCAGAATTAGACAGAGGTTATCCCCTTCACCTACCTCTAAAGCTGCTCCTAGCTTCCCTTTGTGTGTGTGTGTTTTGCTGCTCTGTAGCGCTAAGGCCCAGTCATATCTCCCTGCTAATCCCATGGGGGAGGGGGCATTCCCCTCAGGAAATTCCCTCACTTGAAGAAATAGCAGAAAAGAGATCTCCAAAACACAAGCCCAGACTGTGACTCACAAATGATGCTGCCCAGTAAAGCAGGATATGTTGCACTGGTGGTCTCATGAGTAGGTGTCCCAGGGCTCATTGTGTGTAATTTTAAAAATACTAAATAGCCTGGATTGCACACTGGCTAACCAATTTGGCCTCACAAATCCTGGTAGCTAAGAGCTAGACAGGTTTAGTAACCATCCCTTGGAAATGGGCAGCCTGTAATTTAAAGGCAAACCATGGCTGTGAAGAATGTAGGGATTTGTGCTTACAACCTGACTGTAAGCTCACAAAAAGTACATCAAACATCTGAAAATTAATTGGCATAAAAAATTGGATGCTGTAGAAAAAAAAATTTTCCCAAAACTTTTCCGAGGCTACTAGACCTTCATGGTTGAAAGCTTTTGGGAGCCACTGAAGGAATCCTTTTTTGTTGCCTCTTTTTTCAGTGCCTCCCTCTTTGCAGCAGAAAAATTAACAGCACCCATTAAGTCTCCCTGAACTAATCAATTTTTAATGTTTTGCCAATAATGTGTGTTCTACCCACATATTTTGGCAAAAGGAGGAGATTGTTGGAAGTTAAAACCTACCCCTCTCCCAGGAAAATGAAATATTTTATGATATATTAAAAAGGCAGAATATTTCCCCTAAAAAGAGAAGTAGAAACTCACCTCAGAAGTTCACTCCCACCTTTGTTAATGGCCTAGGTCAACCTATTTTACATAACAAAGATCTCCTGGTAGAGCTATAGGAATTGCCCAAAGCCCTTTCATTACATCATCATCCAGCAAGGCTCAACCCCGTGGGAGCCTGACAACCAATCAGAATACAAGCTCAAATTCAAATCCTAACAGAGGGTATAAAACCCAGGCACTTTCAGCATCTCAGCCCTTCCTTCTTTCTTCACCAAGGCATGTGATCCTGTCCACCATCTTTCCAAGCAGCCACCATGTTTCCAGTGTCTTTCTTCCCATACACACTTCAGAAACTCAGAGTTTGTTCCTGACAAATGCCCCTCCCCATAGCGTTTCCTTAAGTCTCATCCCCCCCAGCCTTGTGAAGATGGGTGGGGCACTCTCCTCACATGTACACTGCTCCATCTGTGCTGATCACATCTCCTCTCCACTTGCTGAGCCCTGGGATCAGCAGGGGATGGTCCTAGGTCCTCAGCTGAGCTTTGTCCCTCCTGTTCTTCCTACCTCTGTTCCTCCCTGCCTGCAGGCCTTACTACTTCAGAAAAACCTTGCCTGGACTGACTCTGCCCTTCCCCAGTTTCCTCCAAGGCCAATGGAGCCACCCTCTCCATGTCTGGCATTTCTTGTTCTAGCTCATCTTCCTCCACAGATTCAGACTCCCAACAGGGGCAGGACAGAGAGTAAGAAAAATTAGACTGGTCACTTTAATAATAAAGCCCACCATCTTAACTCTTTTGACTTCAGAGATGATTGGATAGATGCCTTCTTTTTGAGTTATGAGTAATCATCTACATTGAACAAGACCAGCTCTTTGTGTACCAATTTATCTATGTACTTACATGCCTACCTAACTATACCCAATACAAACATGTTGCTCTAAATAATACATTGTGGTATGACTTTGAACCAATGATAAAATAGCTCTGGGCTTTGATTTCATGATTTGGCTATGTTTGAGAGCTGAGCTGATTTATTTCTGCTTCAGATGCATTGTGTTTGAAAAGAATTGTTGGGGGAGGGGGATACTGTGCTCTGCAGGTGGCTCATTTTCAACTCTCCCACATAGGAACTGTTGAAATGGTTTTGCATCCAACCACACAAATGCACGCAATTAGAAGTGAGAGGAGGCAGCTGGGGTGGGTAATGAAAGCATTTTGTCTCATTTTTCCATGTTTTATTTTCCATGAATTAGGAGCGAGATTGTTGATGTTATTTCAGGATCTGTGACAACTCAGCTAGGACAGTGTTCTCAGCTTTTCAAGATTAACAAATGGGAGTATAGTTGTGTATCATCTTCAACTACAGACCAACCACCAAGAAAGAAGAATCAGCATTATTTATAGGAGAAACTGCCTAAGTTGTAGCTACATTTAATAAGACAGACCAAATGTCAACTATACTAAAGAATCAGAGGACATATATCTGCAACAAAGAACTAAGACAGAAGTATCTATTAGCCACCCACATACTCTCAGAATAAAAAATACATTCAATTGGCATAACACAGAAATAAGTGACCATACCAGCTGTTAGATATTCAATGGGGAAAAGTCAGACTTTGCCCATTGGTTCATTTTCCAGGCGGGAAAATGAACAGCCATCAGTGGCTGAAATTGTGGACAGCAGCCTGTAAAAAGAACAGCAGGCACACCTGGCAGCAGTCTTTTGTTCAGAGCTAAATAAAGAAATCCTTTCCTTCTACCGTTGTCCTGCCTCTTCAATCTAGCCCATATCTAACACTGGCGATGAGGATGGGATACTAGAAGAGAACAAAGGAAACAAGGCATAAACAGAAAATTCTTACAACAGAACGCTGCTATCACCATGCTAATCATCAGAATGTCCACCCACGCTCAACCAGAACCTTTTGATTCAACAAAGCATGACTGGGTTGCGTACTTGGGACAATTTTGAATGTTTTTAGAAGCAAATTTACTGCAGGATGCAACAGAACAGAGGAAGAGAGCTCTATTCCTGGGATATTGTGGAAATCACCTCTACAAAATAGCTAGAACCCTAGCTGCTCCCAAAGATGTGGAAACAATGGAATGGAAAGAATTACAGAAGATGTTAGAAGAACATTATGCTCCCGCTGCATCGTCACTGGCTCACTGACTTGACTTTTACCATAGAGAACAGAAACCAGGTGAAACCATAAATGATTACCTTACAAACCTACAAGATATTGCTGCAGGCTGTGAGTTTGAAAATGTGGAAATAACTTTAAGAGATAGAATTGTAGTTGGAATGAGGGACGTGAGATTGCAAAGGAAGCTGATAACTAAAAAGAGCATCTCTTTAAAAGAAGTAATAGAGGAAGCCCGAGCAGCAGAAATCTCAGAAAAATCAGCCACTAAAATTGAGAAATCCGAGAGCATTCATTCAGCATGGGGGACAACCAACAAATATCAGGGAGATGGGGAGATTGGCGAACTCTTCGAAGAAGAGAAGGAAAAAATACATAGAGTAAAACCTGATAGATGATCAGGGCCCCAAGGGATGAGCCAGAGACCCCTGTGGTGTGCAGGCTGTAAAGGGAACCACCCCCGGGTGGTTTGCAAATTCAGGGATACAATCTGCCGCTGATGCGAGGGAAGGGGGCATATTGCTGAAGCATGCAGAGCAAATCTGCCAGCATACCCCAGTCAGAGACAAACAGGTTTCCCTAATCATCCATGTGGCCCACAACAAAGGGGATTCCAGAGACCTCCTCATTCAAATTACAGGCAGGAAGAGAATAGAATGGAGAAGGACAGAGACTATGAGCACACAATAGTGGGGCATTCTGACCCCATAAATCAAAGAAATTCAACATCACAGTGATAATAGGAGAAAAACTTTGTGATATGGAAATTGACTCCAGATCCTACATATCTATGGTGTCCTGGACACCTATAAAGGAAGCAATCCCTGGCATAACTCGACAACAACTAAAACCACAATGTTTAATACTAAAAGATTTCCAAGGGAACAGAATTCCCATACTAGGAAGAGGAATTTTTTCCAGTAAAATTCAGAAACTTCACCAGTGAATTGCCTTTAACTATTGTGGACAAAGAAGTACCAAGCCTCCTCGGAATAGAATGGTTTAGAGCCATAGGAGTGGAGGTGACCATCCACACCATGCAAGTGGAGGAGTACAATCAAATGAGAGAGGACCTGCAGACTGAATTCAAGAATGTATTTGACGGAAGCCTAGGCAAGTATAAGGGGACCCCTATTTCCCTCAACCTTGATCCAAAAGTTCCCCCTGTCAGAATAAAACCAAGGTGAGTCCCTTTTGCCGTGAGACCCAAGGTGGATGAACAATTAGATAAACTCATAGCCCAGGGAGTCCTAGACCCTGTTGATCATACTAAGTGGGAGACCCCTATAGTCACCCCAGTTAAGCCAGATGGGTCAATTCGAATCTGTGCTAATTATAAAATTTCCCTAAATACTGCCTTGCAACAGAGCGCATACCCAGTACCAGTTGTACAACATCTGTTGCATTCAACAGCAAAAGGGGAAATTTTTGCCAAATTAGACTTGGCTCAAGCCTATCAGCAGTTACCTGTGGATGAAGAAACAGCAGAAGCTCAGACCATTGTAACACACAGGGGTGCTTTCAAATGCAAAAGACTGCAATTTGGGGTCAGCAATTTGGGGTCAGGACTATTTCAAACCTTTATGGAATGCCTACTACAGTGCATTGTGGGGGTGGTACCTTATTTTGATGATGTCCTCATGGCAGCAGAGGACAAAAAACAACTTAAACAAAGACTAAGGCTAGTCTTGAGCAGATTTCAAGAAGCTGGCCTTAAAATCAAAAAAGAGAAATGTCACATAGCAGTACCAAGTGTTGAATTTCTGGGATATCTAATTGATGAGACAGGTATACACCCCACCGATAGTAAAATAAAAGCAATTAAGGAAGCTCCCACTCCAACAAACAAAACAGAATTACAAGCTTTCCTGGGACTTTTAAATTTTTACAGTATTTTTCTACCACAGCAAGCGACAGTTGCTGAACCACTTCACAGACTTCTTGATAAAAATGCAGAATGGACTTGGGGGCACAGAGAAGCAACTGCATTTGAATCCATAAAAGGACTCCTAACTTCTAACAGTGTTCTAGTACAATATAATGAAACATTACCTCTTTCACTAACATGTGATGCATCTTCTTTTGGGGTAGGGTTGTTCTCAGCCTTAAATTCCTGAATGGCAGAGAAGCACCCATTGCTTTCTACTCAAAAACTTTATCCAAAGCTGAACGGAATTACAGCCAGCTAGATAAGGAAGCACTTGCTGCAGTAGCAGGCATTAAGCGTTTTCATGAATATTTTTATGGGAGACAATTTGAACTAGTCACAGACCACAAACCACTCCTAGGCATCATAGCAGGAAATAAACCAACACCAAACATATTGTCCCCTAGAATGACAAGATGGACTGTTTTCTTAGCTGCATATAACTATCGCCTTATACATCGACCGGGCAAGACCATAACTCATGCAGATGCACTCAGCCATTGCCCCCTTCCGGAACCTATTGAAGACCCAGCTCCATCCACATCCATACTCCTCATTGAAGACATCGCCACTGGCCCTATCACAGCATCAGAGATAGCCAAACACTCAGCCAAAGACAAAACTCTGGCACTTATTTTAAACTGGGTGTTGAGGGGATGGCCAGAAGAAGCGCTGGAAGGTGACTTTAAACCATTTAAAATTCGGCAAAATGAACTGTCTGTAATTAAAGGGCATTTGTTGTGGGGGGATAGAGTTGTGATACCTGAGAAGCTGAGAGATCAAGTCTTAAGAATGTTGCATGAGGGCCACCCAGGGATAGTAAAAATGAAAGCACTAGCCAGAAGTTATACCTGGTGGCCGGGAATGGATAAGGAAATTGAAAAATGGGTTGCAGTTTGTACACCTTGTCAGGAATCTAGACCCACACCCCCTTCAGCACCAACCCTAGAATGGGAATCACCAACAGCACCTTGGTTTAGAATACATATAGACCTGGCAGGGCCAATGCAGGGGCGAACATTTCTAATAACCGTTGATGCATATTCAAAGTGGGTGGAAGTAACGATCATGAAAACCACCACAGCAGACGCTGTGATTAAGGTATTGAGGAAATTGCCACACATGGGTTACCAGATGTTGTGGTATCGGATAATGGGCCCCAATTCACAGCAAACAATTTTGAATGTTTCCTAGCTGAACAGGGAATCTGCCACATATTATCAGCACCTGGACACACCCAAAATAATGGGCAGGCAAAGAGAGCTGTAAGATCCACGAAGGAAACCTTAGCAAAAATGGGACCAGGGGATTGGCAAACGAAAATAGACAAATTCTTAATGATACAACATATCACACCTTTGGCCGTCACACACAGAAGTCCAGCAGAACTTTTAATGGGGCGGAAGATCAGAGCTAGATAGATTACACCCACACTACAATCTCATCACACCCGCAGATTTGACGAGTAAATGCAGATATTTGAACATAGGTCAATCAGTCTATGCTCACAAATATGCAGGGGGGCCCCCATGGGTCCCTGCATGAGTAGTGCAAGTCACAGGCCCCCGATCTTATAGAGTAGAACTAGAAGATGGGAAAATATGGAGCAGACACACAGACCAATTCCGGGGATGATTGGACCGGAATCAGAACAATCAGAAAGCCTCAGAGACAGAAACACAACATAGAGAGGTAAGACCAACCCTAACTACTACAAATACTGAAAACACAAGCCTCCCCACTCTAGGGTGGGACTCAAACTTGAGTACACCGCAGGATAACTTAGCTGAAGGGGGCAAAATCTAGCAAAGAAACTCAGAGCCCTCTGTTCCATTGGAGCCAGCCCTGAAAAACCTTGAGGCAGCTCAAAGGGCTGGCTCTGGAGTGACAACAGACCCAACTAATCTGATTGCCACCACTGGTGAGGTTGAACTGCAAAGGTCCAGTCGCACACACAGGAGTTCCGCCTACTTACATGATTATGTCTGTGAGTGAGAGCTGATTGGATGAATGTGTCTTCCAGGAGGGGGGGTGTTAGATATTCAATGGGGAAAAGTCAGTGAATGTCAGACTTCCCCCATTGGTTCATTTTCCAGATGGGAAAATGAACAGCCATCAGTGGCTGAAATTGTGGACAGCAGCCTGTAAAAAGAACAGCAGGCACACCTGGTGGCAGTCTTTGTTCAGAGCCAAATAAAGTAATCCTTTCCATCTACCATTGTCCTGCCTCTTCAATCTAGCCCATATCTAACACCAGCAGTGGTATTCTACCAGTTCGGCCTGGTTCTGCCGAGGTGGTAGTGCCGATGAACAGCGGAGACCGAACCAGTTCTCTATGATGCTCTGCTGTTGGGCCCACCCACCCACCCAGGCTCCCATACTAAGCTTTATGTCCTGATTTTGAAGCGCAGCTGCTTTGTGCGGCACAGCAGATTGCTGCGTGGCAGCTGCTGAAGCAACAGGGAGAGTGCAGGATTGCAGGAGGTGAGTCAAAATGCCTCTGTGCCTGTGCAAAGTGTGCATGCAAAGTGTGTGCACACCTGCAAAGCGCACCCACCAAGCCATGCCCACCGAACTAATGGTAAAAAAATTTGAAACGCACCACTGGACCATACAAATAGTACAAAAGCCAAATAATTCCTGGAAGCCGGGCATTCAATGAAGGTGTCTTTAACAAATGAATGGAAATAAATATATAGTGGAGTAGCCTGATTCACACAATACACAATTCACACAATACACTCCTGAACAGTTGCACTGCAGAAGACTTGTGGAAATCATTCTGTTCGGATTAATTCTTGAAGCTCTGTGTGGACTTTGTACTTTGGTTGGTTGTTTATAGTTCATTTGGTACTTTAGTTGTTGGCAGCAATTCAAAGGAGAGAAAGGTGGGTGCTTATCTCGAGGGACTGCTTAGGACTCATTACAGGCTGGGAATGAACCAAATTTCCAGCATTGAAATAAACAAGAGTTGTTTTAACTAAGCATGTGCTTAATTACAGTCTCGAAGCCTTGGTCAGAACACATTCAGCAGCACAGTAATTCTTGAGAGCAAATCTCCCTTTTAGTTCACATGGGTATTCCTCACACCAGCACACTTCCCAAATCTCAATGCCATGCCTCCACTTGCCGTTACTATGATAGTAAGCAAGCATCAAAGGGAAAACCCAGGCTGGAGATCCTGCTGACATTCGGCATTCCTACAGTAGAGGCATTATCCCTACGGAAAAACATAGGACAAAATAGACAGGATAGAAGCAATCTACCATACATGGGAGCAAAATAACATTAAGGGCTGTCAGGATACTTAGTGTGAAACAGTTGTAGGAGCTTAGGGCCCCTGACATCCCGAGCATTCACCCATTCAGACTGTGAGGGAGGGGAATGTTTCCAAGCCACCAAGTACTGTACTTTCCCCCTCTGCTTCCTGGAATCCACGATCTCTTTGACCTCAAAGTGTTGTTCACCTTTGATGAGGAGAGGAATTGGAGGGGCAGGTTGGCCTGGTCGAAGAGGAGATACATGCTCAGGTTTCAACAAGCTAACATGAAACAAAGGGTGGATCTGCCTAAGGGTTTTGGGCAGCTCTAGCTGTATCGTGACCGGATTTACAATCCTAATGGGGAAAAAACCTACATACTTGGGCCCCAATTTCTTTGATTTCTGGGTGGTCTGTAAGTACTTTGTAAATAGGAAGACCCTGTTCCCTCCTTGGAACTCATTCGGTTTTGCTCTTTTCTTGTCAGCTTGTCTTTTATGGGCTTGATGTGCCTTGTCTAGTGCCTTACAGGTGAAGGGTCAAATACATTGAAGCTATTCAATCCATTCCACTAAGGAAGGGATCTGGGGCCTCTGCTTTTGCTACTGGACAAATTAAAAAATTAACTTTCAGATACTCATATTCAAAATATTATAAAATCATGACAACACAAACAAATGATAGTAAGAGTGGTAGTTTAAGCCCTGGGTCTAGATTTTTCACATTGCATTCTTTTTTGCTGTCACCAATTCTCTTCCTTCATTTGATTAGAATAGAATATCATGTCTTTTGATGCATAAGGAAGACCAAAGGCATAAAATGGTATCCCAGATGTAACTGCTTAATAAACCTTCATTCTCAAAATCTAGTTCACCACAGTACTTAAAACAGTTAATAATGGACTTTTGGTTGACATCACGGCGTGATCGGCACCGTAGGGGTGATAAACAAGGAGGGGCATCCTGCTGGTTGTGGAGAGCAGCGGCTCTCCTGTTGGACACAGGGTTTCTTGCCTCTTTGCTGAAGACGAAGGTGAGGTGATCAACATGGCTGCCGTGAAGCTGGAGCAGCTGAAGCAACTTAAGAATGTGCTGGAGTGATGAGAGTAGACAGTGATAGGAACTGGGTGAGGTGATTTTTAACTTTTATCAAGGATTTTCTCACAAAAAAAATTAATCCATGCAAGTGACTCTTTGCAATACTTTTAAGCAGCGATCAAAGAGGGATAGAAAAAATTATACCCTAAAGCTATAGAACACAGAAAAACTGAAAGTATAAATATTACTGGCAAGACTTTGAATGGGCACCAAAGTGCTGGATAACTGACTGTTTGTTGGATAACTTGTCTGAATTAATGAGAAAGAAACTTGATTTTTGAAAGCGGACTCTTAATGCTGATTTTTAAGCTGAAGATGCCAGCTACTGGTGAATGGATGTATATTAAAGCATACTCCTAAAAAGAAGTGGCCTTAAACAATTTTGATAAGAGGAAATGCAGCTGAAAGTCTGCTTTGCTTTATTATTTACTGTTCCATACTCATCTGCTTTATGGTGACTAGAAGTTAACCTTGAAAAATCTTAGGATATCTAATAGAATGACTTTTGAATACTGGAGCTACTTAACACATTAAAAAGTGGATTTAAAGAACTACTTGGAAAATTCCCTGAACTGTATAAATGAAACCTATCGATTAATTGTGGGACATAAAAAACTTTAATCATGGCATTTCCTGATGAACAATACTAAGACTAAATAATTTGCTGAAGATGGTTCATCAGGAAGAACTGGAGACACAAAAAGAAATTATGAGACTACTTCAAAACATCTATGATACAATGATGGGGAATACTAAGGAGATAAAAGACTTGCTACACGATATAACCAGAAAGACTGAAAATGTGCAACAAGGACTAATGAAGCAAGATAATAAAATCCAGGAAACAAGGGAGACAATTGCAAACTCAAAGGATGAGACAGAACAGATGATACAGCAAACAAAACAAGAAGAAAAGAAGGAGGAGATTATAAAGTTGGGTGAAATAAAGTTGGGAGAATACATACAAGGAGATACAAAAATGGAATTGAATAAATCGAAAGATATTTTTGGAAAAAAAGACAGAGGATCTGGCAGACCTATGGGTGGACTTGTTGCAAAAAATATTGGGGAGGGAAATAAAAGTCTGGCTGAATATGAAAGATATCAATAAGGACCCAAGGGAAGAGTATGGGAGGCAATCTAAAAAGAGAAGAAACATAACTTCTAAAAGGATGAGAGGTGATGAATAGGAAGGATTTTTCCTTCAAAAAAATGAGATTGGCCTAATATTAGAATAGATATAAATTTTAGTAATAGGGAGAATATTGTTATACATTTTTCTAACTAATACAACATTTAAAATGAATATCAGAGGTTGAGATTAGAGTCTGAAAAAGGATGCTATTAGGTATGCTCAAAACAATGTTATTACTATTAGAAGGAGGTAGCAAATATTGACTAATGGAAAAATGAAGGATTATGTGTTGACATAGTTATGTATAACAACATTAGATTAAATGTAACTTTTAAGACTGGCCGTATTAAAAATTAGAATAGATATAAAATGTAGAAATGGGGGAACATTGTTATACATACTTTTATTCAATATATACAAAGTGAATATTAAAGGTTAAGATCAGAATTTGAAAAAGGATGTTACTAGATATGCTCAAAAATAAATATTGCTATTAGAAGCAAATATAGCAAATATAGCAAATATTAATAATTGAAAAATGAAAGACTAAGTGCTGATACAGTTATGTATAACATTAGATTACGTAAGCTGAACTAATTTAGCAATACTTTTTGTATTATTATTGCTTTTGTATCAAAATTATGACATTCAGATACCACACTGTTCATGAAATGATATTGATGTATGTTTTTTTTAAAAAAGCTCTACCCAAAAAACGAGTTAATCACATGGGTTATAATTCCCAGTTAGGATTTTCTACAAACCATTCTAAGATATAATACCACTGTGTCTCTTTAGTTATTTTCAACATTACCTCCGAGTCCCCTATCAATAAACTAAATTAATGGCTTGTAACAAATACTTTTTGAAATCAATCACAGAAGTAGTACAGATTGTAATGATAACAGATAACAGATATTCAGAGTTGGAAGGGATCTTGTAGGTCATCTAGTCCAACCCCCCGCCCAAGCGGGAGACCCTACACCATTTCTGACAGATGGCAGTCCAATCTCTTCTTTTTTAAAATTCATATTTATATGCCGCCCTTCTTGTAAGTCTCAAGTGATGGCGCACCCACAACTTCTGAGGGCAAAGTGTTCCATTGGTTGATTGTTCTCATTGTCAGAAAGTTTCTCCTTATTTCCAGGCTAAATCTCTCCTTCTTCAGTTTCCATCCATTATTCCTTGTCTGGCCTACAGGCACTTTAGAAAATAGCTTGACCTCTTCCTCTCTGTGGCAGCCCCTCAAATATTGGAAGACTGCTACCATGTCTCCCCTGGTCATTCTCTTCACTAGACTAGCTAAGCCCAGTTCCTGTAACCGTTCTTCGTATGTTTTAGTCTCCAGTCCCCTAATCATCCTGGTTGCTCTTCTCTGTACTTTTTCTAGAGTCTCAACATCTTTTTTGTAATGTGGTGAAGAAAACTGGATGCAGTACTCTAGGTGTGGTCTAACTAAAGCTTTATAGAGTGGTATAAGTACTTACGTTGATCTTGATTGTATACCTCTGTTAATACAACTTAGGATTGCATTAGCTTTTTTGGCTGCTGCTGCACACTGCTGGCTCATATTTAGCTGATTTCCACTAAGACTCCAAGATCCCTCTCATAGTTACTGCTATTGAGCCTGGTTTCACCCAGTCTATATGTGTACTTTTGGTTTTTCTTGCCTAAGTGTAGGACTTTACTTTTCTCTACATTAAATTTCATTTTGTTAGATACGGCCCAGTGTTCTAGTCTGTCAAGATCCCTCTGGATCTTGAGCCTATCTTCTTGGGTGTTAGCTATTCCTGCCAGCTTAGTATCATCTGCAAATTTGGTAAGTTCCCCTTCTGTTCCCTCATCTAAGTCATTAATGAAGATATTGAAGAGTACTGGGCCTAAGACAGAACCTTGTGGCACCCCACTGCTTACTTCCCTCCATGTAGACTTAGACCCATTAAGGACTACTCGTTGAGTACAGTTTGTCAGCCGGTTGCGAGTCCATCTAGTGGTGGTGCTATCTATTCTACTTTTTTCTAGCTTACTAAGACAAATTCTACTTTGTCGAATGCCTTGCTGAAATCTAAATATATTACGTCCACAGTATTTTGCTAGTCTACTAATTTAGTCACTATGTTGAAGAATGAAATAAGATTGATTTGGCATGATCTGTTCTTAACAAACCCGTGCTGACTGCTCGTTATTACTTTACTTGTTTCTAGATGTTGGCAGATTTGTTTTTTTTATTATCTTTTCCAGTATCTTCCCGGGTATTGATGTTAGGCTGATTGGTCTATAGTTTCCTGGGTCTGTTTTTTTTCCTTTTTTGAAGATGGGAACCACATCAGCTCTTTTCCAGTCCCCTGATAGTTCCCTGGTGCTCCAGGATTTTTGAAAGATGTGGTGCAGTGGTTCTGAGATGACCTCTGTCAGCTCCTTTAAAACTCTGGAATGTAATCCATCAGGCCCTGGTGATTTGTGTTCATCAAGATCAGACAGGTGTTCTCTTACTACTTTTTTTGCTTATTTTAACTTTTATTTTATTTTAACTGTCTTTTACAGTTATGTTTTTGGTGGGTTGAGCTATAGTTTCTTTTTCCATGAACACCAATGCAAAGAAAGAGTTAAGCAGTTCTGCTTTCTCTCTGTTGCCTGTTACTTCCTTGCCGTCTTCTCTCTTTAGTGGATTGACTGTTTCCTTGATTTTTTCTTGTTATTTATATGTTGGAAGAAACTTTTTAAATTATCTTTGACTTTTGTTGCAAATCTTTGTTCGTTCTGAGCCTTTGCTATCCTGACTTTCATCTTTGCAGATTCTGGCTATCTGCTGATATTCTGCCTTAGTTGTATGTCCTTCTTTCCATTTTTTGTACTTGTCCTTTTTTTCTTTCAATTTGCCAGAGAGATCTTTGTGCAGCCATGCTGGTTTCATCTTGGATTTCTTGTTTTTCTTTCTCTGTGGTATTCTGCTGGTCCAGGCTTCTATGATCATACTTTTCAGAGTTTCCCAAGATTCTTGAGTTGTTTTCCCCTTTAGGATTTTCATCCATGGAATCTTTCCCTAATTCTCTCTGAGTTTATTAAAATCATCTCTTTTAAAATCCAAGACTCTGGTGTCATTATGTTCTATTGCTTGTGTTTGTGTTATGTTGAATTCTAGTATGACATGGTCACTCTCACTCAAGGTTCCTGCAGTTTCAACTCCCTCTATCGCTTCTTCTCTGTTTGTAAGAATTAAGTCCAGTATGGCTGTCCCTCTAGTTTCGCCCTCTACCTTTTGGACAACAAAGTTGTCAGCTAGGTTGGTTAGGAACTTATTTGATTTCTCACTTGGTGCAGAATTAGTTTTCCAATTGATATCAGGATAATTGAAGCCTCCCATTACTATTGTTGTGTGTTTCCTGCATGTTTGTTAGTTGGTTGGCAAAAAGGACATCTATTTTTTCTGCTTGTTTGGGTGGCCTATAATATACACCTATGGCCATGTGATTCTTTTTTTCTTTTGTATTGACCCATATGCATTCTAGAGGTTTTCATCTTTGGTTTCATGCATTTCTGTAGTAATATAGTGGTCCTTTGCATACAGTGCAACTCCACCTCCTCTTTTATGGGGCCTGGTTTTTTGAATAGTTTGTATCCTTCTACCAGTATGTTCCAATCATGGGTTTCATCCCACCAAATTTCTGTTATTCCAACTATATCATATCTGCCTTCATGTATTCGTAGTTTGAGTTCACCCTGTTTGTTCCCCAGACTTTATGCATTTGTATATAGGCACTTGAGATCTTTATGTCTGACACTGTTTACTTTCTACATAAGCTGTGTTGTGCCTGTCTGCCCCTACTTTCTTGCCACCTGTTTGATTAATGCACATGGTATGGTACTCACCATTAAATGCTTGGTTTTGGTTGACAGCAAGGTTAATAATCTTACCTGCACAAACATCTTTTTTTTAAAAAAAAGTTTTTATTTTTAAGACAAACAAACAAAACATAAAAACATAAAACCATCTTCCATTTTATATACATACAGTGTGTCAGTTGGTTGCAAATCTTTTGTGCTATCCTTTTGTCATTATCACTCACAATTTATATAAACTTGCACATTGTCAAGCTAACATATGCTTATATATTTATCAGTTATTAATCATCTATGAGTAGACTATTTATTCCATCATTTTATATGAGATATTCCAAATTTTATGTTAAAATTTATATTATACTTTCATCCAATGGTTATATATGTCTATATTATATTTTATATCAATCTACTAAATTTCTATTACAAAATTATCTACTCTATTATATTACCAATTCTTTTTGTCCAACCATTGATAAAACAAATCCCATATCATATAAAATTGTTTATCTTCTTGTTCTCTAGTTTTACATGTCAATTAACTCATTTCAGCACAGTCCATAATTTTCTTAATAACTTCCTCCTGCGTAGGTATTTTATCGTTTTTCCAATTCTTGGCAAATTCAATTCTAGGTGCTGTTAAAACATTTACAATCAAATATTTCAATTCTTAATTGTATGTTTCTGGTATAATTCCCAATAAAAAGATCTCTGGTTTAAAGTTTATGTGCTGTTTTATCATTTTTTCCAACCATGTGTGGATTTTAGTCCAATATTTTTTGCATCTGAATATGTCCACCACATATGGTAATATGATCCAGGTATCTGATGACATTTCCAACATTTATCTGATTTATTCTTAAACATTCTCGCAATTCTCATCGGGGGTAGATGCCACCCGTAAAACATCTTATACAAATTTTCTTTATATGCAGTTGACATTGTCATTTTATAATTTTGAGACCACAATTTTTGCCACTTCTCTAAATCAATCCCATATACAAAATTTTCTCCCTAAGCAATCATCGTTTCTTTAACTTGTTCTTATTCCAATTTAAATTCTAATAAATGTCCATAAAGTTTTTAATTACCTTTTCATTAGTACCCATCAAAATTTTATCTAAATCAGTCAACTTATCATAAATACCTTCTGTTTTAAAATCTTTATCAAATCTAGATTGTACTTGCAAATATGAAAACCAATTCATTTTTACACCTTGTTCTTCCAATGCTTGCATAGATTTAAGTTCACCCTTTTCATTCAATATCTCACCATATCTAACTGTTTGTTTCTTTTTATATATTACTGGATATGAAAAAGCTTCAATAGTAGATGTCCATAATGGCATTTTTAAATAATATTGAAAAAGAAAAAGAAGAAGGTGCAGTAGGTGGTGCACCCAGAGAGCAACGAGAACTAAGATCCACTAGAGCAATAAAACCCTCTTATAAAATTTAACATGGATCAAAGGAAATTGATCACGATTAACATAAATGGACTTAATTTGGCTGCTAAAAGAAGAAAAGTATTTCATAAATTAGAGAAATTAAAATTTGATATAATTTGTTTACAAGAAGTACATATTAAAAAACAACATGAATATATATTGAAACAAAAAAATAGGGAAATTATACATGTCTCTGACACAATCGAAAAAAAGAGGCATCGTCTTATATATTAGAGATACAACTGTGGCAGAATTAATTTATACAGATGACAATGGAAGGATTTTGATGGTGGAAATAATGGACAATAATGTCAAAACACTTTTAATTGCAATTTATGCTCCAAATGATAATCAAGAACAATTCTATAGGAAATTACATATGAAAATAATTGAATTGGACTATGTTAATATTTGCATGACACTTTCAAAGTAGTAAAGAGGGGGGTAAGTCTAGGTTTTTTTTAATTATTCTTTTTTGTGTTAAAGCTTGTATTGATTTAGAATTATGGAAAGAATATGTGACAAAAGGGCAAATCTGACGGATAAAAGAAATATGTAAATGATAAAAGAGCATTAACAATGTGAAGATAGTTTAAGGATAGATATGGACAAACTTCATCTTTTATATGATGGGCAAACACATTGCTATTTTTAAAAGAAATATAAATGTTTAAGAATTATTTATAATAATTTGAAATGAAATGGGGGTTATACAGATTGAGATTAAGATTCGAGACTAGGATTAATTTGTTTGGCCTTTTGTTTGCAAAAAATGGAACGGAAGTAAAAATGGGATAAAATAGGAAGTTAAATGTTAAAAATGAATATAGAACTATTGTCATATTTGCATGTAAAAGTGATGACCCGGAAATATGCTGTCTACTGAAAAGAGCCTCATTTGAATTGTTAAAAATTGAATAAAATTTGTTTAAAAAAAAATTATAGACCTATATCCCTATTAAATTCAGATTATAAAATCTTTGCCTCAATTTTGGCAGAAAAACTAAAAAGATACTTAAATAACTTTATACATGTGGACCAAAATGGATTTCTGCCAAAGAGACAAATTAAAGATAATGTGAGAATAATTCTGGACACTTTGGAATATTATGAGGCACAGCCAGAAAAGCTTTGATGTTTCTAGATGCACAAAAAGCCTTTGACAACATGAGTTGGCAATTTAACATATCCCTTTCTCTCTCCCCACCGCCCCCACTCCCTGGGGTCTGCATCTATCCCATTTGGAAGATATTTAGTTTTGCTGTTCCTGACTACCTCCTCCATGCTTCCTAAATGAGGTAGATTGAGTGAGAAGTGGCTGGTGTGTGTGTGTGTGAAATTAAGCCTCCTTCCTATAAATTCAATTCAGAAAACAAAGGAGCAGATATGGTTTAATTCAGCTTCAGCCCAGATTGCTGGAGAGAAAGTAGTTTAACATTATTTGATTAATTCATTGGAAATTGCTTTTCATGGGATGTGGTGCTTATGATGGGCTATAAACAGGTAATACTCAGCTTAAAATTATGTTATGTAGGTAGGAAGGCAATTAGATTTGCTGGCCATCCTAGGTATGATTTTCAGTAATCAGTCTCTGCTGCTTTATGCTACTAATATAATTAAACAAATACCTATCTCTAAATTTAAGATAGCACTAAACCTAGGACATTTTAATGGACTAGGAACAGCCAACCTGGAAGAGATATTTGGGGGGGGAGACTTTACTCTTTAAAGCTGTACCCTTGTGATGAAGGGGCAATTTATATTACATTTTATAGATTAATCCACCAGTAGAAAATAGGTAACATCCATTTGAGGTCAATCCAGGGGTGGGATTCTATCGGTTCACACCAGTTCTATAGAACCAGTTGTTAACATCATCGGTAGTTCTAAGAACTGGTAAAACCGACCCCTGCCTGGCCCCGCCCCTCTCCGCCGCTCCTACGGGCCAAAAACAGGGGTTTTTTTACTGTGCATGCATGAAAATCCTTGCCTCATTCTCCCCCACCCGCCCTTCCCTCCACTGGCTTTGGCCCCCGCCCATATGCACCGCTCCAAAGTAAAAAAAAACTCATTTTTTTTAAAAACCCAGGTTTTTTTTAGTGCACATGCATTAAAATCCTTGCCTCATTCTCCCCCACCCACCCCTCCCTTCGCTGGCCCCAGCCCCCGCTCCTATCCAACGCTTCAAAGTAAAAAAACCCAGTTTTTTTTAAAAACCCAGTTTTAAAAAATCCAAATGCTGAGTATTAATTATGAATGTGCCATTCTTTTTTAATAAACCATCATTTCAAACAATTCAATCCTTATAAGTCAGAGGGGGGTCATTTCACTTTTTTGTTTTGAGATTATTAGCCTTTCAGCTTTGTGAAAAACTGCCACAATTCCAAGCTCTGATCATCTCAGCCAGTAGGACAAAGTAATAGTCTCTAAAATGTTCCTCTGTTGAGCTATTTAGAAATAATATTGACTTTCAACTCAATAGAAGGAATCATTTCATACGAGCTCTGTTTTTGTAAAATGAACAATGTCCCAAATGAATGTGTGGGGGCACACATTTAGGTCAAAATTAAGTAGTCTTAACACCAAGCAGCTTGATTCTCTATGCTGCCAGAAGGAACAATAATTGGATCATTAGATGCTAATGCAGACCGGAATGCACATTATCATCTCTTTGGATCCAATCCTTTGACATAGAATTCTGTCTTTGTATTACACTTACCGTATCTAATCAAATGACTTCATTGAAAGTTAGGTTCTCATCTTCATCATAAATACTTGTTCCTCATTCTTTCTTCTTCAAAATACAAAGCTGAAGACTGCTAATAATAATAAAAAAGCCAGTACTGTGTCAAAAAATATTGTGCCACCCACACTGTATGTCTCAGTTGTCAAAGTTGCTTCTCTGTGATCCTCAAAGGGTGTTTTAAAAATGCAGTTTTCCATCATAAAAAAGCTATTCCTAGAGATTTGTTAAAAGAAAAAATCCCAAAATATTTGTATAAATGGGAGTAGCTGCCAAAGATCAGCCCAGGGTGACCCTCAGATCCCCAAGGAGTACTGGGACTTATGCGATGTCTTCAGTGAGAAGGAGTCACTATTACTGGAGCTTCTCCCAGACTTTGTTGGTGCTGGGCATGCCTCGGTTGCTTGGGGAGATGCGCAACCTGCTCTCCACCCTGAGACACTGCCCTGACCTGGCTGCAACTGATGCTGGCCTTGCTAACATGAAGGCTGGCAGGGTGGGAATGAAATCCGGGAGGAGGAGATAACAGAAAAGAGGATGGGCCCGCAGCACCCAGCTGTGGCTTTAAGAAGCTCAGGGCAATGGGAGAAGGGGGCTGGCCCCACCAAACCTCGCTTCCAGTTCTGTGTTTCATGGTGGCACAAATTGAGCAGCTTTTCACATAGTCGACATCAGGTTTCATTTTTGGCCACCAGAATTGTCTCCTGACTAAATGCAGGGTTTTTAAGAACCCAAAGTGTCCCCCCAACCACAAGTCATGGCTACGTTTCAGTACCATTGGTCTTAGAGTATTGGGTACATAAATTTTTGTCCCTTTCCAAGCCAATCCTTCATTCATTGTCAAATCGGTTTGATGTTCAACAAACCAGGGATTGGTCAAAAGGGTTGCTTTCAACTCAGTTGTCAGTTTGTCTTCTATGCGTCTGGGACTGCAGTTGACTTGGCCTCAGGTAGTCACTTGGCCTGCAGGTGGGCTTCTGATATCATAGTTTGCACTACCTCCTCCCAGTGACTGTCAAATTGGGGTTTCCTCAACAGGGCATCCGCCAGCATGTTTCCCCCCCCAGGATATATTTCATGTTAAAGTTTAATCTCTTGAAGTATTGAGCCCAGTGGAATTGTTTAGGTGATAGCTTTCAAAGTGTCTTTAGAGCCTTGAGGTTCTTATGATCAGTCCACACCTCAAAAGGCTCCTTCACTCCTTCCAGGAAATGCCTCGAAGATAGTAACACCCACCACATTGCAAATGCTTCTTTTTCCCAAACCACCCACCTAAGCTCTGTGTCTGTCAACTTTTTGGACACATAAGTGAAAGGCATTAGCTGGTCTTAAGGGTTCTTCTGGAGAAGAATCTCTGTGACAGCCACATCACGAGCATCAGCTTGGACTATAAAAAGTTTGGTCAGGTCTGGGGGTTGGAGGATGGGCTCAGTGGTAAAAAGGCATTTTAACGTTTCAAAAAACCCATTTTTTAATAACTCTGTTAAAAGGAGGGCGACCTCGGCAAATGAAGGAATAAATTGTCTATAGAAAATTGCAAAACCCAAAAAGCTTTGAAGTTGTTTACATGTCTTGGGGGGTTGCCAGTCTAGCACCACTTTCACTTTTCCAAGGTCCATCTCAATTCCCTGGTTAGACACTTGGTAGTTCAGTGACTCTTTATGGAATTCGCATTTTGATAGCTTTACATATAACTTGATGGCTAAATATTTTTTCAGCACTTGTCTGACCAATTTGACATATTCTTCAATAGTTTTGCTGAATATAAGAATGTCATTCAGGTAGACAAGGACCCCTTTGCATAGGTGTGGATGTAACACTTCGTTGATGATTTGCATAAATACTGCAGGGGGGCAGGGCTGGAGTCCGAAAGGCATGACTCAGAATTGGAAACTACCCAGAGGGCAGTTGAAGGCAGTTTTCCATTTGTCTCCCTCCTTTATGTGGACTCGGTAGTAAGCTTCTCTCAAATCTAGTTTGGTAAAGACCTTGCCTTTAGGCAGGTGATTTAATAAGTCTGTCATGAGGGGGAGGGGGTACATGTTTTTTATGCATACCTTGTTCATGCCTCTAAAATCCATGCATAATCTGCCGGTGGTAAGACAAGGATGAACAGAGGTGCAGAAGTCCGCTCGTGGTTTTGCTTAACACCTGCTTGCAGTTGGTGTGATCCTTTGGGGGTGCACAAATCCTGGAGAGAAACGTGCCGGTGCGGGGAGACTTGAGCTGCAGTGTGGGGAAGGCAACCCCCTCTGCAATGAAGAGGGATCCCCTAGAGCCCAACAAGCAAGAAACAGCCACTGTACAAATGGCGGCCCTGAAGTCCGGACTGCCACCGATGAAAGGAAGTTTGTGGTGATCAATGGTGAAGAGTGTGGAAGAGGAAATTTAAAGCTGAGACAGAGCTTTGAATGCTATAGATTTACATAAGGCTGCTACAAGAGTCTGATCAGAGCCTAAAAGGAAGCACCCAAGAAGCAGATGCGAGGCAGGTGAAAGTGAAAGGGCTTGACAGACAGAAGAAAGAGGGACATTAACAAGTAAATAGAGAAGTTTACGAGGTCGAGGAGATGTACCACACCAATATCAACGGAAGGGAATTTAGTGGCTGGAAGGTGTGGGGGATTCGGACTGTTTTACTTGATTCTTATTTTGAAAGAGTCTATTAAACCAGAGACGGGAAGGGCCTTGGTGGCTCAGGCTGTTAAATGCCTAGCACTTAAGTTCCAGCTGCCTACAATTACTGTAGGCTCGAATCCCACCAGGCTCAAGGTTGACTCAGCCTTCCATCCTCTTGGGGTAGGTAAATTGAGGACCCAAGATTGTTGGGGGCAATAAGCTGACTTTGTAAAAATGCCGTTTAGTAATAAGCAGGCATATACAATGGAATGAAGGCTATTGCTGAGCACACTGGGTTGTATCCCAAAAAATTGTAAGCCACCCTGAGTCTTCGGAGAAGGGCGGCATATAAATATAATTTAAAAAAAAAGAAGATAGGAGTCAGCAGAAGAAACAGAGACAGCACATTGTCACAGGTGATACTTAGAAACTCTGAAACTGTTATAACAATATAACTGTTGTAAACTTTATAACTGCTGCTGAGGGGGTATATTGATTCAATTGAGGAGGCAGCTCCAGTTGAAGAAATTCAGGAAAACTGAACTTAAGATCGCTAAGACAAAAAGAAGAAGTGGACACATCTGAATGTGTTGAGGTACTGTGTAACTACAGCCATTATTCAGCATTTCTTACTTCCACACTTCCGGTACATTCAGAGTGTAAGCTCTTAATTCCTAGAAATGGAAAGCTAAAAAACTACTTCAAAATTCTTTCCTTCTCCCCTTTTTTGGTACACATTTGCTCCCTTCTTTTTCTTTTCTTACTCTCTGGTACTATGATTAGTAACCTCTCCTCTTTCAATCTCTCTTTATAGTGTTACATAAATATGTATACATGTGGAAAGGAAAATTGATTGTTGTAATTGATTATTAAATAATTGAATTAATTGATTAATAATAGTGATAGTTACACCTCTATTAGATATATAGGAAAAGGCAAGGGAAATATTAATATTCTTAAGCATCATCTAATTAATATCTATAATTGGTTTTATATATTAATACCCAAATTTATTGTGTTGATTACTCTAAATATTTAATTGATTTACTTGGAGATTAATGTAATACTGTTTTTGTTTAAGAACATTTAAAATAAGGCCATACAATACATATAACTAGATAAAGCACTTTATAGATAAAATATTCTATAATATTTATATATAGTTTGATTTGGATACAATAATTGTATATATTATTATCACTCTAAAGGCTGAGCAATAAGGTCTTACAAAATTATATGTGATCTAGAATTTGGATTTGAAATTATACTGTGATAATACCTTTATCAATAAGAACCTCTACTCTATTAAATTGGTAAAGAGTATAGATATACAGCAGATAGATTAATTAATTAGATTACTGGTCAATCTTAATATAGAGACATCTATTGATCCATCTAGCTGGCAAAATGCTATGGGAGTTTTTAAAGTTCTTAGTTTTAATACCAACTTCTCCACAACTTCTGAGCTGATGACACATCTAGTGCACCCAGAGTCTAGCAAGGCCAATATTTTCCCTTGGGTTTCAGAAGCAGATACCCTTAAAAAGAGCCTTGGTAGCTCAGGCTGTTAAATGCCTGCTCTTAAGATCCAGCTGCCTACAATTATTGTAGGCTCGAATCCCACCAGGCTCAAGGTTGACTCAGCCTTCCATCCTCTCGGGGTAGGTAAATTGAGGACCCAAGATTGTTGGGGGCAATTAGCTGACCTTGTAAAAATGCCGCTTAGTAATAAGCAGGCATATACAATGGAATGAAGGCTATTGCTGAGCACACTGGGTTGTATCCCAGAAATTGTAAGCCGCCCTGAGTCTTCGGAGAAGGGCGGCATATAAATGTAATAAAAAAAAAAATTTCACTGGTATAGTCATAGGGCCCTCTTTGGACTTACCAGAGGATCATCATCAGAGTCGGATTCACTCGCGCCAGAAGAGGTCGGAGTTCCCAGCTCCTCTCCTTTCGGAGGGGCAAACTCTACAATCTCCTATGCTTTCAGTGCAGTTTCGCGAGGCTTGGCGGGAGCTTTTTCCACTTTTCTTCCTCCCGCCGATGCCCCCTTTGGCTCCAACTTAGTGCAGCAATCTGCAGCCCAGTGACCTTCCTTCCCACATTGAAAGCACGCTGTGGTTTTGGCTTTTGAGGCTTTAGGGCTTCTCGAGGGTTGGTGGGAGAGGGCTTGCTCCAACCGAGGCCACCCCTGCATCTGTTTCAGGTCAGATCAATTTCCACCTCCACTGCTAACATGTACCAGAGTTGCAGATCACTCAGGTTTTTCTGGAGATGCAGCTTTGATAAACATCCTCATTCAGCCCATCTTTGAACACTTCTATCAGAGCTCCTTGGGACTAGCCTCAAATATGGCATGCCAGTTCTCTAAATTCCTGGGTGTATTCGGCCACAGATCTCCGCCCCTGATTTATGGTCTTTATTCTAATCCTAGCCTTACATTCAACCAGTGGATCTTCAAATTGGTGGGTAATGCTGCCATGAACAAGTTATAGCTCATCAATTGAGGGCATTATCATTGTGCAATGTCACCATCCACTTTGCAGCAGTTCCTTCTAAAGCCCTGGTGACACATCTCACTTTAGCTGCTCCTGATGAAAAATCATTACCATATTCTTCCATATGATTCCAAACTTGGGCTAGGACGAAACCTAATTCATTGGGATCCCCCCATACTTTACTTCCAATGGAGGCACCTTTGGAATTCAATGCCTTCTTGCAACTGCTCCCCCTGCCGGGGGCCCTTGAGCAGCAGCCACTGGTTGAACTGGCCTAGGTTTATTTATGGGGATGGCTGGCTGGGTTCCCAGTGCCACTGCCTCCCCCTTCTCTCTCCCAGATTCTTCACGAATTGGCAATTCATACCTTTCATTGGGTTGGCTTCCTCCCACAGCTTCATTTAAGAGACTTAAGGCTTGTGCTAGCAGAGGGTTCCTCTTCTATTCCTCCTGCCAAGCCTCCTCTCCCCAACGGCATCTGGTAGTCGTCATCTCTGGAGGTGGGTTTCCATCTGGTTCCTTCCATCTGACTCCCAAGGACCATTTGGGTCAGACCACTGGTTTCTCTTGGAGGTGCAGACCTGCCAGCAGCTTAGCCTCCCCTGCAGCATCCAGAAGCAGGGAGGTTATTCTTCCAGGAGCTCCCAAATCTTCTTGGTCGCTAGCTGAGTTAGACATTGTTTTTCAGACCCCCTTGGAAGATAGAATGTTAAATCTCCAAATGGGCTGGTAAACTGAGATCTCAAATAATGTCAGATAGTGCTCCATTCAAAATCCAAGAAAGACACTCTTAGACTCCATTGTTATAGAGAAAAGAACTTTTACTGGAAATCAAGTGATAGCATCAAAAGAATTCGAGATCTGAGAATTTAGGCATAGAAATCACATATACAAAGTCATGGCAGCATTCCCACCCAGAATAGTTCAAACAGTCCATCCAATCTGAGATGTGTATAATGTCATGCGGGGCATCTTCAGGTGATGATGCAGACATCTGGCTGTTGACCTTGGCCTGGTTTGATAAGATGTTGCAGCTGCACAGTAAGCAAGTAAGCATAAACAATAAAGTTTTCCCCAAGTTTCACAGTTCATTCTCTAAAGCCTCCAGCATACTTCCCACCCCCTAAAGCCCAATTGATTCTCTCCCCCCCCCATTTCTATGACAGCTGGAAAAACAAGCAAAAGTAAAGATTCTTGAAGGCTGACAGCCACTGTCAGGAATGGGACCCAAGAGTACAAAGCAATAGACATAGCACCTAGATTTATATACTGCTCCATAGTGCTTTACTGTATTCTTTGAATACAATGTCAGTATATTGTCCCCAACAATCTGGGTTCTTATTTTTCCAACCTTGGAAGAATGAAAGACTGAGTCAACATCAAGCCCATCAGAATTGAACTCCAGGCTATGAGCAGATTTAGCCTGAAATATTATGCCACTAGGTGTCTTACATCAGTAATATGGCATCCAAAGCTGAGCCGCTAAGAGACTATCTGAGTCAGCAGCAGATGAGGGAGAAGCAGACAAGCGAAGTGCCCTGGCAAGATAAGACCTGATATGGAATCTACCATCAACAGATAGCTGAGATGGCAGACATTGGAAAATTCTAGTGATGATCATAGCAGCACAAGAACAGGCACTGAGCAATAGATCAACAGAAGCAGGAGTCTACTACACTAGGCAGGACCCAATAGATATGCCTCAGAAATTTCAACAAATAGTGGAAGATTGTAAGATGCAGGCAGGAACAATATACACTGAATGTAGCAGTCATTGTATACAGGGTCATCAATACAGAAGACCCTCCTATACAGAGACCCTCCTAAATCCAGATGGGAGATCCTACTGAAAGTTGTGGAAAATAAGAGAGCTAAGATCCTATGGAATCCCCGGATCCAGGCAGATCGGCCTCATGGTAGTAGACAAAAACCAGAAGCAGCAGTGGTGATAGATGTAGTGGTGACAAGTGATAGCAACATCAGAAAGCCTATGAGATTAGTATGAAAAACTAGAGAAGAGAAATATAACTCACTTTAGCTGAGTTGGAAGGGACCTTGGAGGTTTTCTACTCCAAACTCAAGCTCAAGCAGGAAACCTTATATAATTTCAGACAAATGGTTGTCCAATCTCTTCTTAAAAATTTCCAGTGTTGGAGCACCTGCAACTTCTTGAAGCAAGTTGTTCCACTGATTAATTGTTGTAACTGTCTGAAAATTTCTCTTTAGGTCTAAATTGGTTCTCTCCTTGATGGTTTCCATTCATTGCTTCTTGTTCTGATTTCAGTTGCTTTGGAGACTAGGTTGACCTCCTATAAGTACCATGGCCTAAAAGAGGAACTGAAGAAGATATGGATATGGAAAGTAAAGGCCGAAGTGTTTCCAATATGGTAGAAACACTTGGGCCTGGAACTTCCGGCTGACATCACGACAAGACCAGAAGCAGGGAACGGAGGTCTCCATTCCTGCGCTGGCTTCCCGCTGTTTGTGGGCTCCAGACAGAGCCGAAAGCCACCTTGGAGAGGTGGAGAAGCAAAGGAGAAGCACTCAGTGAGATTCCAGGGGAGAATGCAACTCCCCTGTAGAGTCCCCAAGATTTTTCTCTACACCACAATGGAGAGAAGAGTGGGCCAAGATGGATGCTTCAAAGTTAGGACAGCTGATGAACACCTAAGCATAGCGCTGGAGTGGAGATTGGGAACGGCATTTGGAGAAGGGTGAGAAGAATCTTTTCTATTTCTTGCTACCCCAAAAGATTATAACAGAGAAGAAGGGGAAATAAATTTGTATTAGCGGTGGATAGAAGATGAAGAACTTGGAATTATAAAGAACTTTATAAAGCTTTTTAAAAAATTAAAATTGGAAAAGAAACTAACCTAGAAGAATTTTAAATTGGACTTGGAGATTGGGCAGAATTTGGCATTAAAAGGCATTAATTTGGATGCTGGAAATAATTGTTCTAAATAAAAAGTAAAGTTTGATTCTAAAAATTGGTGAAGTTAAATAAAGAAAGGGAGAAAGAGTGGCTGTGGAACTGGGTTAAAAGCACCACTTGCTGATGAAAGAAAAATCCTGTAGATCCCGTCAATCTAACGATATTATTAAAAGAAGAAACTTGGGGGGGGAAAGAAATAAAAGAAAGATATTACAACAAGACCCCTGAAAGTTGGATTATACTATATTTAAAGAGCAAGAATAAAGGAGGATACTTCCTCTGGAATTATTGGTGTTTAACATTGGAAATAAAGAATTAGAATCTAATTATAATGTAATAGTGATGGAATTAAGAATTTATAACAGACTAATTAAATAAAATGGAAATATGATTAAAGATATAAAATGAAATATTATGTGCAGACTGACAGAGAAAAGATATAACCATAAAGTAGGATAATGTTTAATTATGTATCCTGTTATTCATATATATAAGGTAATAAGATAATAATAATAATGTAAATTTGAATTTATTGGCTAAAAGAAAAGGTTTATGCAAAAAGGAGATGTTAGAGGGAAGGGTACATATAGAAGATAAAATATAAGTAATAGTGGCAAATGTAAGATGGGGGGAAATAATGGTGAATAATGTAGATTAAGATGATATGTTTTTGAATGCTTAAAGAATAATATGAAATTGAAAACATAGTAAGCACAAGAATACATGATCAAGGAAATTAGAGATGGACTAATATGTCTTTAATGAATTAATTATTTTGTTATCCATTTGCATAAGAAAATTTGTTAAAATTTGATAATATAAATATTGTGAATATGAGAATATATAATTAAGGATAACTACAAATTAAGATGCAAATTTTGAATGACTAATGAAATGAAGTAATCTATGAGAATATAAAGATGTAAAAATGATGATAGATAATGAAATGATGTTGGAAAGTTGTATTTATGATTATGAATATGATTGATTGTTGGTTGTTTCAACAGGCCGGCCTGGAATGACCCGGGGGTTGAGGGTTTTAATCTTCTTAACTTTTTAATTGTATTCGGCTTGTTTATTTATTTAATTGTCTTTTTATTGTAAATTTGTCCTGTTTTAATGTTCGCCGCCCTGAGTCCTTAGGGAGTAGGGCGGCATACAAGTCGAATAAATAAATAAATAAATAAATAAATAAATAAATAAATAAATGTAAAACATCTGAAACCATGCTGTTTTTGCAGATGTATTTAAATAATTAAAAAAATAAAAAAACTCTTTCAAAAAAAAAGAAAAAAAAGAAACACTTGGGCCTGTGACTTCTAAGCTGGGACAGTGGCTCCAACAGATCCAAGGAATGACATCTGTCCATAAAAGTGCAGTGCTAGGTAGTGGTGGGATTCCAAATTGTGTGCTACTGATTCGTGCACGCATGAAGAACTCAAAGATCACCCTCGTGCAGCACTCAAAGATTGCCTGACCTGTTTTTTTAGCTCAGCTGAAGCACGGCAATCCACTGTGCTGCATGAATCAGCCGAGCCAAAAATGGGGTGGGTGGGTGGGGCCAGCCAGATGTGGTATTTGCCAGTTCTCCAAACTGGTCAAAATTTCTGCTACCAGTACACCAGAACCAGTCCAAACAGACTGAATGCCACCTCTGGTGCTAGGAATAAATTCCCAGGCCTCTGGTAAAGGATCTAAGATTGAGGAAAACAGAGAGCATCTATAAGGGTGAGAAGTCAAAAACCTTACACAGAAACAAAAAGAACAATTGGTAGAAAAAGTAGACTTGCAAATAGTTAAGAAAGTTAAATACTTGGGAATATACCTAACAGCAAGACGTGTAACAATAAAAGAAGACAATTATATATAACCATTCAAGAAAATAAAATTAGATTTGGAAAAATTTCCATCTGTCAATGTTGGGAAGGATTGTTACTGTAAAAATTAGTTTTTAGTAGCTCTGTTAAGGGGAGAGTGACCTCCACAAAGGAAGGAATAAATTGTCTATAGAAATTGGCAAACCCTAGCAAGCTTTGAAGTTGCTTGCAAGTTCGAGGGGTTTGCCAATCTAATACAGCTCTCACTTTTCTGGGATCCATTTTGATTCCTTGGTTTGACACTCGGTAGCCCAAGTAGTCTAGACACATCTAACAGAATTTGCATTGTGACAGCTTTGCATACAGTTTTGCAGCTAAGAGTTTTTTCAGCACTTGCCTGACAAGTTTTACCTGCTCCTCCAGAGTCTCGTTAAATATAAGAATGTCATCTAGGTAAACTAGGACTCCCCTTATACACATGCTCATGCAGCACTTCATTAATCAACTGCAAGGCCGAAAGGCATGACCCAGAATTGGAAACTCCCCAGCAGGCAGTTAAAAGCCATCTTCCACTTGTCTCCCTCTCTTATGTGGACTCGATAATAGGCTTCTCTTAGATCTAGCTTGGTAAATACCTTGCCTTTTCAGAAGTGGTTCAGCAAGTTTTTCATTGGGGTAGGAGGTACATGTTTTGTATGCACACCCCATTGATCCCCCTAAAATCAACACATAATCTCAGTCCCCCATCTTTCTTTTCTTTAAATAGTACAGGGGCTGCCACTTTATATTTTACTGTCTTGATGAACCTCCTAGCCAAGTTGGTATCAATAGTACTTCCTCAATTCAGTCATTTCAGTGGGCATCATGGAATACATTTTTGGCTTTGGCAACTTGGCGCCAAGTTCTATCCCGATGGCACATTCAGTGGGCCGATGAGGGGAGAGGAAACTGCATTCCTCCTCACTAAATACGTCTGCTAAGTCTCTGTACTGTTTAGGGATAGAAGGCTCACCTGGCAGCATCCCAAATGCCAATGGCATCTGTTGTCTCCCTGCTGCAGAGTGGCCTGGGGGCACCGAGCCAGCCCCTCTGTCATCTCTGGCTGAGTAGAAAGATGTTGATCCAACACTAGTTCCACTGCCAGGTCCTGGATCAGGAAAGGTGAACGTTGATTGCACTAGGCTCCATTTCAGTTGAGAAGGTTTGGTCCGTGGGACATAACTCCCCACTTCAAGCTGCTCAAAATGCTCTGGGAGACCCGTCAAAAGATTGTCTCTGAGATGGAGGCAACGGATTCTAATCCCGGGAGTTGTCGGACCCCAAAGTTCCTATTTCTCTCCATTCTGGACCATGGTCTGGTTTCATTGCCTGGAGTCTGATAGGTATTCAGATGGCCTCTCCTCTGGTCCCATCTCTGGAGCTGGATCAGTCTGGCAACTTTTCCAGGAATCTGTCTCCTTGGGCTGAACACCTAGCCTTCGTTCCGCTTCTGCAGCTTCAATGGCTCACATCACTTCTTCAGAAGGAGAATACTGGGTCTTGATAAGTTCTTTGGTATCCATTCCCATGGATCCTTCTGCAATCTCCTCTTTCTCCTTCATCTTCCCTGAGTCTTTGCACCATCCAGTTGGCAGGTCGGTGCTTGGGGCTCAGGACCCCGGACAGCTCCCTAGTCAGGTTGCTGCTTGATGATTTAGAGATTTGGGTTATTGTCAATGTTCCAGCAAAACCAAACTCCAATCAAAAACTCAGAGACAGGCATTTCCTCAAAGTTCCATTTTATTAGCGCTGTCATGCTGGCACATCTGGGAAAACTTGAATCTGATAGTTCTGGGTTTTCCCCCAGTAATTCAAAATCACACACCCATCCCCTGCACCCATCAATACATCACATGGTCCAATCACCATCCATCCCAACTTGAGACATCCCTTAACCACTCCTCATCCAGGTGCAGGAAAGACATGACCTTGACTGAAAGGAACAATGCTATTATGTCTAACTACATACGCTCTACAAAATCCCGCCTCCCAATTTCCCAGGCACAGGAATGTGGCAGCGTGGAACTTTCTGGTGCTAATATGGCTTCCAAAGCTGACAGATAGCTCAGCACTCAACCCTGTAGACTAGTCTAAATTGCTTAGTCAGGAACACTGATGAGAAAAAACATTCAATTGTAAAAAAAATCCATTCTTCTAAATGGATAAAATGGATAAAATGGATAAACAAGCTGAACCATTACCAAGTTAATTTTGAGGTCTTTTTGTTGTCTTTCTATCCCACTGCTCTGTGATGCTGCCTTTCATTTCATGTTTTAGTTTATGTTGTGCTTATAATCTGAATCTTCTGTATTAATGTTTTATATTGCAGTTCAGATGTTTATTGGTTTATAAAAATGACAAACAAGGTAGGAAAAGGATTTGGAACAGGGTATTAGAACCCCTTTACCAGTAGCGACCATAAGAGGCATCTAATTTAGGCATCCTAAAGTTAAAATGCCTAAGGGGCATCCTAGGTTGCATTAATGGATGGACAGAATCAAGATAATGTGAAGTATTCATACTACTTTATAAAGCCTTAGTAAGGCCACATTTAAAATGCTTTGGTTTTTTGGTAACCATATTATAAAAAGATGTTGAGATTCTGGATGTTTGTTGGATTTCAACCTTTTAACCCAGGAACTAGAATGTAAATTCTTTACTTTTGCTCTCTTTTTTTCTTTCTATTAAGAGAAATACATAGACTATTTTTTTATTTTTCCTTCCCTTACCCTCTTTTCCATATCTTCTCTTGCTTTTTTTTGCATACTATTGCAATCATTTGGATTAAGGTATACAAGTGCCTGAAGATTCCCCCCCCCTTTTTTTTTCTTTTTGGAGTGGCAACTGCCTGCCTTTGTTTTTCTTTTTTCTTTTTTTCTCTTTCTTTCTTTACAGGTAAGTACTATAAGATGAGAAGAAAGACAACAGCCCCAGCTTCCACAATACCAACCTCTCCACCATCTGGAGGACAATGATCTATACAGATAATGCTACAACAGGAGAAAGAGAAGGAAGTGACACTGCAGATGATTACTTAAGGAATTCAGAAGATTGAAAAGAGAATGGAGAATATTGAGCAAAGAATTGAAAAGACAGATGAGAAAGTAGAAAATATTCAACAGATGATGATGAAATATGAAGACAGATTCAAAAAAATTGAAGAAGATATACAAAGAGATAAGAAAATTGGAGATATTGATACCTGACTGAGCAATGTCGAGAAGGGCAGGAGTGAACCATTAGGATGGGAAATTGAAAGATCAGAATTTTATCTGAGATTTCAAAACGTGGAAGAAGGAAAAGGTGAAAACCTTGCTGAAATAGTGACAGAAATACTGGCAGAAGCATTAGAGATAACCAAAGAGAAGATGATGGATGGGATGGATGAAGTGTTCTGTGTCTATACAAGATATGCAATGAGAAACAGGTTACCAAGAGAAGTACGCATCAGATTTACTAAGAAGATTATCAAAACACAGACACTGCAGGTGGCAAGAGAGAAAATATTAAAGTTCAAAGGCCAAGTAATTGTGGTGCTGAAACAGGTACCAAGAAGAGTAAGAGAGATGAGAAGAGAATATCTATTTTTGACTAAAGAGTTACTTAAAAGAGGAATAAACTACAGATGGTTGATGCCAGAAGGCCTCTTGTTCACTTGGCAGGAACAAAGACACAGAATTGGTACAGTTGAAAAAGCTGAGCTATTCTACTTATTTTAGAGGAAAGGAGGAAGAAGCAAGAAAAGAAGAGTCACTAATTGAATTTCAAGAGGAGTGTATAGCAGTAATTGAAAAAGAAAAAGAAGAAGGTACAGTAGGTGGTGTACCCAGAGAGCAACGAGAATTAAGTTCTACTAGAGCAATAAAACCCTCTTATAAAGATGAAAGAAAATTGACCACAATTAAAATAAACGGACTTAATTTGGCTACCAAAAGAAGAAAAGTATTCCATAAATTAGAGAAATTAAAATTTGATATAATTTGTTTACAAGAAATACATATTAAGAAGCAACATGAATATATATTGAAACAAAAGAAACTAGGGAAATTATTCATGTCATTGACACAATAAAAAAAGAGGTGTGGTCTTATATATTAGAGATACAATTTTTGCAGAACTAATTTATACAGATGACAACAGAAGGATTTTGATGGTGGAAATAATGGACAATAATGTTAAAACACTTTTAATTGCAATCTATGCTCCAAATGATAACCAAGAAGAATTCTACAGGAAATTACATATGAAAATAATTGAATTGGACTATGTTAATATTTGTATGATGGGAGACCTTAATGGAATTATTAATGATCAGTTGGACTATAAAATGCAGAAATCAACAAAGAAAGCTAGAAAGTTATTACCAAAATCTTTCTTTCAAATGATAGAAGAATTAAATTTAAAAGATGCATGGAGAGAGAGAAATGTGGAAAGTAAGCAATATACTTTTTACTCAAACAGACATGCATCATGGTCTAGGATAGACATGATATGGATGTCAGCAGAACTACTTAACAACATATGAAAAATTGAAATAGAAAAAAGCACTTGGGCAGACCACAACCCATCAACAGTTATCTGGAAAGGATATAAGAGGAGATCTAGATGGACTTTAAATAATATGATACTAAAGGAAAAAGACTTTAAACAGAAAATAGAGAAAGAACTGACCTTCTTTTTTAAATAAAATAGAAAAGAGGATGCATCTTTACAAAATCTCTGTGACATGATGAAGGCCTACACAAGAAGTTTGATAATAGACTATACAAGGAAAAGAAATATAAAACAGAAAAAGACTTTTACAACATTGGAGGATGACTATAAAAGACTGGAAAAAGAATTACAGAAGACATTAAGAATAAAATGGATATAATTAAACATAAAATGGGAATAATGGAAAAAGAGGAACTAGCACAAAAAAATTAAAAATGCTCAGCAGAATTAATTTGGTCGCGCTGATTGATGATCTCTCTAGGGCTCGGGACAGGGGTTTTTCCTCTGTCCTGGTCCTGTTAGATCTCTCAGCGGCTTTCGATACCATCGACCATGGTATCTTGTTGCGGTGTCTTGGGGGGTTGGGAGTGGGCTGCACTGTTTTACAGTGGTTCTCCTCCTACCTCTCGACGCTCACAAACAGTGTTGGCAGGGGGCAGAGATCGACTCCGAGGTCTCTCACTTGTGGGGTACCTCAGGGTCGGTTCTCTCACCTCTTTGTTCAACATTTATATGAAGCCGCTGGGGAGATCATCCGTGGTTTCGGGTGAGTTATCATCAGTATGCTGATGATACGCAGTTATATATCTCCACCCCGGACCACATCAGTGATGCTGTCTCCGTGATGTCCCGTTGTTTGGAAGCGGTGCGGATCTGGATGGACAGGAACATGCTCTGACTCAATCCAGCCAAGACAGAGTGGTTGTGCATACCAACATCCCGGTCCAGTTCTGAGGTTCCATCTTTGGTCATGGGGGGTGTTACCCCGTGGACAGGGCACGGAACCTGGGGGTCCTCCTGGACTCGCGGCTCAAGTTGGAGGAACAGGTGGGAGCCGTGGCCAGGGGGGCCTTTGCCCAGGTCTGGCTGGTTCACCAGCTGCGCCCATATCTGGACCGGGATGCCCTGCGCATTACTCAGGCCCTCGTTGTCTCCCGACTGGACTACTGTAATGCTCTCTACTTAGGACTGCCCTTGCATACCACTCGGAGGCTTCAGCTGGTGCAGAATGCGTGGCGGTAGTGTTGGGAGCCTCCCAATACTCCCATGTTACACCCCTCCTGCTTTGCATTGGCTTCCGGTTGCCCTCCGGGTGAGATTCAAGGTTTTAGTGTTAACATTCAAAGTCCTACATGGCATGGGTCCAGGATACTTACGAGAATGACTCCTCCCAGTTTCACGTACCAACCGCCTGCGGGTGCATAGGCAGGGCCTCCTCAGGGTACCGTCCCAACTCAATGTCGCTTGGGGACTCGGGAGAGCCTATTCTGTGGTGGCCCCCACTTTATGGAATCTCTTCCACTGGAGCTCCTTGCTCCTGATCTCCTGCACCTTCCACCACGAGTTAAAAACCTGGCTGTTTTTACAATCTGGGCTATGCTGACTCCTTGGGTTTTCTTGATTTTAATCTTTGGGGGTTTTAATGTTAATTTGGCTTAGTTTGTTTAATACGCTTTTTAGGTAATTTATTGTTGTATTTTCTTTTATTTCTTTTATTTTATTGTTGTATTTTCTTTTAATCTGTGAGCCGCCCCGAGTCCTTTGGGAGAGGGGGTGGCATATAAGTCAAATAAATAAATAAATAAATAAATAAATAAATAAATAATTTGAAGATGGAAATAAACCAAGCAGATGGCTAGCCTATAAATTGAGAAAGGAAAGAGAATCAAGAAGGATTAGTCAAAAAGAGCCTTGGTAGCTCAGGCTGTTAAATGCCTGCTCTTAAGATCCAGATGCCTACAATTATTGTAGGCTCGAATCCCACCAGGCTCAAGGTTGACTCAGCCTTCCATCCTCTCAGGGTAGGTAAATTGAGGACCCAAGATTGTTGGGGGCAATTAGCTGACCTTGTAAAAATGCCGCTTAGTAATAAGCAGGCATATACAATGGAATGAAGGCTATTGCTGAGCACATTGGGTTGTGCTCCAAAAATTGTAAGCCCTGAGTCTTCGGAGAAGGGCGGCATATAAATGTAATTAAAAAAAAAAAATAAATGAAGAAGGACATGTTTGTTATGGAAATGAGAAGAAAAAAATTATACAAGATTACTATAGAAAACTATATTGTCAAGAAAATATTCAAGAAGAAAAAGTTAAGCAATACTTACAGAAAGCGAACTTACCTCAGATACCTAAAGACATTGAAACAATGCTAGAAGGGAATATAACAATGATGGAACTAATAGAAGCTTTAAAAAAAACAAAATGTTGGAAAAGCACCAGGTCCAGATGGACTGCCAGCGGAATTTTATATGACCTTTCAGGAAATATTGAATGTTCACCTATTAGAAGTTATGAATGAAGTTATGTTAAAGAAAAGAATACCCAAAACATGGTCAGAAGCATATATTACACTGATACTGAAGGAGGATACAGACCTGCAGCAAGTTAAAAATTATAGACCTATATCCCTATTAAATTCAGATTATAAAATCTTTGCTTCAATTTTGGCAGAAAGACTGAAAAGATACTTAAATAACTTTATCCATGTTGACCAAAATGGATTCCTGCCAAAGAGACAAAGACAATGTGAGAATAATTCTGGACACTTTGGAATACTATGAGGCACATCTGGAAAAGCAAATGGCCTTGATATTTTTAGATGCACAAAAAGCTTTTGACAATGTGAGTTGGCGATTCATTTTATTGCAATTGATACAAATGGGCTTTGGTAAAAAATTTATTCAAGCCATTGAAACGATATACTACAAACAAACTGCAAAGGTTATGGTAAATGGAGAATTAACAGAACCTATAGGTATAAGAAAAGGGACAAGACAAGGTTGTGCACTGTTGCCTCTGCTGTTTGTGTTAACATTGGAAGTGTTGAATAGGAATATTAGAGAAGAAGAAAAAAGGAATGAAAATTAAAAAGGAAGAGTATAAATTGCAAGCCTTTGCAGATGACCTGGTATTTATATTAAAGGATCCATTGGAAAAAGTACCTAAATTAATAGAAAGGATAGAATATGGAAAAGTAGCAGGTTTGAAAATAAAGATAAAACAAAGATATTAACAAAAAATATGCTAGCAAGATGAAAGAAAGAGTGGGAAGAAGTTTTAGAAATACAGGTCACAAATAAGGTTAAGTATTTAGGGATATACATTACACCAAGATGTAGCACACTGAAAGAGGACAATTATCTTAAACTCAAGCATCAGATTGTGACAGATTTGATAAAATGAGAAAATTTACAACTATCATTGATTGGGAGAATTTCTACAATTAAGATGAATGTATTGCCTAGAATTTTATATCTATTCCAGACAATTCCAATCCAATTAGGGAAAGAATTTTTTGAAGATTTAAACAGAATTGTGTTGAAATATATTTGGCAGGGTAAGAAAGCAAGAATAAAACTTAAACTGTTACAAGATGCAAGAATAAGAGGAGGGTTTGCCTTGCCCAATTGGGAATTATATTATCAGGTGACAAGTTTGATGTGGGTAAAGGAATGGATAACATTAAGGAACAGTAGACTATTGACCTTAGAAGGGCATGACTTGCTGCTGGGATGGCATGCTTTTCTATGGTATAAGGCAACCAAAACACAGGGGTACTTTAGAAGACATTACATTCAAGAGGCATTGTTTTTGAACTGGGAAAAGACAAAAAGACAATATTACTTAAAAATTCCATTATGGATATCTACCCTTGAAGCTTTTTCCTATCCAGTAATATATAAAAAGGAACAAGTGTTGGAAGAACAAGGTGTTAAAATGAATTGGTTTTCATATTTGCAAATACAATCTAGTTTTGATAAAGATTTTAAAACAGAAGGTATTTTATTGTAAGTTGACTGATTTAAATAAAATTTTGATGGGTACTGATGAAAAGGTAATTTAAAAACTTTATGGACATTTATTAGAATTTAAATTGGAAGAAGAACAAGTTAAAGAGACAATGATTGCTTAGGGAGAAAATTTTGGATATGGGATTGATTTAGAGAAGTGGCAAAAATTGTGGTCTCAAAATTATAAAATGACAATGTCAACTGCATATAAAGAAAATTTGTATAAGATGTTTTACAGGTGGCATCTACCCCCGATGAGAATTGAGAGAGAGAATGTTTAAGAATAAATTGGATAAATGTTGGAAATGTCATCAGATACCTGGTTCATATTACCATATGTGGTGGACATGTTTGGATGCAAAAAAATATTGGATTAAAATCCACGCATGGTTGGAAAAAATGATAAAACAGCACATAGACTTGAAACCAGATATCTTTTTATTGAGAATTATACAGGAAACATACAATAAAGAGTTGAAATATTTGATTGTAAATGTTTTAACAGCGGCTAGAATTGTATTTGCCAAGAATTGGAAGAACGATAAAATACCTATGCAGGAGGAAGTTATTAAGAAAATTATGGACTGTGCTGAAATGAGTAAATTGACATTTGAAATTAGAGAACAAGAAGATAAACAATTTAATATGATATGGGATTTCTTTTATCAATGGTTGGATAAAAAGACATGGTAATGTAATAGATTAGATAATTTTGTAATAGAAGCTTAATAGATTGATATAAAATATAATATAGACACATATAACCATTGGATGAAAGTATAATACAAATATTAACATAAAATTTGGAATATCTCGTATAAAATGATGGAATAAATAGTTTAGTCATGAATGATTAGTATGATATTATATTAATATGATAAATATATTAGCATATGTTAGCTTGACAATGTGAAAGTTTATATAAATTGTGAATGATGACTGCAAAAGGATAGCACAAAAGATTTGTAACCAATTAACACACTGTATGTATATAAAATGGAAGATGGTTTTATGTTTTTATGTTTTTGTTTGTTTGTTTGTCTAAAAAAATAAAAACTTTTATAAAAAAAAGAGGGATTGGCCATTTAAGTTAGTCTAATTTATGCCAGCATATTTTTCTATCAGATGGAGGATTGATGGATTGCACTTTAACACAGAAGTCTGTCTGCATAATTACTATATATTGCCTACAACATTTATACCACTATTATTCAGCCATTCCTTTCTGACATAATTATTTCCCTACTATTTTGAAAACTGGAGTTAAAAATGAGTTCTTCTCCCAGGAAGAACAGAAAAGAGATGCTTTAGCAATTACTCACTATGTTTAAGCATAAGAAGCTGCCAAATCATACACATCTGTTAGACAAACTCTTTAATTACCTTTACAGCAAACCACTTGTCACATATTTAATTAAATCTCTGTCACTGTGGTGATATACACTCCTTATCATCCCACACTCATCTTTACTGTGCAATAAGATAGCTGCCTTGATAACGTGACAGAATGTTTACAGATCGGGGGTAGGAAGAAAAATTCTCCATTTCCAGGTATAAGAGGAATGGCTTTCGAAGCAAATGTTTGAAAATATTCTAATTTTGTGGGTTGCATGCCTGAGACTGAATGTCAGGTTCTGTAGCCCAAAATGAACTTTAAGATATGTTTTAATAAAGGAAAAAAACATCATAAAATCATGGAATCTGAAACTCAAGATTTAATATTAATATTGGGCTGCTGTTTGTGGCAGATTTTTCCCATTTGTTCTCCTCTACTGGGATTGAAGTACAACTTTTTTCATAGTCATCCAGTATGGCCATCTGCATGGCAGGTTAGGAGAAATAACTCAAGATTTTCAATGGACTATTCATTATGAGGCCTCAGAGATAGCTCCAGGAGAAGAAAAAAGGTAAGCAGGCAGTGTCAATGCTCCATTCTAACTAGATCAGCTCTTTTGTCTGTGCCTTGTCAACAACAGCATTATTTTGCAGCTCCCAATACATTTTGCTTAAACTTCACCAGTAAGCCTATGGCAAATGTTTGTAGGGCAGCCCGTGGCACTGGCTTCATCCTGATTGTTGCAAAGATTCAGAAATTGAAGCGAGTACAGTAATTCCATGAGCTTTCTGATCCAAAATGAAATCTGATTGGTGTGCCTTAAGTGTTAATCACAGAAAATAGCAACCTCCAAACATTTGATTTCATCAGAGTTGTGTTTTCAAAGAAAGGTTTCCCCACTGCATCAATATTATGGAAAACATGTATTCTGAATCATAAAAGGCTAATATTCAGATACATCTAATAAAATGGATAGTATAGTTTCATTAACCTTATAAATAATATTTGGGTGTTTGAAAGCTGTTTACCAGATTAGTGAGTATTTCCAGCAAGCTGACTTGAAGAACAATTTTGATATGTTTTGGAGCATCCTTTGTTTCTCAATTATTTCTTAATCTAGTTAGCCATATCAACTTAATTTGAGCAATCAAAAATTTACAGGAAATTAATTAGATACATTTCTGAAGGCTCATCAATGGCATCAAGAACAAAATAGAGAGAGCTAAGTGATATTTTATTATAGTGCCTTGGTTAAAGAACAAAAACTATTTTTCTAAAAGAAGAAATCAGAACTGGACTTTAGAAATAAATGAATATTTAAGTTAGCAACTGCTTAAATTGGGTTAGTATGGAAGGACTGCCAAATACAGAGCAATATCCCTACAAATTTCTTTCTTTCTGGTACTTGCTGCAAATTTAATATTTAGGAAGAGATTTAGCTGATTTGATTCACCCACAAACATACAGATTAAGCTGATTGATACTGTCCTGTTGCTACAGATATGTATGTGTGGTTTTTTTTTGTGTGTGTGCACACGCGTGAATCTGTGGGTGTCACATAATTGATTCAGATGGTGTAAAATAGGAACTGCCAGACTGGCTCAAGCTTATTCCTTAGGAAAGAATGACCCTTGACTCCATGTTAGAGAAAAGGTACTTTTACTAGAGATGCTGAGTGTAGCATAGCAAGGTAAGCTCTGAAGAAAAACTATGTGAAATTCATGTATTGAAAGCAATCCCCAGTTTCCCCCTGTGAGAGTACTCCAATCAGGCTCTGTTCCAATGTTTTGGGAACCCAGTGCCTCAAGTGCTGTTGTAAATTCCTTTCCCAGCTCTGGTGTCTTTGAAGGGAAGAAGATGGCTCAGTTTGGCATCTCTGGTTCATGTTAGTGTCCATACTATCCAATTTCCCACAACATTTCACACCTCCATCACTCTTCTCCTCCCAAATACTCCCTCTCCCTGGTCATGCAGTTGCTAGTGAGCTTCAAAGAAAGTGAAGATTGGGACTTCTGGTTGCACTTCCATCATGTCGGAGCAGAATCTGCAATCGTACATGGTTTTGCTCTGTGCTCTCTTGTTGGAGGGTCCCAATTGGGACCAGAACCACCTTGTAGGGGTGGTGAAGAAAGGAGGACCACCTGGCAGGTTGAAGGGAGCTGTGTCTCCCCTCCCTGGCAAGGAAAATCCCCTCTGAAGACAAGCTGTAGCAGTAGCCCAAAATGGCTACCATGAAGACAGGAGGCAGTCCGGAAAACTAAGACTGTGCTGGAGCGGAGTGGCAGTGAATGGTGTGTGGACTAGGTAACAATCTATTGAACTTTAAGGTAACCCTGGTAAAATAAGCAGAAAAGAATTCTCATAAAGAACTGGGCTAGCTGCAATTGGAGTATAAGAAAAAACTGGGAAATGGAAGGAAGCTATTTTTTTTAAAAGAAAAAATTAAAATAGAACACATATAAATTGGAGAAAAAGTTTTCAAAAAAAAGAACAGATAATTGGAACTGGTGTTTGGTCATGATTTGGCATGAAAAAGGCATTATTTAAAATGCTGGAATTGATTGTTATAAATAGAGACTAATAGCTAATATTTAAAAAATTAGCAAACTTTATAAAAGCATAAAAAAATGGGGAAAAGAGCATGGAAAGTGAAAACTGGATCAAGAGTGTCACCTGTTGATAAAAGGAAAATTTTGCAGAGCCCTTCAGACTTAACAATTTAATTAAAGTGTGAAGCTAAAAGGACTAAAAGGAACTTTATTATGATAAGACCCCAGAAAGTTGAAGCATTAAAAGTAAACAGCCAAGGAGTATATGGAGACACTACCTCTGGAATTAATGGTTAATTTTTGGTTTGGAACTTTTTGAAAAGGAACAGATGGACTAAAACTGGGAAAGAAAGATTTGAGGACATTGACTTTGAAAATAAAAGACTCTGGTTTAAATAAAATACAAAATACAAAATAATAGGATATTTGGATATAATAAGCAAAATAAAGATGAGTGAAATTTGTAAAGAAATAAGGTTGGAACTTCAGGCAAATGTTGGATAGAATCTTGGACTTACAGTATGTACTGAATTGCAGAGCAAAGAGGAAAACTCAGAAATGGCGACGCAAACAATAGAAGAAGGAAGACAGAAGGGGGAGGAGTCAGAAAAAGAGAAATCAGTGAAACAGTACAAAAGGAACAACAAACGGCACAAAAGAATAAAAAGGAAATCAAATTTAAGATGTTAAAGATGGATGTAATAAATAAAGGGGGAAATACTTTGAAAGTTAAACAAAATGGAAGGGAATTACAGAAAGAAGAGCAGGAGAGGGTGGGGTCAAAATTTGATAACTGGGAAAAGAAACAACAGAAAATAATAGTGAAAGGAAAAATGGTTAAAACAAAAGGCCAAAAATTGATAGAGAATGGAAAGCAAGCTAAGAAGAGATGAACTAATATAGCAAGGTGAGTTAGAGACGATGGTTAAAAATGGGAATGATGGGGATTCCACATGAAAGGGCATTTTAGTAGTTAAAACATGGATAGATAGATAGATAGATAGATAGATAGATAGATAGATTGATTGATTTTGAGGAATTTGGAATTAATTTGTTAAAGAAATATTACTAAAGATATATAAAATAATTGAATAAGAATAAGGATTAATAATTTAATTGTAACAGGTATGAAAATAAGACTTTAAGATAGGATTGTTAATGAAGATATATAGGTGTATATGGAAGGTATAAGAAATTAATATCTAACATGGAGAAGAAAATATCATGTGGAACCTGATAGAAAACATATATATATGTATGTATGTGTATATATATATATATATATATATATATATATATATATATATATTAGGTGATAATACTTTTAACCGATTAAATAATTTGTTACCTATTTGAAAAGATGATTATATGGTAATTTGTTTATATATTTGGCTAAATGAAAATAAGATGGGAAATATAATTTATGTAAATGTGATGAAGTTAGAGAGAAGGGTGTGCATGAAATATATGGATATATGTAACGGGCAGAAGTAATATTAAAGGGGGATAAAACAATGGATGATATAAATTAAGATAAACTTGTAAAAATTAGCAGAATGATATGATTTGATAAAATTTACAAATATGATGAATACAAGAATATATTATTAATGAATATAGTGGTGGTATTCAGCTGGTTTGCACTGGTTTGGGAGAACTGGTAGCAACAATTTGGCATGTGTCACCAAACTGGTAGCAACTTCTGGCTGCCCACAACCCTGAACTAGTCGCCCTGACACCGCTCACTCGCTTGCCCAGCCCACCTGATGTTTGCTCGCCCCGCCCGACGCTTGCCCTGCCCAGTCACTCCACACTGGGTCCTCATGGCTTGCCTTTTTAACCTGCCTTCCCACATGGTACCTGTGTCCCAACTGAGCAGTCCTGATCTTCCTGCTCACAGGTAAGCCTGTGAGTTGTGCTAGCCCCCTTGGGCTTGCCTCCCCCTCCCTCAGCATCCCCTGAGCTTGCTGAGCCCCCCCCACTGTCCCTAGGCTCACTTGGCTGATTTTGTTGCTGGCATGGGCCCATCCCAGGTGGTAGAACTGGCTGCAGCCTAGCTAGCTGTTTCCCCCATCCCCGGGCTCACCTGGCAGAACTGGGAGGGTGGGCGTATGTCCTGGGGCTGCACATGTTGTGAGCAATTTGCAGCAGCACCAGGACATGGCTCCCAGAGCAGCAGCTCTGCTCATTTTCTTCCTTCTCCTGGGGGGTGTGCTACTTCTGGCCTGGCCTGGCCAGTGCCAGGATTCATCCCGATGTTGGGGGGCATTTCTGCTATGCTGAGGCTGAGAGAGGTGGCAGAGGTGCCCATGTGGAGCAGCCCCAGTACTTCTGCCTGCCCCACCCTCCTGGAATACTGTCGCGACCATTCTCTTTCTTCCTTTTGTCCCCGGGACCACCGCCTCCCCCTTCTTCCTTCTCCCGGGGAGGCAAAAGGAAGAAAGGATGTGACCACAGCATGCTCCAGCCAACACTGCCTGCTTCTTATTTCTCCCGGGGGTGAAAGGAAGAAATTGAGTGGCGGGGAAGGCTGTATGCAGTGGCGGCAAAGCATGCAGCCACTGTGGCTGGTCACTTCCGGTTGACATCAGGATGAACCCAGTAGCAGAGAATGGAGAGCTCTGTTCTTCCACTGGTCTTCAGCTGTTTGTGGACTCCAGAATGAGCTGAAAACTGCCTTGGAGGGGTGGTGAAGATGTGAAGGGGTGCTCTGCGAGGTCCCAGAGGAGAATGCAACTCCTCTGTGGAACCCTGGAGCTTTTCCCTCTTTGCCATGACAGTGAGAAGAGGCTGGTCAAAATGGCCATCATGGAGTCGCGACAGCCGTGAACACCGAAGAATTGTGCAGGAGAGGAGAAAGTGGATGCTATAGGGAGCTGAGTGAGAAGAACTATTTAAAATTTACACCCAAAAAGTTTTTTGCCAGGAAAAAAGGACCTCATTGTTATATTAAAAGTGGTGGTTTAAGCACCAAGAGAAAAATTCTAAAAACGGAAAGGGAAAAAGGGGAAGAGAAGGCAATTTTCGGAATATAGAAAATATAGAAAATATAGAAAGTTGGAATTTCTAAAAGAATAATATAGTTTTGTGAAAGTATATTAAAATATCAGAACCAGATATTTTAAAAATTGGATTTTTTACTGTTTTGGATTGATACCTTAAAATTGGAAACTGGCTAAAATTACAGGATTTAACTGCATCACCAGCAAACAAGATATTCCCAGGAAATAAAACCAATACTGAAATGATTTTGAAAGTCTTAATAAAAGGATTGAAAATAAGATATAAGACCTTTAAACCTTGTGAGGATTGATTTTGGCATGGATGACTTGGACTATTGGACTATTTGACTTTAAAAATAAAATAAAACATTAAAAGAAATTAAACAAGATGACTTACCAACAAGAACAAAGCAGGAGCTGGGCAGAAATTATGTCAATATTTAAGGATATTAAGGACAGCCAGGTCAGAATTCTTAACAAAATACAGAGCATAGAGGAAACGTTGGAAAGAAACGTGCGAGACATACAAGAAGAAGAAGAGGAATTAACTAGAGGATCAGAAGAGAATACAGAAAAAAATCAACAAATAGACTATGATGATGAGAAAGAAGAGACAATAAATATAATAAAAATGGATGCAATAAACAGAAAGGAGAGTATGTAATGGAAAGAGGAAATAAAACTGCAAAATGATTCCCCTGTGAGAGAGAAAAAGGCAAAAGTAGACATTTTGAATGGTAGACAATGGAACGGGGTGGAAAGGGAGAAAGATTTAAAATTTTATTTATTTATTTATTTATTTGGTTTGTCAATCGCTTACAAGGTAATAGATATAAGTATAAACATGAGTAAGAATACAGGAAATAGGTACGAATAAATGGGGACAATAGGACATGGACGGTAGGCACAATGGTGCACTTATGCACGCCCCTTACAGACCTCTTAGGAATGGGGTGAGGTCAATAGTGGTTAGTTTGAGGTTAAAGGAGTGGGGGTTAGAGGATGTAACAACAGAGTCAGGTAGTGCATTCCAGGCATTGACCACTCTGTTGCTGAAGTTGTACTTTCTGCAATCTAGTTTGAAGCAGTTTACATTGAGTTTGTATCTGTTATGTGCTCTTGTATTGTTGTGGTTGAAGCTGAAGTAGTCATTGACTGGTAGGACATTGTAGCAGATAATTTTGTGTGCTACGCTTCAGTCTAACCATAGGTGGCATAGTTCAAGGTGGTCCAAGCCCAAAATCTCAAGCCTGGTGATATAGGGTATTCTGTTGCGAGCAGAGGAGTGTAGTACTCTTCTCGTGAAATATTTCTGGACTTGCTCGATTGTATTAATGTCTGATATGCAGTGCGGATTCCAGATGAGCTGTATTCAAGTATTGGTCTGGCAAAAGTTTTGTATGCTCTAGTTAGCAATTCAATATTTCCAGAGGAGAAGCTTCGTAAGATTAGATTTACACCTCTTAATGCCTTTTTGGCAATGCTGTTACAGTGAGCTCTGGCACTTAGGTCATTTGATATGAGAACTCCAAGATCCTTGACAGAGTGAGGATCATCAACGAGGTCATATCTGTCTAGTTTGTATTTGGTGTACTGATTTTTTTTTACCAATGTGTAGGACAGAGCATTTGTTGGTCGAGATTTGGAGTTGCCAGATGTTTGACCATTCAGACACATAATCAAGGTTGCTTTGAAGGATAGTAGCATTGTCAGTGGTGTTTTATGTCATCCACAAAGAGGATGCAGTTGCTTATAAGGTGATCACAAAGGTCATTTATATAGAGTATAAAGAGTGTGGGTCCTAGAACGCTGCCTTGGGGGGCACTACTGTTAACTGGAGCAGGGTTAGATATAGCACTCCCTATTTTTACTATTTGTTGCCTGTTTGACAGGAACGTAGTAATCCACTTATGGAGGGATCTGGAAATGCCGTAAGAGTTTAGTTTTAACAGTAGTTTGTCGTGTACCACTGAATCAAAGGCTTTGCAGAAGTCTACGTAAATTGCGTCTATAGCTTTACCCTGGTCAAGTAGAGTGCTCCATATGTTTTTGCAGTGTAGGAGTTGTACATTGCAGGACAATTTTTTCCTGAAACCAAATTGTTTTTGGGAGAGTAGGTTGTTTGACTCTAAGTGGAGAGTGATGAATTGGTTAATGATTGATTCCATGACTTTGCACGTGACACAACACAGTAAGATAGAGAGCCTTGGTGGTGCAGGCTGTTAAATGCCTAGCACTTAGTTCCAGCTGCCTGCAATTACTGCAGGCTCGAATCCCACCAGGCTCAAGGTTGACTCAGCCTTCCATCCTCTCGGGGTAGGTAAATTGAGGTCCCAAGATTGTTGCGGGCAATAAGCTGACTTTGTAAAAAATGCCGCTTAGTAATAAGCAGGCATATACAATGGAATGAAGGCTATTGCTGAGCGCATTGGGTTGCACTCCAAAAATTGTAAGCCGCCCTGAGTCTCCGGAGAAGGGAGGCATATAAATATGAATAATAATAAAAAAAAGATTGGTCTGTAGTTTTCAACCAGGCTGGGGTCACCTTTTTTGAAGATAGGGATGACCGTAGCTAAGGACCATAGGTTTGGTAAGGAGCTGGTTCTGAAAGATATCTCATATTTAATGCTTAGGGGTTCCGCTATGGCAGAGGAAAGCTTTTTAAAGAAGTGTGCATATAATCCATTGGGGCCAATAGATAGGGATGGTTCTAGGTTTGGTAGTGCCTTTTCTACATTATCTTCTGTAAAGTCAATATGTAGCAGGTATATTGTGGTATGACTAGGAAATGTGGGGCATGAAGCATTGCTGTTTACAAAGACTGAACTGAAGAATGTGTTGAAGAGATTGGCCTTAACAGCTTCATCATTGCAGTCTTTCCCATTTGGTCCTTTTAGGGGTGAGATGGTTGTGACACATCGGGGTGCATTTAAATGCAACCGACTCCAATTTGGGGTCAGCATAGCCCCTGGTCTATTCCAAAGCATCATGGAAAGACTATTGCACAATATTCCTGGAGTTGTACCTTACTTTGATGATGTGATAACCTCCACCAAAGACCAGTCCCAATTAATCCAAAGAGTCAGGACTGTGTTGGAACGTTTTCAGGAGGCGGGGCTTAAACTAAAAAAGGACAAATGCCACATTGTGATACTGCAAGTGGAATTCTTGGGTTTTCTAATTGATGGGTCAGGCATCCAACCCACCAACAGCAAGCTGAAAGCTATTAAGGAAGCCCCCACCCTGCAGAGCAAGGCAGAACTGCAAGCATTCTTGGGCTTACTTAATTTTTATAATATATTTCTGCCGCAGAAAGCAACAATAGCGGAGCCACTCCACAGACTGCTCGATAAAAACACACTTTGGAATTGGAGGCCCCATGACGCAGCCTTCCGCAAAATAAAGGACATCTTAATGTCTGACACTGTGTTCATACAGTATAGTGGGACTCTGCCGGTACTGCTAACCTGCGACGCATCACCATATGGCATCGGAGCAGTGCTGAGCCACAGGCTGTCCAATGGGAAAGAAGCCCCTATAGCTTACAACTCTAAGACTCTGTCAAAAGCCGAGAGAAACTATGGGCAAATCAACAAAGAAGCCCTTGCTCCGTAGCCAGAGTGAAACGTTTTCATGAATACCTCTATGGCAGACCCTTTGAGCTAACCACTGATCACAAGCCACTGCTGGGCATTCTTTCAGGGAACACACCCACACCCAACATCCTGTCACCGAGAATGTTATGATGGACAGTCTTCCAGGCAGTTTACAATTACAAGCTGCTCCACAAACTAGGAAAAGAAATTTTACATGCCGACGCCCTCAGCATATGCCCCCTACCAGATCTAGTGGAAGACCCGGCCCCAGCTACTTCCATATTCCTCGCCGAAAGTCTCAAACCCAGCCTACTGACAGCAGCAGACATCACGAGACTCACTGCTAAAGACAGAACATTAGCGTGAGTTTTGAACTGGGTGTGGAGGGGCTGGCTGGACAAAACAGAAGGGGACAAATTCATGCCATTTAAAAACAGATAATTAAAACTGTCAGCACTGAAGGGTTGTTTGTTATGAGGGGAGAGGGTGATTGTACCTCAACCGTTAAGAAAAAGGGTTTTGGAATTCTTACAAGAAGGGCACCCAGGGATAGTAAGGATGAAGGCACTAGCAAGAAGCTACATCTGGTGGCTGGGGATAGACAAGGACATTGAAACCTGGGTCGGCGCATGTCTGCCCTGCCAAGAATCCCACCCTGCCCCCCCCCCAGCACCCCCCCCTTAAGTGGGAAAAGCCCTTGGCACCATGGGCTCGCATACACATGGATTTTGCAGGACCCTGCCAGGGGCAAACCTTCCTCCTGACGCCTATTCTAAATGGTTGGAGATGGTTTTCATGAAATCCACAACAACCGAGGCAATGATCAAAGCATTAAGGAAACTATTTGCCACCCACGGCCTACCCAATGTGCTGATTTCAGATAATGGCTCACAATTCACAGCACAACAATTCAAAAGTTTCCTTGCTAAATTGGGGATCCGCCATGCCTTATTGGTGCACATCCGAAACAGAGAGACAGAACGACCAAAGAGATACTAAAAAAATGGGCCCTGGTGATTGGCAAGAAAGAATTGACAAAATGCTGCTCATACAACATATAACACCAAGCACAGCAACAAACAGAAGCCCAGCAGAAATGCTCATGGGCAGAAAATTAAGGTCCACCCTTGACAGGGTCCACCCCAACTACACTAACGACACCCCACTAGACTCCATGGGGAAGTGCAGAACATTCACACTGGGAGACCAAGTATATGCACACAACTACATGGGAGGGGCAACCTGGATCCTGGCAAAAATAGTAGAAAGCACCGGGCCCAGATCATACAGACTAGAACTGGAAGGGGGGGGAAATATGGAGCTGACATATAGACCAGCTGCGGGGCCTCATAACACAACCCCCATACGAAGCCGAACAACAGAAAACACCTCCGGCAACAACTAAAGCCTGGGAATCAGAAACACCTCTAAGGCTGCTATTCTCCAACTCAAACCCGAGCACGTTAGTGGGAAACTTAGCTGGGGATGGAGAAGTCCAATGTAGTACTTCTGGGGCCTCCAGCTCAATAGCGTCCGCCAAGCCTCCAGGAACCTTTGAGGTGTTTCCAAGGGTGGAATCTGGAGCAGCAGCAGACCTGTCCGTTCAGGCCACCGCCTCAGGAACAACTGAATTGCACAGGCCCAGTCGCAACCACTGAAGCCCCATCTACCTGTGTGACTACATCTGCCAAGTAGTTGGTGATTGGTTGGCCTAGGCTAAGAGGGGAGGGGTGTTAAATATTCAATGATGCCTCATAAATATTCATGTACGCTGTATGTAAAGTGGAATCTGGTGTCAGACTCCACTCATTGGTCCAGCCACTGGCAGGAATAACAAAGCCCAGTCAGTGGCTCAAATGTTGGACAGCGCTGGCCGCGGCTTGCCACTTTTTTTCCTGCACTTAAAAAGGTTTTCCTGCAACCTCTGGTCCTGCTCCTTCCTTTTCACACCCATTTAACACCTTCTAGCTCTATTCTGAATTGAAAATTGAATGGTTAAGGAAATTAGGTATGTTTAATCTATCAATGAGACAAATTAGTGTGACATGATAATTGTTTTCCAGTGCTTGAGGGGCTATCACAGAGTAGATGTAGTCTACTCAAAACCTATTTCCCAAAGCATCTAAGGACAGGACAAGAAGTAATAGATGGAAGATCATTAAAGACAGATTCAACCTTTAATTAAAGAGAAATTTTCTGATAGTGAGAACAATTAATCAATGAAATAGCTTGCCTCCCATGTTTGTAGGTGCTCTATTGTTAGATGTTTTCAGGAATAGACAAGAAAATCATTTGTTCAAGATGGTATAAAATCTCTGGCATTGGGTAGGGACTGGACTGGGAGATCTCCAAAATCCCTTCCAATCATGTTATTCTGTGTACTAATGTCACCATACTTTGAATAACTAGTCCAAAGTGAAGCACACTTTGGACTAGTTGAAGCACAATTGTGTACAGATTGTACACAAATTGTCTCATAGTTAAGTTTCTCTTTTCTTTGGTTGGTTATCTCCAAAACTGAACTTCTCAACTGCCCATTTTATACCTTCAGCATGAGAAGATATTATATTGGTATTCTAGCTTGTTAACTAAAATACCATGCTACATCCATTGTTAGTGTAATTTCTGATTGGTTTCCTTTGATGGCTCTTTAGTCATCTGATTTTCAGAAACTTGGTTTTGATTTAGATGGAATTTTTGTCAGAATTCTTTGAATAAGGTATGCTTGAGTATGTGAGATCCCTTAGGACTCTACCGTCTCCCCAGTCCTGCTTAACATGAAGCCTCTGGGTCACCCATCAACATGGGACAAGATGTTATCACATGCTGATGATACCCAATTGTACATTTCAATCAATCAAGTGATGTTGTTGAGGTTCCTTCCCAATCCAGAGTGTGCAAAGGCCTACATGAAGGTGAGCAGGGTTCAGCTCAATACTGGCAAGACTGAATGATTACAGGCTTTAGGTCCCTAGATCCTGATATTTTTTATAATTGGCTCTGAATGGATTCCTGCAAACAGCACTGGTACACAATTTGGAGATCTTCTTGTTAGTAGCCATGACTTTGTTCTCGTCTTTGCACATTTTTGTCTTGTGTGCAGTTGTGCCTGTTTTTGGATCAGGAGGCAAGGACTGTTATTGATAGTAACTCAAATCTTAGTCTATCCCAGGCTGATTTAATATAATGGTTTTCATTATAGTATATGTTGTTCTTTGAGAGCATTTAGATGCTGCAAATATTCCAGAATGCAGTGGCCCAAGCAGTTTCATGCACCATGTAACACCTCTGCTACAGGAGCTGCATCCACTTCCACTAGGCTTCTACATGTAATTCAAGGTATGGCTATCACCTTAAAGCTCTATATGGCACAAGACTAGGTCATTTGTGGCACTATCTATCTTTGGTGTACTATTAGTATGCTGAGAAAGGCAGCCATATACAAAAGTATTTAAGTATTTTTTAAAAAAAATTTTTTGTAAAGAAATGAAACATTAAATCAATATAACTTAAATCTTACCAAGCCTCAAAGGCATTTGTCAGGAGGGATGAAGGCAGCAAGGGATGATTTTTAGTTAATATATACAAGACATCATAATAGAATCTGACTTTGGGAGAAGGATGCACATTAGTTAACTTAGATTATCAGTACTGCAATGCCCTTGTGTCAGTTCTGCTCCAGCTGGCTCTCTAGAAAAGAAAAATGCTTGACTCCATCTGAAGGTTACAAGCAGAGGTGGTATTCAGCCAGTTCGCACTGGTTCTGGTGACCCAGTAGCAAGAATTTGGCATGGGTCATGGAACCGGTAGTGACTTCTGGCTGGCCATGCCCCCGAACTGGTACAGTTGCCCGACAGTCACTCACCCCTTCCGGCTGCTTGACGCTCAAGTCGCGCATCTTTTCTGGCTGCTCGAAGCTTGTCCCGCCCACCCTCGCTCTATATATGTTGCCTTTGCCACGTGGCTCAGCTAATTGCCTCCCAGTTGACTTGTTGATACCCGGTCAGCTCACCAGAAGTAAGCAATGCATTCCTCCCGCTAACCCTTCTCCTTGGGTCGGGGGCTGGGGCCCCAGGGACACACGCTATTCCCTGAGTCTCTGGAACTGCCAGCTGCCTTGGCTGGGTCGGGGAATGCGTGATTCCCCAGCTCCAGCCTTGCCCCAGAGCCACTGCCCGCTCACCACCCACTCTCCCTTAAGCACGATGCGTTGCCCATTTTTCCCTCCTTCAGAGGCCCAGGCCTGGCCCAGGCCTGAGAGCCACTGGGCTCCCCGCCAGCCCACATCTCGACCCCTTGCCATGGCAGAAAGTGAGTGGTGGGGGTAGCAGCGCTGCTACAGGAGGCAGCCCCTGGAGTCCCCACCTTCCCTTTCAGAGCATGTCAGAAAGACGTTCCTCCTGCATGGAGTCAACTCCTGCATAGCCCCGCCTCCCAGAAGAGCAGCAAGGTGGGGAAGAAGGAAAGCCCCGGCCTGTCCATTCTGACTGGCAGCTCTGCTACCCTTGCTCTGCCCCACCCCACCCTGCCCCGGCCGCCTCCATCCCCATGTGCTCTGAAAGGGAGGGCGGATGGATGTTCCAGGGCTGCTGCTTTCTTTGTTGTCCTGCCGCTCACTGCTCTGGAGTTCGCCCAATAAGTTCTTCCCAGACCAGGTGTGTGTGTCATGAGTTTGTTGTGTGTGTGTGAGATAGAGGGGAGGGAGGGAGGGAGGGTAAGAAAGAGGAAGGGAGAGAAAGAAATAAAGAGGAAAAAAGAAAGAGAAAGAAAGAAAAATAGGAAGAAAGAAAGGAAGGAAGGAAGGAAGGAAGGGGAGAGAGAGAGAAAGAAAGATAGAAAGAGAAAGAAAAAATAGAAAGAAAGAAGAAAGAAATAGGAAGAAGTGGGGGGAGAGAGAAAACTCTGTGCTATTATTTTTAATTGTTCCATTATTTATCATATTAATATTTTACAGTGTCCCTACACCTAGAGTGATTTTACTGCCTTTCTTTTGCTCAGGTATTTTTCAGGGTTTACATGTCAATAGTCCAGAGCATAAATACATGTGTGTTTAACAGTGTTGAAAGGGACTATGGAGGTCTTCTAGTCCAACCCCCTGCTCAGGCATGAAAAACTGAGGATGCCAAACTCTGAGTAGAGGTCCTGGGAAGGTGTAAGAATAACACTTAGAAAGGACCTTGGGGGGAAACCCTATACCATTTTAGAGAAATGGCTGTCCAGCCTTTTCTTAAAAACCTCCAGCATTGAAGCACCCAGAACTTCTGAAGACAAGCAGGTCCACTGGTTAATTGTTCTCACTGTCTGGAAGTTTCTCCTTATTCTTAGTTTGCTTCTCTCTGTGTTCAGTTTCCACCCATTGCTTCTTGTTTGCCTTCTGGTGCTTTGGAAATACATTGCCCCCCCCTCTTTCTGGCAGCCCCTTAAAAGCCTGTTGCCTATCACACTCTTGGGGAAAGCATGTAAGCCATTTCCTCCTTTCAGTGGTCCATGAAAGTACATCTATAGTACATAGATAATAAAGTCAAAAATGGTGAACAACATTTTTACAGAACTATAGATATGTTGAGGCTAGGTGTGAGAAGGAATGGCTGGGAGGGTAGGGGCCAGGTGAGGCACCCCTTGATGTGAGTGACATTGAGTTTGCCACTCCCATGTAGTTGCATGCCCACCCAGTCACATGACCACTAAACATGCCCACCCAGTCACATGACTATTGAATACACCCACCCAGTCACATGACCACCAAGCCACATCCACCAAATAAGCCATGCCCACAGAACTGGTAGTAAAAAAATTTGAATCCCACCACTGGTTACAAGGAGTTTTCACTAGAGACAACTGGATGCAGCAAAAGCAAAGTCAGATCTGAAGAAAACCTGCAAAAATTGCTATATTGTTACAAATCTTTAGGTGTCCCCCCTTTGACCAGTTCACCAGTGTCCAATAGGATGGTAGCTGGATGTTTGAGAACAGACACTTTAAGAAGCAGTTAACATTCCATTCCGAGGTTCTGGTGCCCCTAAGTCCTTGAAGTGGCTGGATGAAACTGGTTCACACCTCTGCTTCCTATCTGTACTGGTTTTCCTCCTTTCCCCCTTTTACAACAGGGCTCTTACCCTCCCCCTTTCCCATACCCACTCCCTCTCTGGGCTATGGCAGACTGTAGCACAAGCAATGGAGAGGACAGCCTGATACCTTGTCTTACTGTCTTCTTTTTTCTTGTTTCCAGAAAAGTGCACAGCCCAATAATAATTTACTTTTTATGTGGCTGATCCATTTCTTAGAAGAAAGAACAGACAATGTAAACAGTGTTAAAGGCTTTCCATTTCAGACACAAAATGGATGCCAAGCATTAAAGAGGGAGACTTGGAAATCAGATGCAGAATTCAAATGCTTGTTTGAAGAGCTTCTGTTGCAGTTCCTTTTAAAGGCATCTTATCATAATTACAAAAAGGGATATTTGCACTTGACATAAAATGCCTACATTTTATACAAGTTTTTTTTGAGGTTCACATTTTTACTTAAGATTGTTTTAAAAAATGCTGCTGACTCCAGATTATTCTCTGGAGAAACCCCATGCAACCTAGTGCAGAATTGCAGCTGTGTCTTCTCTTCTTAAAGTGTCCCTTCTAATCCACATACTTCCAGTGGAAAGTGACCCCTCATATTACTCATGTAGTATGTGAGCAGCATGTTTGACTGCATTAGTGTACCAACATCTCTAAGAAGAATACCAGGAGAAGCACTGTCTCTACACTTGCAGATCAACTCAACCCTCAGTGGAATCTCAAATAAAGCTGAACTGAGATTCTTCTGTTAGTTCCTGAGACTTGTTGTTTATCTGTTTCTTTTCCAATTATAGTGTCAGGGTTCCGATGGATGCTCTAATTAATTCATGAGCCTCGAGCCAAATTTAAATAGAAATCCAATTATTTATTAGGAGCAACACTTTATTAGGAGCAACACTTTTCCCAAGTGCAGTTGGCTCTGCCCTACATAATTTACTGTGCACCTATGACCTTGTTTCCCCCTTCCTCCCAGGATGTGTCATAAATCACATTCTCCAATGAAGCACTTTCGTGGATTGTGGAATACACTCTTCTCCAGCTGGGCTTGGTAACCTGACACACAATCTGGAAAAAGGTATGCATGGAATGTGCTTCTGGTCATAGCAATGAACTGTTCCATCAGATCTCCCTCCCTCCTTCTTATGGCAACTTAAGAGCAAGCCAGGAATGCTTATGAGTTGACATATAGCATTTTGAAACAACCAACAGCCATAATGAATATTTAAAGAGCAAATGGGTGAAACAGCTAGCAATTGCTGAAGTCTATCCTATACTGTCATCATTTTTGTAGGTCTGACCTTTTCTGTAAAATTGAGAAACTTGATAAAAATAATTAGTGAATTGGGATTTATAAATTAGTGTGGCAGCATCCATTTTCTTTCTGTGTAACTATTTATCTTAACTCCATTAGGTGCCTTTTTGAAAAGAATATATACATAAAAAATACAACATTATTCTTTCCCATGGGTGCCCACCCTTCTATGCAAGGCTACCTTGACCTAGGATAAATTTTGGTCAATCAAATATCTGTTGTCATAGGATCTTTTTTTTAAATTCATATTTATATCCCGCCCTTCTCTGGAGACTCAGGGCGGCTTACAATTTTTTTTGGAGCACAACCCAATGCGCTCAGCAATAGCCTTCATTCCATTGTATATGCCTGCTTATTATTAGGGCTTTTTTGGCCCCCCCAAGCAGCATTTTTACAAAGTCAGCTTATTGCCCCCAACAATCTTGGGTCCTCAATTTACCTACCCCGAGAGGATGGAAGGCTGAGTCAACCTTGAGCCTGGTGGGATTCGAGCCTGCACTAATTGCAGGCAGCTGGAACTAAGTGCTAGGCGTTTAACAGCCTGTACCACCAAGGCTCTTTAAATATGCTATCTGAGCAGAACAGAAGAGATAATAATGACACAAGGTAAAACATTTTTAAAAGCATTTTCTCACTCTCATATCTACAGCAATTGATATTTGATGCAATTTTCATCTAATAAATTTCTTTAATGAAAACCAGCATAATTCAGTTGCTTTGGATGGGCTGAATTAAAAAAATAGAATCATCTAATATTGAGCAATGATGCTCAAATATTTTATTTTATGATGGATTTATGTCTCATGTTGCCTTCCACAAGATTTTTTTTTAAATTCCATTTGTTTCTAAAAAATATTTAAAGATCACATTCAAAAGCTTTTCCTTATCAATCAGTCACAAGTGGGAAATTGCATGAGAAACCACAGATTCTTTAGGAATTAGAATCAGCTTTCAGAAGATATGGAGCCAAGGCATTATCAATAATCATGTGCTGAGAATAGCTTCTTTTTATGGCTCAGTTGAACAGCCTGGTAAATCTCTCAGATCCTGATTGCTAAGTTCTTGCTAAGACTAAACAAGAAGAAGAAGCTTGTCTTGACTTCTCTTGACTTCATATGACCTAATTTTGATCTTGTGTACTTTTTGCATCAACATCATTCAAGCTGAACAGACTGAGGATAATAAATCAGATTGAATCAATCTGCCTGAGATCAACTGCCTCTGGCCTTGAAGATCCATAGCGTAAGCATCAATATTTGGGGACAGACACAGCAAAGCCTACCTTGTTCAACTTCTATTTATTTTTTGAAATTATAGTGTGGTATCCTTTCTATATGACACCTGAAAATATAAAGTAGTTCCACCTATGCATGGAAAAACACAAGAATAACACATTGGGTAAGAATTAATATATATTATGGAGGGTAGGTAACATAAGCTGCTATTTTTGGCAGCTGTCCTGGGTGTTTTATTACATGTCATTCGGTTTGACTTCTTGAGTAGTGCTGGTCATTTGTCCTGTTTGGTTTTGATAGTCCACCATTAAAACTAAGATAACACTAATCACATAATTCAGCAAATGACTAAGAAGATTGTGCAGCATTTTGCCCACTCAAATAGTGTATTCATCTTTGATACAAAATAATATGCCTACTGAACAGATATGTTACCCCTGCTGGAGTAGGTTCCAAAAATGTGAAGTTGAACAGTATTATCACACTATTTACAATAAGTTATTGAGTTCCCTTGTTGATAGCCTTCTGTTCCCCTTTGAACCTGTATTGACCTTTTACATTTTACAAATCTGCAACTTCATTTTTCTGCCATCTGGAAACCATAGAAACCAAACAAATGTATAGGCAAGAAGTTCGTCATTTGACTATCTCTTGCTGATCTCCATGGAAACATTTCAGATTTTTTCTTTTTCTTTTTTTGAGAAACTGAAACACTTTAAAATTAACTGCATGAACAGAGTTTAATTGGTCTCTGATCTCACCAGAAAAATTGAAAGCCAAAATAAATAATGCAAGGTATTCCTGGAGTGCATATCTTTTCACAGCTAAGATCTATTCCTATCTGTTTACATTAGTATCTATAATAACTCTTTATCTTGTGATCTTAAATTATTAAATGTTGGGGGAAATATTTTTATGTTCTGCTCACTAGTCAACCAAAACTTACTCATGAAAGCAAAGTAGTGACATAATGTTAGCATGTTTTGATTATTTCCTCTTAGGTAATGGAAATGCAAGGTGCTGTAAAATTAAGTTCTTTCTTTTCTTTTTATAAAATTTAGGCACATTTGCGACCATGCCAATATAATTCTTTCCTGCATTTTTTGCCATTGTTCTCATATTGTCCACCATTAACAAGAGAATGAAGGCCACAATGGCATCTGACTTGAACATGATCCCCTTGAAGGATTGCGGATGGGGGTGGGATGTAGTATCAGTTCTCTCACACCTATAATGTACATCAATTCCTACTTCAAGGGCATGCTTAGTTCCTAGTGACAATGGATATATCCAGACAGGGGTGGGATGCAAATATTTTTACTATTGGTTCCGTGGACATGGCTAGGTGGGTGTGGCCATGTGACTGGGTGGATGTGGCTTCTTCCTTTTTTTTTCCAGCACTCCCCCCCGCGCTCCATTTTTTTTGCCTCTTGGGCCTCAGGGAAGCCTCCTGGGGGGGGCATTTTTGCTTCCAGGAGGCTTCCCTGAGGCCCAGGAGGCAAAAAACAGAGTGCAGGCGGGCCTCAGGGAAGCCTCCTGGGTCAAGCAGTAAGACAGTGAGAGGGATCCTGGCACAGCTGATTATCGAAACAGCTGATCATCAGGAGGAGAAAAAAGAAATACCCCAAGGAGTGACTGGGTGGGGCAGGGCAGGGCAGGGCGGGGTGGGCAGCGGAGAATGCAGTAAGCGATGTCACGCAACATCATGCAAGTTCGATAAGGGGAGGGGAGGGTGGGGCCAGCCAGGGACACGATTTGCCGGTTCTCCAAACTGCACAGAATCGTAACAACCAGTTCTACCAAACCGGTCTGAACTGGTAGAATCCAACCCCTGTATCCAGATTATTTTCTTGGCAGCTCCATTGTAGTGATTTATCACTGACATCTTCCAAAATATTTTTTTAATTTTTGCCTAACCAATGACTCCAGTATACTCTGGACCTTCTAATCAAAGTGCAATAACAGTGGAGTACAATAAGAGAAAGTTGAAAACCTGGTGAGAAATATTGTCACTCTGCTTCTTATACCCAAGAAGGTGGGGTAATCTTGAGTTTCTTCTTCACTCTGCCCTCCTTTCAGAACAAAGCTGATATTTACCTAAGGCTATTAAAGACTTACTTCAAGGCCATCTTCTGTACTCCTCTAAAATACCAAACCAAGACAAGTTCATCTTGGTCCTGCAACCTACTGAAAGAAAACCATTGCTATGATGATGTCTTTTATAATACCACTGAGCAGCACACACAGAGATATATTTGCCCTTCCTTCATCTTTGAAGCAATACAGCCAAAGGGTGAAATATCCTAGTTTCTTCATCCCATTAATCTTGATAGTATTCTACTGCCTGCAGGAAGTACATCACCTGGAGCTGTCTGATCAAACAGTACTTGATATAGCTCACATTTTTCAACTGAATTGTAAAACAAGCTATCATCTATAGAAGTAACTACTTTCATGCATTTGATATGAGTATTTAAAAAGGGAAGCCAATGGATATATAGATCCCATGTGTTAAGTTTGCATGAAGAGTCAAACGCGGGGAACTTCAGTAAAGAGTTTATTCAGTGACTACAGCTCAAATGGACCTGAGTTGGCTGGGCTACGGCTGCCTCTTATAGTCTGCAGCCGTAGTTGCCAGCCAATGGGAGTGCAGGGTTTCTTCCCGCACTATTTAAACCAATACCATTTAACATTTTACAAGAACAGTTCAAATAAACCAATAACATTCAAACCTACATACATAACACCCCTCCCCACTAGGTTCAGTCCATACCAAACCCCAACCTATCTAATGTATTCCTTTAAATAGGTGGGGCTCTTACGTGTACGTTGAGACCTTTGTGGTTCAGAAGTTTTAACATTCTCACCCAGTGAGAGGGGAAATGTGTCTGCTGACATTTCCCTGCTGGGACTTCCTGTGAAAGGAGACCCTGTTAGACTGTTAGAATCTGGTCTCTCCTCCCAACCCATCTCCATTCCAATGTCAGCACCCAAGTCAGGTAGTGATGTGCAATCTTCCACTTCTAAGGATGGATCTTGGCATTGTGACAGGGTTCGGGATGGTTCCTGTCGTAATGGCTCGTTACACATAGGGTTGATTCTTGCTTGCTGATTTTCCTCCTGTTCCTCCCCTTTCCCCCTAGAAGTGACATCAGGTGAGGGAACCAGAGAGAGACAGGGGCGATGTTCCTGAGGGAACCTGGATCTAAGTTGATCAATGTGCCTGCTCCAGAGGAGTAAATCCTCTGTTTGTACCCTGTAAGAACAAGGGCCAGTGATGTGAGTTATTTCAGCAGGAATCCACAGAGGCTCACCTATAAGGTTCTTAGCATACACAGAATCACCCACACTGAAAGTACGAACTTTGGAAGTGGAATCTAGTAGTGCGTTGGGTGCGTAAGTGGGGTGAAGGCGGTCAAGGGAAGACCTAAGTTTCCTACCCATCAACAACTCTGCTGGGGATAAGTTAGTAGATGGGCTAGGAGTGATGTGCTGAACACTAAGAAGTTTTTCAAGCTTCTCAGTGATGTCCCCAGGACCCAGTTGCTGGAGCTTCTCTTTGGTAAAGCGTACCATGCGTTCAGCCCGGCCATTAGCCAAAGGGTGCCCAGGGGCCGTAAGGGCATGTCTGATACCCTGTTGTGCTAGAAAGGATTCAAAAATGTTAGACCTGAATTGAGGGCCATTGTCAGAGACAAGAACATCAGGTAACCCATGGGTTACAAACAGTTTTCTGAGCTGCTTGATGACAGCATCAGTTGTGGTGGATGTCATGGGAATTACCTCAAGCCATTTGGAATATGCATCTACTATAACCAGAAAAGTGTGCCCTCTAGTAGGACCTGCGAAATCAATGTGGATCCTAGACCACGGCTCCCTAGGACATTCCCATTCCTGTGTGGGGTGAGGTGGGGCAGGCCTGACTACCTGGCAATTGGGACAAGATGCAACCCAGTTTTCAACCATTTTGTCAATACCTGGCCACCATACATAACTCCTGGCCAATCCCTTCATCCTTACAATACCAGGATGACCCTCATGTAACATTTCCAAAACCTCTCTTTGCAGTTTTGCAGGAATAACCACCCTGTTACCCCACAAAATACATCCTCTTAATACAGATAATTCAGTTTGCCTGGACTTAAAAGGTTGGGCAAGGTGAGGTAGATCTTGAAGAGGCCAACCTTTCTTAATCCAGCCTATAACAGGAGCCAACACAGTGTCTTTGGCAGTCTCTCTGGCAATTTCAGCAGCATGAACTGGAAGCTTAGCAACAGTTTCTAGGAAAAAGGTGTGTGTTTCAGGTTCAAAGTCCTCCTTGTGGCAAGGCAGTGGGCAACGACTCAGTGCATCAGCATGTCCAATGTCCTTGCCAGGCCTGTGAATCAGTTTGTATGAATAAGCTGCAAGAAATTCAGTCCACCTCAGCATTCTTGGTGACAGGATAGTAGGTGTAGGTTTGTCTCCTGCCACAATGCCTAATAAAGGTTTGTGATCTGTAACAATGGTAAATGACCTCTATACAGATATTCATGAAATTTCTTGACAGCTGCAACAACTGCCAATGCCTCTTTGTCCAGTTGGCTATAATTCCTCTCTGCTTTGGTCAAAGTGCGAGAGTAAAATGCAATAGGGGCTTCCCTTCCACTGGGAAGCCTGTGCTCAAAACCCCCCCAAAAGGGGATGCATCACAAGTCAGTACAACAGGCAAATTCTCAGAGAATTGTATCAATACAGCATCAGATGTGATTAGTCTCTTAATACTGTTAAATGCTGATTGTTCCTTCCTCCCCCAGATCCAAACAGCTTTTTTATCAAGCAATCTATGCAAAGGTTGCCTTTTGAGGTAGGAACATGTGATAAAAGTTAATAAGTCCAAGGAAGGCTTGCAAATCTGTTTTGCATTTAGGTCTAGGGGCTTCTTTGATTGCTTGAACCTTGGCATCTGTAGGGTGGATGCCATGCTTGTCAATCCTGTAGCCCAGGAACTCAACCCTGTCTGTTTTAAGGGTGCATTTTTCTTCCTTGACCTTTAACCCCGCTTTTCTGAATCTGGTAAGGACTTCTCTGAGTCTTTCTTGAAGCTGAGTGTCATTTTCAGCAGAGATTAACACATCATCAAAGTAAGGCACTACCCCTGGCAGTCCTTGGAGCATTCTTTCCATAAGGCTTTGAAAAATGCCTGGTGCCACGCTTACTCCAAATTGTAACCTTTTACATTTGAAGGCACCTCTATGAGTCACAATGGTTTGGGCCTCTGCAGTGGCATCATCAATTGTTAGTTGTTGATATGCCTGGGCCAAGTCCAATTTGGCAAAGACTACCCCTGCCAAGTGAATGTAGCAGATGATGCAGAACTGGCACTGGGTATGCGCTCTGCTGCAGCGCATGGTTCAGTGTCCCCTTATAGTCTCCACAAATTCTTACTGACCCATCAGCCTTGACTGGTGTGACTATGGGTGTTTCCCATCTGGAGTGATCAGTGGGCTCTAAAACCCCTTGAGCAATTAATTTGTCTAATTGTGCATCAGTTTTTTCCTTTAAAGCAAATGAACCCTCCTGGGCTTTAAACGAATTGGGGGCACCTTGGGATCTAGGTTGAAAGTGATAGGAGTCCCCATATACTTGCCCAGTCCTTCGCTGAAGACCTCTGGAAACTCAGACTTCAAGGACTCCTCCCATTCAGAGTTGCACACGTGATTGATGCCAGTCACCTCGATGCCTAGTGGCTTGAACCACTCAAGTCCCAGCAAGCTTGGGCGATCCTTGTCCACGATGGTCAGGGGCAAACGTTTGGTGTGGCCTTTGAACTGCACGTTGAAATCTCTTGCTCCAACTACTGGAATCTTGTTCCCTTGGTAGTCTTTAAGAGTCAGTGCTTGCTTCTGGAAATGTTTCTTCTGAATGTTGGGAAGTAGCCTGTGAATAGTGTCCCATGACACCATAGATAAATAAGAGCCTGAGTCCACTTCCATTTGGCAAGGCCTTCCTTCAATGAACACCTTCACGTGTACTTTTCTGCTTCTCAAGGGTGAAGAATGACCAATGGTGATTGTTTGGTGAGTTTCATTCTTCCCATTTGCTTCTGAATTGCCCCATCTTTTCAAAGAAGTTGTTGGGCTTAAAATCCTTTTCAGGAAATTTCTTCCTACTAGGTGGGGTTCTGGATGATTTGCAGACTCTGGCTAGGTGACCCCTTTTCTCACAACGTAGGCAGATGGTGTCTAAGAACTTGCATTCAGTGCGGGATGCCCCCCACAGCCTCTGCAATAAAATTCTTGCCTCTTTCTCCCAGGGTCTTTCCTTTTCTTCTCCATTCTGAGTCTAAAATCCCTTCCTCCACCTCACTGCAATCTGAATCAGAGTCTATTTGTTCGCAATGGGTTGTTGTGGATTTTTCCACATCAGAATGGCTTGAGGCCTGGCTTGAGGCCTTGTTAATCTTTTTCATGGCCACTGCTGAGGACTTGGTGGCTTCCGCTGAAACAGCTTCTTCAATGGCTTCCTTAAACGTGATCTTAGGTTTCATTAACAGTTTGCTTTGTAAGACCTTATCTTTGAGGTCTAAAACAAACCGATCACACATGGCCTCTTCTAAGTTGGTAAAGTCACAAGCACCCCCAATGTCCCTTAAACTTGCCACGAAGTCATTAACATTCTCGCTTTCCCCTTGATCCCGACGGTAAAACTCCTGTCTCTTAATGAGGCACGATACTTGTGGGGCGTAATGGGCTCTTAAAAGCTTCTCCAAATCAGGCCATTCCATTACCTTCAGTTCTGCAGCTCCCGCCAACGCCTTCGCCATCTTGAAGACTGCCGGACCGCAGTGTGTGAGAAATACCGCCCTCTTCCGTCTCTCGGGAATATCGGCGAGGTTGTTTCCTTCCAGGTACATCTGGAAGTGATCCACATACGATTCCCAGTCTTCCGCCGCCGGATCGAACAGGGCTGGGGGGGTGTTCAGCGCAGCCATCTCGCTCTTCTGTTTGCCTTCCGCGTTGTCTCTTTTTCAGGGCAATCCCACCTTCATCGCCAGTGTTAAGTTTGCATGAAGAGTCAAATGCGGGGAACTTCAGTAAAGAGTTTATTCAGTGACTACAGCTCGAATGGACCCGAGTTGGCTGGGCTACGGCTGCCTCTTATAGCCTGCAGCCGTAGTTGCCAGCCAATGGGAGTGCAGGGTTTCTTCCCACACTATTTAAACCAATACCATTTAACATTTTACAAGAACAGTTCAAATAAACCAATAACATTCAAACCTACATACATAACACCATGCATGTAAGCTTTCAAATATTGTAGGATTAGATTCCTAAGTATACAGAAAATCAACATCTAATACATGCATTTTTAGCAAGGCTGGAGGCTTGTCTGCTCATTTCTACACAAGATCTTCCTTAATATGACTCACACATGTGTACAAAGCTGTGTTTATTCCATTTTCATCCATCCTATTGGTGCTGTCTTTATGCAGACAGATTATTTTTATCACATGAAATATATGGACCGGCAGCCCATTAATTCTGCAGTTTAAGAGAAATGTTTCAATAGTATGTATTCTATTAAAAAAACACTTCACTAGACATTGCCATAGCAACAGAGAACATTAGAAGTCTTTTTAAACATGGGTTGAGAATAACATTGAGAATAATATTTAAAAAAATATTTCATAAGAATCCTATTTAAAACCCATATTAAAGGAAGAGTTATGCTTATTCATAATACACTCAAACTAAATAATATTGAAAAATAATTCATTTATGAGGATGGAACTAATTGGGCATTTCTTCAAATACAGGAGCTTTGCCTAAAATAGGGAATTAATTTGATTTCATTTTCTTTATCTTATCTAATTATTCCATACATTCTCTCACCTTGCTGCCATCCACCGATGCCTTCATTGCATCAGAGTTCATGTCAATTTAATGAATGCAATGAATACTCTATATTTCTTATATATATGGCAGCATCATGCCTTTTGCTTCACCACATCTTTCTGGCTCTGTCTATGCAACACGTTCTCTGTCTATCAGAATAAAGAATTCCAAATCAGATCAGATTAATAAGAGTTGGAAGGGACCTTGTAGATCATCTAGTCCAATCCTCCACCCAAGCAGGAGACCCTACATCATTTCCGACAGATGTCAGTCCAGTCTCTTTTTGAAAGCTTCCAGTGATGAAGCTCCTACAACTTCTGAAAGCAAGCTGTTCCATAGGTTGATTGTTCTCACTGTCAGAAAATTTCTCCTTATTTCCAGGTTGAACCTCTCCTTGTTCAGTTTCCATCAATTATTCCTTGTCTGGTCTTTGGGTGCTTTGGAAAATAGCTTGATCCCCTCCTCTCTGTGGCAGCCCCTCAAATATTGGAACACTGTTGTCATGTCTCCCCTGGTCCTTCTCTTCACTAGATTAGCCATGCCCAGTTCCTGCAACCGTTCATGTATGTTTTAGAATTCAGTCCCCTGATCATCTTGGTTGCTCATCTCTGAACTCTTTCTAGAGTCTCAACATCTTTTTTTATAATGTGGTGACCAAAACTGGATGCAGTATTCTATGTGTGGTCTCATTAAGGCTTTATAGAGTGGTATTAGTACCTCACTTTATCTTGATTGTATCCCTCTGTTAATACAATTTATTGCATTGCATTGGCTTTTTGGACACATGCCACACACTGTTGGCTCATATTTAATTGGTTGCCCACTATGACAAAACAAAAGAGAGGGTTTTCCCTCTCACAGTTACTGCTATTAAGCCTGGTTTCACCCAGTCTATATGTGAAGTTTTGGGTTTTCTTGCCTAAGAGTAAGACTTTACTTTTTTCTACATTGAATTTGATTTTGTTAGATGGGGGCCAGTGCTCAAGTCTGTCAAGATCCATCTGGATCTTGAGCCGATAGGGTGTTAGCTATTCCTGCCATCTTAATATCACCCACAAATTTGGTAAGTTCCTCTTCTATTTCCTCATGTAAGTCACTTATGAAGATATTGAAGAGTACTGGGGACTAAGACAGAACCTTGGAGCACCACACTGCTTACTTCCCTCCATGTAGATGTGGTACAATTAAGGACTACTTGTTGAATATGGTTTGTCAGCCAGTTACAAATCCATCTGATGGTGATGCTATCTATCCCACCTTTTTCTAGCTTTCCAAGAAGAAGGTTGTGGTCTACTTTGTTGAATGCCTTGCTGAAGTCTAAGTACATTATGTCCACAGTATTTCATTGTTTATTAATTTAGTCACTATGTTGAATTGAACCAAACCGAACCAAACCAAACCGAACCGAACCGAACCGAACCAAACCAAACCAAACCAAACCAAACCAAACCAAACCAAACCAAACCAAACAAAACAAAACAAAACAAAACAAAACAGAAGAATGAAATAAGATTGGTTTGGCATGATCTGTTTTTAACAAACCCATACTGACTTCTACTTATTACTTTATTTATTTTTTAAAAAAATTACATTTATATGCCGCCCTTCTCCGAAGACTCAGGGTGGCTTACAATTTTTGGGATACAGCCCAGTGTGCTCAGCAATAGCCTTCATTCCATTGTATATGCCTGCTTATTACTAAGCGGCATTTTTACAAGGTCAGCTAATTGCCCCCAACAATCTTGGGTCCTCAATTTACCTACCCCGAGAGGATGGAAGGCTGAGTCAACCTTGAGCCTAGTGGGATTCGAGCCTACAGCAGTTGTAGGCAGCTGGAACTTAAGTGCAGGCAATTAACAGCCTGAGCCACCAAGGCCCTATTTGTTTCTAGATGTTGGCAGATCTGTTTTTTTATTATCTTTTCCAATATCTTCCCAGGTATTAATGTTAGGCTGATTGGTCTGTAGTTTCCTGGGCCTGTTTTTTTCCTCCCTTTTTTGAAGATGGGAACCACATCAGCTCTTTTCCAGTCCTCTGGTAGTTCCCTGGTGCTCCAGGATTTTTGAAAGATGTGGTACAGTGGTTCTGAGATGGCATCTGCCAGCTCCTTTAGAACTTTGGGATAAGTCAGGTCCTGGTGATTTGTATTCATCAATATCAGACAGGTGTTTTCTTACTATTTTTTGCTTTTATTTCTAGTCTGTCTTTTACAGTTATGTTTTTGGTAGGTTGGACTATTATTTCTTTTTGCATGAAAGCCAATGCAAAGAATGACAGGTGTTTTCTTATCATTTTTTTGCTTTTATTTCTAGTCTGTCTTTTCCAGTTATGTTTTTGGTAGGTTGGACTATTGATTCTTTTTGCATGAAAGCCAATGCAAAGAATGTCTTAAGCAGCTCTGCTTTTTCTCTACTGCCTGTTACTTCCTTGCCATCTTCTCTCTTTAGTGGACCAATTGTTTCCTTGATTTTTTTTCTTGTTATTTTTTATGTTGGAAGAAACTTTTATTACCTTTGACTTTTGTTCCATATTACCAGGCTTGTGATATCAGTAATTTCAATGATATTTTTGAAAAACCCCACAAGTATAGTGAATAAATAGATCAATGTTCTAAAAAATTGTGGCAAGTCTGGGAAGGAATAGAAGGGGAAGTAGATACATATAAACAATCAGGAGAATGAAGGCAAGTGAGTTGGCACTTATCTTAACAGCAACTCAGTGCAAGTGAGAAATCTGGGAGGAAATATTTTAAATCATTTAAAGAAATCCAGTCTTATTGAATTTACTAAAAATGGATGTTAGAAATCCTGCAGAGTTTCCAGTATTCTGTATTTACCAGAGATTAACATTAAAGACACTTTACTCTGCGATTCTAAGCAATTCTTGCTTTCTTGATGGGATGGTGGTGGACAGAGACTTGGGCTGACGAATATGTTCAAATGAATGGAGATGTGTGCATGTGTCTATATATGTATGAGCCACATACATACAGAGAAACAGATATTCTTCAGTGAATCAGTTCATTTGAGGTGGTGGTTTGAAATATGTTTGTGATTTGGGAAATATTTATCCCTGGTTAAGCATTAATAACCATTATTGATTTTATTGATTTGTTAAGTATTAATAATGTTTAATAACCATTGGGTTACACCTTCACTGCTTTTGGTAAAACATGTTTTCTCACTTTGTCCAATATTTAGGAAGATTCACAATCTGATCATTTTAAATATTAAATTAGGCTGATCATGGATCTAAATAAAATTAATTAGAATTTTGGGTGGTTTTCTAAGCTATCCAAGGGAACAGTTCTGCACTATTAGAAAACAAATCTGGATATAATATCTTTGCTTTTAATTGTATGAATGGAAGAATTCCATTGTGAAATTTTACTCTAAAATACTGAATAATTAAAATAATATCTAATGTAGGGACCACTTCTTGTATTTAAGAAACCACCAATATTTATCATTACTGTTTGAACAGGTGACGTATCAGAGGGCTTTGTACTGAACTCCTATTTTTCTCTTATTGTTTGCCAGAGTGCCTGATGGTTCATTAATAAGATGGTTTCTATTTGGCATTAATCATCCATTTAGTGAATGTTTTTTTCCCTTTTAAGTCACAGTGATTGCAACTTCAAAGTCTATTTAAAAGGATGAACAGCTCCCATTTTTCCCTAAAGCTTTTCATGCCATAGATTGCTATGTGAGAAATTCTTTACCAGTTCTTAATTTTTATACAGAGCCAGGAAAGAGGGCACAGCATTGTCTTTCATTGCTTGTAAATCATTTAATTGTTGACAACTGAAGCAACATCAAAGCCTTTGTATAATCTAAATAAATAAATAAATAAATAATTTCTAATTCCTTTTCCAAAAATGGCTTGAGAAGGCCTTTATAATTTCTGCAAAAAAAGAGGGTGAACTGTTGTGTTTGTGAGTGCTTCCTGCTTTCCTCTCATTTGCTTCTGTGTACATCTATGTGTATGTGTGCAATGGGAAGCACATACTGGGCCACATTACAAGAAATAAATGGAACAACTGCCAGTCTATCTCTTGGGGTCACCCTTGAGGAATTTGGGAAGGGAGGAGTGTCAGAGTGTCTCCAGTCTGTTCCAAACCTTCTCTCTAGAGCCCATGTAGCTAGTCAGCCAAAGAAGCAAGAATTGCATGGATTTTGGAAAGGCATCTTTAATGCATGTTGGAAGAAAACATAGTCCCCCAAACTGTAAGAATAAGTTCCAGGGCAGACTTTTTTTCATGTGTGCCTTGAAGCCAATGTTGTTTCCTAGTAACTTTCTGGTCAAGTCACTGCAGTTTTCTTGGCCAGATTTCAGAAATAGTTTGGCACTGTCTTTTTTCTAGGACTGAGAGAGATTGACTGGTCCAATGTTACTTATTGGTTTTGTGCCCAAGGTGGAGCTAGAATTCACAATCTTATGGTTTGGAGCCTGATGCCTTACACAAACTGCATCTGGGCAGACTTTTAATGAATTTATTATGGTGGAGTTTTGTTGAAAGACCTAGGAAGAAAATATTTTTTGCTGTGACTACTGCCCTATGGAACACCATTACCCTGAGATCAAGCTGGACCCAATTCTGCTTGTTAACTCTGGGGTTGATTGTGTTCCCAGCTGTATCTAAAAAGGAATCAGGGCCCTTTCTTCCCACATAAGCCCACGTAAACTCACATTGCTTCCTTCTCCGTTCCACCCTGCATGCCCTAGGATGAAGAGAGGGTGGGCCTGGGTCTTCCTCCGAATTGAAACTCCCTTGCTTTACCTTTCCCCTGCTCTGCCCAGCCGGACTCTGCCCTTCCCCAGTTTCTTCCACAGCCAATGGAGCCAGACTCCCACTCCCTGTCAGCTGCTCGGCCTCCCCCTCTGAATCAGATTCTGACAGGAGCATGACACAAGAGAATGCTGCTGCTGGCAGTTTTTTTTAACAGGGAGCTGTCCGGCACTTCAGCCATTGAACCAATGAGTGAAGTCTTACATCAGACTTCACTCCCTCACAAATATTTAACACCTATCCCCTCTTAGCACGAATCATCCAATCCTATTGGATGAGTCATATGTAGTCATGCAGGTAGGCAGGGCTTCTGTGGGTGCAACCTGAGCTGTGCAGCTCATTCAACTCAGCGGTGTTGGTCTGGATGGTCAGACCTGCTGCTGCTCCGGAACCAACCTGTGGAACTGCCTGGAACTCTTTCCGAGGCGTGGCCAGCTCCATCGGACTGGAGGCCTCCAAGGTTCTTCACTGGACTTTCAGTTCTTCAGATAAGTGTGTGTGTGTATCCTGCGGGCTTGAGACTAGTGTAGGTGTGCACCCATCCTGGTTTTCAGTATCCATAGTTATCAGGCCCAGTTCTGTTTCTGTTTGTTGTTGGCTACCCCTAGTGTTTCTATTTGTTAGGGCCAGTTCTGTTTCTGTTTGTTTTTGGCGACTGTGGGTTAGTCATCCCCGGAATTTGTCAATGTGCCTCCTCAAGATCTTACCATCTTCTAACTCTACTCAATAAGATCAGGGACCTGTAATTTGTTCTATTTTTGCCAGTACCCATGTAACGCCACCAGCATAGTTGTGGGCATATACTAGATTTCCTACACCGAATGACCGACATTTGCTGGTCGAGTCCATGGATGCTTCAGCATGGGTGTAGTTGGTCAAGGGTGGATCTTATTTTTATGGCCCATTAATAGCTCTGCCGGACTCCTATGTGTGCTGGCACTAGGGGTGATACGTTGCACTAGCTATAGTTTATTGATTTTCTCCTGCCAGTCCCCTGGGCCCATTCAGGCCAGTGTTTCTTTGGTCAATCACATCATCTTCTCAACTTGACCATTACTGGCCGGATGTGCCAGGGCTGACAAGGCATGGTGAGGGTTGCACTGGTTGCCACTGTGGGCACTTTTTTTGTCTGCTGGGTAGAGAAGGGTTTACATTGAGTTTACATTTTTCAAATTCTTATATTTCTTTTTTATTTTGTATTTAAAGACTACAATAATGGCATACAAAGGAAAGCTTTCCAAATTGTCTTTTAATCAGCATGCTTTTCTACACATATCTTTGCATGGTCTTATTTAATTATTATACTTATTTGGCCAAATGCTTTAAACAGTGAAACAGAAAAGATTAGCAGAATTTGAATGATAACCTCACAAGTGTTTTAAACCAATAAAATATTTATAGAAAGCAATAAAATATTCATAGAAACCAATCAACTATGGCTAAGATTAGTACTTTTTCATTTTAATATGCAATCTTCCTTTTTATTTTTATATTTTATATAAAAAGGTCTATCCTCCCTGTTTCATTGTATAAGGATATATTCAATACTCTAAAAAGAGCCTGCAGTTTCTAATTTGAGAGGCTTATAAATTCTGGTTGGCTTTAGCCTTGTACCAATGAAGACAGACCTGTCTCCTATGACATACTGGTAGAAACATTTACTTGGATGGGTATTAGATTTATCTGAAACATAGATCCCCCTTGAGCTCAGAATGAACAAAGACTTGCAACAAAAGTCAAATCATTGGACCAGCTGTGATATGCCATTGGACAAGCTAGGAGAGGGTATTGGACCAGCTGAGAGACTCCATTGGAAAACCTCCAGGTAAGATTCAAGGTGCTGGTAATCACCTATAAAGCCCTACATGGCTTAGGGCTGGGGTATTTGTGGGACCATCTACTGCCAGCAACAACTTCCCAGTGCCCCATGCGCTCCCACAGACAGGGCCTCCTTGGGGTGCCACCTGGTGACCCCTAGTGGGAGAGCCTTCTCTGTGGGTGCACCCACCTGTAGAATCAGTTGCCCTTGGAGCTGCGGATGGCCCCTGATCTTCGATCCTTCCATCGTGACCTGAAGACTTGGCTTTTTCAATAGGCCGACCTGGACTGGGGGGGGGTATTGTTTTATTGGCGGTATTGCCTGTTGCCGCTTTTAATTAGTTATTGGGATTTTGATTTAATAATTTTTTAATTTTAAATTTTGTACTTGCCTTTTTATTGTTGTAAGCCACCCTGAGTCCTTCGGGAGATAGAGCGGCATATAAATCCCATGAAATAAATAAATAAATAAATAAAAAATCAAGGACACAATTGGTCCACTAAAGAGAGAAGATGGCAAGGAAGTAACAGACAACAGAGAGAAGGCAGAGCTGCTTAACTCATTCTTTGCATCAGTCTTCACGCAAAAAGAAACTATAGCCCAACCTACCAAAAGCATAACTGTAAAAGACAGACTAGAAATAAAAGCAAAAAAATGGTAAGAAAACACCTGTCTGATGTTGATGAATACAAATCATCAGGACCTGACTTATCCCAAAGTTCTAAAGGAGCTGGCAGATGCCATCTCAGAACCACTGTACCACATCTTTCAAAAATCCTGGAGCACCAGGGAACTACCAGAGGACTGGAAAAGAGCTGATGTGGTTCCCAAAAGGGAGGAAAAAAACAGACCCAGGAAACTACAGACCAATCAGCCTAATATCAATACCTGGGAAGATATTGGAAAAGATAATAAAAAAACAGATCTGCCAACATCACTGTACCACTGAATCAAAGGCTTTGCAGAAGTCTACGTAAATTGCGTCTATAGCTTTACCCTGGTCAAGAAGAGTAGTCCATAGGTTTTTGCAGTGTAGGAGTTGTAGATTGCAGGACAATTTTTTCCTGAAACCAAATTGTTTTTGGGAGGGTAGGCTGTTTGACTCTAAGTGGAGAGTGATGAATTAGTTAATGATTGATTCCATGACTTTGCAAGTGACACAACACAGTAAGATAGAGAGCCTTGGTGGTGCAGGCTGTTAAATGCCTAGCACTTAGTTCCAGCTGCCTGCAATTACTGCAGGCTTGAAGCCCACCAGGCTCAAGGTTGACTCAGCCTTCCATCCTCTCGGGGTAGGTAAATTGAGGACCCAAGATTGTTGGGGGCAATAAGCTGACTTTGTAAAAATGCCGCTTAGTAATAAGCAGGCATATACAATGGAATGAAGGCTATTGCTGAGCGCATTGGGTTGTATCCCAAAAACCGTAAGCCGCCCTGAGTCTTCGGAGAAGGGCGGCATATAAATGTAATTTAAAAAAATGAGCCAGCAGTGTGCAGCAGCAGCCAAAAAAACCAAAGTTGCATTAACAGAGGGATACACTCAAGATCAAGAGAAGTACTAATACCACTTTATAAAACTTTAGTAAGACCATACTTAGAGTACCACATCCAGTTTTGGTGACCACACTATAAAAAATGTTGAGGCTCTAGAAAAAGTGCAGAGAAGAGCAACCAGGATGATTAGGGGACAGGAGACTAAAACATATGGAGAAGACATGATAGCAGTGTTCCAATATTTGAGGGGCTGCCACAGAGAGGAAGGGGTCAAGCTATTTTCTAAAGCACCTGTAAGTCAGACAAGGAATAATAGATGGAAACTGAACAAGGAGAGATTTAACCTGGAAATAAGGAGAAATGTTCTGACCGTGAGAACATACAACAAATGGAAGTTGTGGGAGCTTCATCACTTAAGAATTTCAAGAAGAGATTGGACTGCCATTTGTCAGAAATGGTATAGGATCTTCTGCTTGGATGGGGGGTTGGACTAGATGACCTTCAAGGTCCCTTCCAAATCTGTTAATCTGTTAAATCTGTTCCATCAGTGCATTCCATTCATGAGTTTCGTTCCACCAAGTTTCAGTAATGGCAACTATATCTGCATGTACTAATATTTCAAGTTCACCCTAAACTTGTTTGTTCCCTAAACTTTGAGTGTTAGTGTATAGGCATGAATTGGATTAAAGTGAGGGAGAGGTCAGCCTCACTCTCTCTTCCCAGATTCCATCTTATTCCAATGACAGAACAAGAGTCCAGACAGTTGGAGATGGGCTGGGTGCAGTGGTTGACCAAGGCATTTTTTTAATGTAATTTTTTTTATTTTCCAAAGACAAACAAACAAACATAAAAACATAAACCAATAACAATTTCAAGTGTGTCAGTCGGTCACAAATCTCAGTGCCATCTCCTCAGCATCAATACTCTCTATTATGGAAAAGAAAAAAAACTATGCAATGCAAACAAAGTTATAGAAAGAAAAAAGAAAGGCACAACTACCAGTTTAATTTATCTCCATTATATCCATATATTACCAAGATTTTTTATCTAGCCATTGATAAAACATACTCCATATCTTGTAAAACTGTTTTTCTTCTTGATCTCTAATTTTGAATGTTAATCTGCTCATTTCGGCACAGTCCAAAATTTTCTTAATCACTTCCTCCTGCGCAGGTATCTTGTCGTTTCTCCAGTTTTTAGCAAATACAATTCTAGCAGCTGTTAATACATTAACAATCAAATATTTCAATTCTTTGTTGAATGTCTCTGGTACTATTCCCAGTAAAAATATCTCAGGTTTCAAGTCTATATGTTGTTGTGTCATTTTTTCCAACCACGTGTGGATTTTAGTCCAATATCTTTTTGCATCAGCACAAGTCCACCACATATGGTAATAGGAGCCTGGTATCTGCTGACATTTCCAACACTTGTCCGATTTATCCTTAAACATTCTTGCAATCCTTCTCAGGGATAAGTGCCACCTGTAAAACATCTTATACAAATTTTCTTTATATGTAGTTGACATTGTCATTTTATAGTTCTGATCCCATAATGTTTGCCATTTCTCTAAATCTATCCCATAACCAAAAAATTTTCCCCAAGCAATCATTGTTTCCTTAACCTGTTCCTCCTCCATTTTAACTTCTAATACGTGTCCATAAAGTTTTTTAATTACTTTTTCATTGGTACCCATCAAAATTTTATCCAATTCAGTTTGTTTATTATAAATACCTTCAACCTTAACATCCTCATCATATCTAGATTGTATTTGCAGATATGAAAACCAATTCATTTTTATTCCTTGTTCTTGTAGTGTTTGCATCGATTTGAGTTCACCCTTTTCATTTAAAATCTCTCCATATCTAATTGTTTGTTCCTTTTATATATTATTGGATATGAAAAAGCTTCAATAGTAGATACCCATAATGGAATTCGTATATAGTGCTGTTTTTTAATTTTTCCCAGTTTAAAAACAAGGCTTCTCGAATATAATGCCTTCTAAAATATCCTTGCTTTTTAATTCCCTTATACCATAAAAAAGCATGCCATCCTAGTAGTAAATCATGACCTTCTAAAGTTAATAATCTATTATTTCTCAGCGTTATCCATTCCTTCACCCACATCAGACTTGCAGCTTGATAATACAATACCCAATTGGGCAGTGCAAACCCCGCTCTTAACCTTGCATCTTGTAATAGTTTAAGTTTAATTCTTGGTTTTTTGCCATGCCATATAAATTTTGATACCATTTTGTTTAAATCCTCAAAACCTCTTTCCCCAGTCTAATTGGTATCGTTTGAAATAAATATAAAATTCTAGGTAATACGTTCATCTTAACTGTTGATATTCTACCAATAAGAAATAATTGCATATTTTCCCACCTTTCCAGATCTGTCGCTATCTGCTGCTTAAGTTTAATATAATTATCTTCTTTCAGTGTACTACATCTTGATGTAATATATATTCCTAAGTATGTAACCTTACTTGTGATCTGGATCTCTAATATATCTTCTAGCTCTTTCTTATGTTTTGCTAACATATTCTTTGTTAGGATCTTTGTTTTATCTTTATTAATTTTTAAACCTGCCACCATTCCATATTCTTCTATTTTCTTTATCAATTTGGGTGCTGATTTAAGTGAATCCTCTTTTGCTTTGCTGCCACAATAAGCTGTCCCCAGGAGGACCTCGTGTTGTGTTTCTTCTTAAGAGCAATCAATTGCTTGAATTGTTTTTTGAGTGTAAGAAGATGTTTAAGAATTGTTTTATTGCCATTCCCAGTCTTGTTCTTATACTTCTTATAGGCCAAGGTGAGAGCTTTCTACACAATCCTTTTCAAACCATAATTTGGAGGCAATACAGGCCCTCTTAGTTGAGAAGCTCTGATTATGTGCTAGTAATGGTTGTAGTTTATGAACTATGTTTTTATAAAGTTCTAGTAAATCTTGGGAAGGGTTGGCTGATATAAAGGCTGAATTGAGTTTTTGAAGGTTGTCCTCTGATAGGGTTCTCCTCACCTTCTGATCAAGTTGTTGGGACCATTTGACCCTACTTCTTGTTGGGCCTGCTGGAGAAATTGCAGGAATAAATTGGTCCCTGAAGGGCATCTGCCAGTTGAAGGGCTTCGTGTATCACTTTCCAGGTAAGATAGGGCTTCAAAATTTTCTACGTAAGGTAGTAAATCCATAGAAGTTAGGATATAATCAATGGTGATGGTTTTGAACCCTGCCATAAATCTAATCTCGCCAGGATAGTCACCAGCTCAAGAGCCATTGGATATAAAAAAGTTAAGGTTTTTCACCATCTTTGCAAGACAGAGACCAGCATAATTTGCTCTATTGGCTTTAGAAAGTCATTTGAAGAAGAGCAGGTTTATATGGGAACCTCCAATGGTGGATATTGGTGATATTTCATATATAATGTGTGATCATCTGGTCCCAATCTAGCATTGAAGTCTCCCACAAGTAAGACCCTGTCTTTTGGATGGTCCATGTGCAGTTTACTAATATAGTGTTTCAACTCCATTCATACTGCAGTGGTTTCAGTTTTTCTTAGCGATGGCAGAAGATAAACATTAATTATTAAAAGCGGGACTGAGTCCATCTTGAGAAGAAGGGCCATAGTCATATGTTTTAAAGAAGCAATAAGAGTGGGCTCTGTTCTCAAGTTGGTAGAAATGAATATACCCAGTCCTCCCTTCAGTCTTCCTGGGCCTCTGCCTGGCCTTGCTTCTACTTATACAAGTGATAACCATTTAGCAGGAGGTCATCTGCAGTCCAAGGCTTTTGCACCAAAATGATATCCTGCTCTATCAAAGATTCAGAGTAATTTAGGCCTCTGAAATGGTACCACCCAGCTATATTCCATGATGTAATGCTTAAGGTATTTTTCTTGCACTGGTCTTCATATTGTCAGTATGAATTCTGAGTAGGAATGCTTCTTGGAAGATAATTATGCTGGGTATTGTTGACACCAAAAGCTAGATATTGTTTGTTAATTGATGCATTTAACCAAGAATTTGGCATATTTTGTGAGTCTATGGGGTCATCATCATCAACATCAGGGTTAGCCTCTGTATTTGTGTGGGGCACTGAGGCATGCCTCTGTCTCTGATTGCTGACTGGTGACTGGATCAGAGCATCTTCATCTTTAGCGATTATCTCGGCAAAATCCACATTCAAAATCCACGTACATGTATGTCCATATTTGGAGGGAAGTAGCTGGGGATTCATCTTGTGAGAAGATATTGAGGACACTTCTGACTCAAATGAGGGTGGAAGATGGATTATATCCTTAGTATTTGCCCGCTTATCTCCTACTTTATATTTTATATTTGAGTTTTTCTTCCTTCAATCACTACCTATCTCACTGTTTGATTAGTTGTCTTGGGGTTGATGTTGAGATTGGGTCCTAAAGATCCTAAGGGTTGGTCTCTCTCTCTCTCTCTCACACACACACACACACACAAACACATACGCACACACTCAATTTTAGTTTAATGTCCTTCTGATAAGTTGAGCCAGTTTTCTTTTTTTTATAAAAAATTTTATTTTTAAAAACAAATATATACAAACAAAACATAAAAACATAAAACCATCTTCCAATTATATACATACAGTGTGTCAGTTGGATACAAATCTTTTGTGCTATCCTTTCATAGTCCTTACTCACAGGTTGTATAGGTTCTCACATTGTCAATCTAACATATGCTTATATACTTATTAGTTATTAATCATTCATTTGACTAAACTATTGTTCCATCATTCTATACGAGATATTCTAGATTTTATTATAAATTTATATTATGCATTCATCCAATGGTTGTATATTTTTTGTATTGTATTCTATAACAATCTATTAGTCTTCTCCTAGTCTATTTCATTACCATGTCTTTTTATCTAACCATTGAAAAAATAAATCCCATATCATATAAAATTATTTATCTTCTTGCTTTCTAATTTCAAATGTCAATTTACTCATTTCAGCACAATCCATAATTTTCTTAGTAACTTCCTCTTGCATAGGTATTTTTTCATTTTTCCAATTCTTAGCAAATACAATTCTAGCTGCTGTTAAAACATTTACAATCAAATATTTCAATTCTTTATTGTATATTTCTGGTGTAATTCCCAATAAAAATATCTCAGGTTTAAAGTCTATGTGTTGTTTTATCATTTTTTCCAACCATGTGTGGATTTTAGTCCAATATCCTTTTGCATCCGAGCACGCCCACCACATATGGTAATATGAACCAGGTATCTGATGACATTTCCAACATTCATCCGATTTGTTCTTAAACATTCTTGCAATTCTCATCGGGGGTAGATGCCACCTGTAAAACATCTTATACAAATTTTCTTTATAAGCAGTTGACATTGTCATTTTATAGTTTTGTGACCACAATTTTTGCAATTTCTCTAAATCAATCTCATGTCCAAAATTTTCCCCCCAAGCAATCATCATTTCTTTAACTTGTTCTTCCTCTAATTTAAACTCTAGTATTATTTTATTTATTTATTTTATTTATTTGACTTGTATACCGCCCCCTCTCTGAAAGGACTCGGGGCGGCTCACAACTAAAAACACAACAATAATAATTACCTAAAACCAAATTAAACAAGTCAAATATAAAAGTTAAAACACCCAAGGTTAAAACACCCATCAACCCCCGCCCCCCCTCCAGGAGGTCAGCACAGCCCAGACTGCGCAAACAGCCAAGTCTTTAAATCATGGCGGAAGGTGCGGAGATCGGAGGCCAACCGGAGCTCTGGCGGAAGCTGATTCCACAGAGAGGGAGCTGCCACAGAATAGGCCCTCCCCCGGGTCACCGCCAAATGACATTGAGTCGCCAATGGCACCCCGAGGAGTCCCCGTCTGTGCGCCCGCACAGGGCGGTTGGTATTTGATGCTGGCAGGAGTCGTTCTCGTAAATACCCCAGACCCATGCCATGTAGGACTTTGAATGTTAACACAAGAACCTTGAATCTCACTCGGAGGACAACCGGTAGCCAATGCAGGTCGTGCAGAAGGGGTGTAATATGGGAGTACCGGGAAGCTGCCATCACTACCCGCGCGGCCGCATTCTGCACCAGCTGGAGCCTCCGGGTGGTATGCAAGGGCAGTCCTAAATAGAGAGTGTTACAGTAGTCGAGTCGGGAAATAACGAGTGCCTGAGTGATCGTGCGCAGGGCATCTCGGTCCAGGTATGGGCGCAACTGGCGAACCAGCCGGATCTGGGCAAAGGCCCCCCTGGCCACAGCTCCCACCTGCTCCTCAGGCTCCTCCTGAGCTGTGGGTCCAGGAGGACCCCCAGATTCCATGCCCTGTCCACGGTGGGCAACGCCTCCTCCCCCATGACCAAAGATGAAACCTCAACACTGGTCCGAGATGTTGGTATGCACAACCACTCTGTCTTGGCCGGATTGAGTCGAAGCATGTTCCTGTCCATTCAGATCCACACCGCATCCAGGCAACGGGACATCACAGAGAGAGCATCACTGATGTGGCCTGGGGTGGAGATGTATAACTGTGTATCATCAGCATACTGATGATACATCACCCCAAAGCCACGGATGATCTCACCCAGCGGCTTCATATATATGTTGAACAAGAGGGGTGAGAGGACCGACCCCTGAGGCACCCCACAAGTGAGAGACCTCGGAGCCGACCTCTGCCCCCCTGCCAACACTGATTGCGAGCGTCCCAAGAGGTAGGAGGAGAACCACCGTAAAACAGTGCCTCCCACTCCCAACCCCCCGAGACACCGCAATAGGATACCATGGTCGATGGTATCGAAAGCTGCTGAGAGATCTAACAGGACCAGGACAGAGGAGAAACCCCTGTCCCGCGCCCTAGAGAGATCATCCATCAGTGCGACCAATGCTGTCTCCATACTGTACCTGGGCAGGAAGCCCGATTGGTATGGATCCAGGTAGTCCGCTTCCTCCAGGAAAAGTGGCAATTGCTGTCCCACCACACTCTCAACAACCTTCGCTAAGAAGCGAAGGTTGGAGACCGGACAAAAGTTGTTCAACCCGGCTGGGTCCAGGGCAGGCTTCTTCAGGAGAGGCCTCACCACCGCCTCTTTCAAGACAGCAGGGAACAACCCCTCCCTTAACGAGGCGTTGACCACTGCCCGGAGCCAGCCGCACGTGACCTCCCTGGAGGCATAAACCAACCAGTAAGGGCACGGGTCCAACAAACATGTGGTGGAACACAGCCGCCGCATGATCCTGTCCATAGTAAATGTCCATAGAGTTTTTTAAATTACCTTTTCATCAATACCTGTCAGAATTTTATCTAAATCAGTCAACTTATCACAGAAACCTTCTGTTTTAAGATCTTTATCGAATTTAGATTGTATTTGTACATATGAAAACCAGTTCATCTTTATACCTTGTTCTTCCAATGCTTGCATAGATTTAAGTTCACCCTTTTCATTCAATATCACACCATATCTAACTGTTCGTTCCTTTTTATATATTATTGGATAAGAAAAAGCTTCGATAGTAGATAACCATAATGGAATTTTTAAATAATATTGTTTTTTTATCTTCTCCCAGTTTAAAAACAATGCCTCTTGAATATAATGTCTTCTAAAATACCCCTGTGTTTTAGTTCCCTTATACCAGAGGAAGGCATGCCATCCCAACAGCAAGTCATGTTCTTCTAAAGTCAATAATCTACTGTTCCTTAATGTTAGCCATTCCTTTACGTACATCAAATTTGTCACCTGATAATATAATTCCCAATTGGGCAAAGCGAATCCTCCTCTTATTCTTGCATCTTGTAACAGTTTAAGTTTTATTCTCACTTTCTTTCCCTGCCAAATGTATTTTAACATTATTTTATTTAGATCTTCGAAATACTCTTTCCCTAATCTGATTGGAATTGTCTGGAATAAATATAAAATTCTAGGCAATACATTCATCTTAATTGTAGATATTCTCCCAATCAATGATAATTGTAAATTTTCCCATTTTATCAAATCTGTCGCAATCTGTTGTTTGAGTTTAAGATAATTATCCTCCTTCAGTGTACTGCATCTGCTGTTATATGTATCCCTAAGTACTTAACCTTATTTGTGACCTGGATCTCCAAGACTTCCTCCAACTCTTTCTTTTTGTCTTGCTGATATGTTCTTCGTTAATATCTTTGTTTTATCTTTATTTATTTTCAAATCTGATACTTTTCCGGACTCTTCTATCTTTTCTATTAATTTAGGTGCTGTTTCCAGGTCATCTGCAAAGGCTTGCAATTTGTACTCTTCCTTCTTAATTTTCATTCCTTTCATTTCTTTTTCTTCTCTAATATTCCTATTCAACACTTCCAATGTTAACGCAAACAACAGAGGCAACAGTGGACAACTTTGTCTGGTCCCTTTTCTTATATCTATAGGATCTGTTAATTCTCCATTTATCATAATCTTTGCAGTTTGCTTATAATATATTGTTTCTATGGCTTGAATAAATTTTTACCAAAGCCCATTTGTTCCAATTGTAATAACATAAATTGCCAACTCACATTGTCAAAGGCTTTCTGTGCATCTAAAAACATCAAAGCCATTTGTTTTTCAGGATGTGCCTCATAATATTCCAAAGTATCCAAAATTATTCCCATATTATAACTGATCTATCTCTTTGGCAGAAATCCATTTTGATCAGAATGAATAAAGTTATTTAAATATCTTTTCAGTCTTTCTGCCAAAATTGAAGCAAACATTTTATTGTCTGAATTTAGTAGGGATATAAGTCTATAATTTTTAACTTGCTGTGGGTCTGTGTCCTCCTTCGGCACAAGTGTGGTATATGCTTCTGACCATGTTTTGGGTATTCTCTTCTTTGACATAACTTCATTCATAACTTCTAGTAATTGAAGATTCAGCGTTTCGTGAAATTTTTTATAAAATTATCCATCTGGACCTGGTGCTTTTCCAATGTTTTGTTTTTTTAAAGCTTCTGTTAATTCCATCATTGTTATGTTCCCTTCTAACATTATTTCAATGTCTTTGGGTGTCTGGGGTAAATTCGCTTCCTGTACGTATTGTTTAACTCTTTCTTCCTGAACATTCTCTTGATGATACAATTTTCCATAATAATCTTGTATAATTTTTTTCATCTCCACATTTCCATAGCAGGCATGTCCTTGTTCATCTGTTAGTTGACTTATCCTTCTTGATTCTCTTTCTGTTCTCAATTTGTAAGCTAACCATCTGCCTGGTTCATTTGCATCTTCAAAATAGTTCTGTTTAGCATTTTTAATTTTTTGTGCTAATTCCTCTTTTTCCATTAATCCCATTTTATGTTTAGTTATGTCCATTTTAATTTTGATGTCTTTTTTTGTGGAAATTTCTGTAACTCTTTTTCCAGTCTCTTATACTCATCTTCCAATGTTTTAAAAGTTTTTTTCTGTTTTCTGTTTCTTTTTCTTGTATATTTTATTATCAAGCCTCTTGTGTAGGCCTTCATCGTGTCCCAGAGATTCTGTAGTGATGTATCCTCTTTTTTATTTTCTTTAAAAAAGAAAACCAATTCTCTCTCAATTTTCTGTTTAAAGTCTTTTTCCTTTAATATCATATTATTTAAAGTCCATCTAGATCTCCTCTTTTGTCCTTTCCATGTAACTGTCATTGGTTTATGATCTGCCCAAGTAGTTGTTTCTATTTCAATTTCTTGTATGTTGGAAAACAATTCTGTTGACATCCATATCATATCTATTCTAGACCATGATGCATGTCTATTTGAATAAAAAGCCTATTGTTTATTTTCTGCATTTCTCTCTCTCCATGCATCTTTTAAGTTTATTTCCTCTACCATTCGAAAGAGGGATTTTGGCAATGTCTTTTTAATTTTCTTTGTTGTTTTTCGTGTTCTGTAGTCCAATTTATCACTAATTATTCCATTAAAAACTCCCATTATACAGATATTAATATAGTCCAGTTCAATTATTTTCATATGTAATTTCTTGTAAAATTCTTCTTGGTTGTCGTTTGGAGCATAAATTGCTATTAAAAGTGTTTTTACATTATTGTCCATTATCTCCACCATCAAAATCCATCCATCATCATCTGTATAGATTTGTTCCTCAGGGATTGTATCTCTAACATATAAAACCACTCCTCTCTTTTTACATTGTGTCAACGCTGTAAATAATTTCCCTAATTTTTGTTGTTTCAGTATATATTCATGCTGTTTTTTAATATGTACTTCTTGTAAGCAGATTATATCAAATTTTAATTTCTCTAGTTTATGGAATACCTTTCTTATTTTAGTGGCTAAATTAAGTCCATTTATATTAATCGTAATCAATTTTCTCTCATCCATTTTAGACTTTATAAGAAGGATTTGTTGCTCTAGTAGATCTTGGTTCTCATTGCTCTCTGGGTACACCACCTACTGCTCCTTCTTCTTTTTCAATTGCTGTTGTACATTCCTCTTGAAATTCGATTAACAACTCTTCTTTTCTTGTATCTTCCCCCTTTCCTCTAAAATATTCTAGATAGAATAGCTCAGCTTTTTCAACTGTGTCAATTCTGTGCCTTTGTTTCTGCCAGGTGAACATGAGACCTTCTGGTATCAACCATCTGTAGTTTACTCCTCTCTTAAGTAACTCTTTAGTCAGAAATAGGTATTCTCTTCTCATCTCTTTCACTCTTCTCGGTACTTGTTTCAGTACCACAATTTCTTTGTCTTTATACTTTAACGTTTTCTCTCTTGCCACCTGTGGTATCTGTGTTTTAATAGTTTTCTTAGTGAATCTAATATGAACTTCACTTGGTAATTTATTTCTCATTGCGTATCTTGTATAGACACGGAACACTTCATCCATTCCATCCAGCATCTTCTCTTTAGTTATCTCTAATGCTTCTGCCAGGATTTCTGTCATTATTTCAGCAAGGTTTTCACCCTTTTCTTCTTCTATATTTTGGAATCTAAAATAAAATTCTGACCTGTCAATTTATTATTTATTTATTTATTATTCGGACTTGTATGCCACCCCATCTCCGAAGACTCGGGGCGGCTCACAACTAAAACAACCACAATAAATAATTAAAAAAGAATTAAACAGATCACAAGCCCAAAATAGTAGATCTAAAATTCAGGATAATTTAAAAACCCATCCCCCGCTGGGGACTGCCAGCCGGCATTGACTTGCCAATGGGACCCTGAGGAGTCCTTCCCTGTGTGTTCGCACAGGGCGGTTGGCACTCGATATCAGCCAGAGTCGCTCCCTTAAGTATTGAGGACCCATGTCATGTAGGACTTTGTATGTTAAAACCAAAACCTTGAAACTTCCCATCCCAATGATCCGCTCTTGTCTCTTTCAACTTCACTCAATCGAGTATCAATATCTCCAATTTTCTTATCTCTTTGCGCATCTTGTTCTTCAATTTTCTTGAATCTATCCTCATATTTCATCATCAACTGTTGGATATTCTCTATTTTCTCATCTGTCTTTTCAGTTCTTTGCTCAATATTCTCCGTTCTCTTTTCAATATTGTCTGTTTTTGCTTGTATCTTTTGGATTCCTTGCATAATCATCTGCAGTGTCACTTCCTTCTCCTGTTGTAACATCATCCATATTGAGCGTTATCCTCCAGATGGTGAAGAGGAAGAAGTTGGTATTGAAGAAGCTGAGGCTGCTGTCTTTCTACTAATCTTGTAATGCTTAATAAAAAGAAGGAAAAAGAAGAAGCAAGAGCAGACAACTACCACACCAATAAAAATAAAAAGGAAAAAATAAAAAGGGGAAGGGGAAAAAATCTTCAGGTACTTGTATACCTTAATCCAATTGCTTCCAATTATATAAAAAAAGAAAAAATGTAAAAAGAAGGGTGAAAAGATAAAGGTTAAAAGGTTAAAAAAAAGGAATTTAAAAAATAGAAATCTATATATTTCCCTTAATAAAAAGGTAAAGCAAAAAAAGAGGAGAGGGGAAAAAATATACTCTAATTCCTGAGCCTAAAGGCTAAAGTCCAAACATAAAAATCCAACTGGAGGGGAAGTTTAAAAAAAAGAAAAGAAAAAGATAACAAGCAGTTCTGTCAGAGAGCAAACCACTGCCACTAAATGTCCAAGGCTCTTTGATAAATCAAAACAGAATTTCCAGTTCTTTTTTCAAGGTCACTTCAATCTTCTTTCTTTCAGTTTCAACTCCAGACTCCAGCTATCAATAGTTTCACAGAGGAGCACCTGTATAAACAATCTAGCATCTCATCCCACTATCTGAGAAAAAGCTCAGAGTCCTTGAATGTAACACCAATGTATAAACAAGTAAAAAAAATGTATCCAAGCCTCTAGATGGCAGTGTTACTTATTTCCCTTCACTTTCACTTCCCCTCATATATCCAAAGCCAGGAATAGATTTTAAAAAAAGTAAAGTTGTTAGAAAAAAAGAGAAAAAAAAGACCTCAAATGAAAAAGCTATAAAAAAAGAATCCTAACCAAAAGAGACTTTCAAAGAAGTTATTTAAAAAATGAAAATTAGAAAAGAAGACCAGTCCAGTTTAAAATTGAGAAGCTTTTACCAAATTCCAGGTTCCAATAAAAAGGAAAAAAAACCTTCAGTTTAATTTAAGCTTAATCTCACCACTTAGCTTCTTTTATCTTCACTTTTAATTTCACTTTAAGTCTTTTAGGGTGTTCTCTCCAAAAAATAATAAGTAGAAATTTATCTCACCAAACTGACACACTTTCTTTCCAGCTTTCTTCCATTCCGGAGTTGTCCCAGCTTCAGCAGCTTAAATGGCTACCTCTTCGCCGCCAGAAAAAAGGGCTTCTCCTGGATCTATCAGGGACTTTGCAATGTCCCCGGGATCGACAGGATGTGCCCTTCTCTGTCACCGTCTCTACGGGATGGTTTAGGTCCAGAGATATCGGTGGTGATCTTGGATGCCAGCTCCACCCTCTTGAGCCAGTTGTTTTCTGAGTACATTCTTCCTTGTTCTTTTGAGGTACTGCCCCTCCCTTGCCAAAAATCCTTCATGTACGTAATGCACACCATGGTCTAGGAATCTGAAGTTCTTTTGGTGGCATCAATTATTAACCCAGTGTTTCATTTCTAATATCCTTTGTTCCCTCATTGAGTGTTGACCTTTCTTTGGAAGTACATATGAAAACACCACTCCTAACTCCTTAACTTTCTTGCTTAGCTAATCATAATTTCTCAATATCATTTTCAGGTTCACTGTTGTGTCATTCATCTCTTCATGAAGGAGAAGAGCAGTAGTAATCTGTGGTATTGAATATTTTAGTAATGTTCTCAGTCACATCTTTGATTTTTGCTCCAGAGAGGCAACATACCCCTCTATATTGAATGTCCAGTCTACAGATCGCTGGTTCTGTTCCCCTGAGACCTGAATCTTCTGTCATTGATTCTCACCATTTTTCTCTAGGAAATTCTGAGCTACTTTTCTTCCTTTCATAGGAGTACTTGATGATGCCTCTTTTCTAGGTGTCTGATGCTTTCTTCCAGGGGGAGACTGTGAAATCAATTGGTCAGCTTCAAAGGGACTGGACTAGACAGCAGGGGCATTGTTCTTGGTTCTGTTTTCTTCTTTGAGTGACATGTTTCCATGGGCCTTTCTCTAAAGCTTCATATACAGGGTCATTTCTTTTAGAGTTTGTTTGTTTCTTATTATGTTCTGTTTGGATATAGTCTTCTTGCTTAGGCATAAGTTTTTCATTTTGTAGGTTGAATTTCAGAGTGGCTAGAGTTTCCTTTAGACCCTTTACTTTTTCTTCCAGTAATCAGTTTAGTTTACATTTTTGGTACATGAATAATTTGAGTCTTCTATAGGGGTAAGCATGTGCATGGAACATATTTTATAAATCACAACAGTGTCAGTCTCTTTTTCTATGACTATGGGGTTTTTTTTGCTAGTTCATTTAAGGATTAAAAATTTAAAACTGTATAAATGTTTAAAATGTAAAAGATTTAACCACAGAATTTGAAAAAAAATCTAATTTAAAATTTTTAAAATTCATTAAAAATATAAAAGTATGCACTTTGATGTACACTTCTTTTGCAGAAAATCTCTGGCTGCTTTCTAGGAGATGCTTTGCCCTCTACTCCCTGCTTCAAAAACCTATTCCTTTCCTCCCTGTCTAGAAGTATATTGTACTTATCCCTTTCCTGCCTGCCTTCTTGCCCTTCAGTTGCCTGGCCACTGCTGGTGTTTTTGGGTACAATGTGCTGCTCTGGGCACTCCACTCTGCTGCCATTTAGCTCTGTGCCATCACAGCTGGTCTGCTGTGATGCTCTCAGCATTTTTAGGGACAAACATCTTGGAGAGAACAAAGCCAAACAAAACAAAATTGTCATACAACTAGACCTGAAAGTTATCAAGTTTTCAGTAAAGGTCTGTTTCAAGCCAATTGGAGGGTTGAATTCTGATCAATATCAGGGGTAATAATTATTTTTCCCATTTCATCAGCATCTGTACTGTTTCACAGAGACAACTAACACAAAACTGAAATAGTAGGACAATTATTTTAAATGAATACAATTACAAGTCCTTATGGATGCAATGCTTTTACAGAACAGGATTAAAAAACGGTAAGCCTATTATCTCTCACCTAGGTTATTTATAACATGCTTCTATTTTGGAATAAACCTGCAATAAACATTCCTTATTCAGTAACAGCTTGCTTGAAAAGTTTTATATTTCTCCTGCCATTAGAAGACATAATGAACATGGTAATATATGGGATAATTTGGCACATCTCCTCTGATGGGAATAATTCAGCTATCAACCACAACTGTTATAAGACATGCTATTAATCAGATATACACCACATAAAATATACCAATGGTATGAAAGTAGAAGCCAAAGTAGAACATAAAGAAGTGATTTTTCCAAAACCAGCATCATTCAAAAGACAAGCAGAAGCATATCATGTATACTTACTAAAATGCTTGTTCATGACCAAGTCTGGAATGAAGAATTCTGATTCTGCTTTCACTATCTTCAGTGCATGTCAAGAGCAAAATAACATTTTCAGACCTGAGTATTTCTGTTGATCTTCATCCAAGCAATGTCATTATTATTCCTCTCAAATCAATGAATCTGATGTCTGGACCATGTCTGCTTTAGGGAATAGGCAACCAAAGCTTTAATGTGTATCAGAAATAGAAAAGGTCCACAAGTTTGTAGAATACAATGCACAAGTGACTTGACCTAAAATTATTGCAGTTTTAACAGAACAAGGAAGCTTAGTTTTGCCAAATTGATTTTGTATCCATTTGACACATCTCTGTTAAACAGGGCTTTTTTCTGATTTTTAGTACTGTACAGAAATTATGAAAAATACCAAATGTGTACCTACTTACAATGAGACTGACAGCAGGCAGTGGAAAAAAGGGTCAGGGTAGGAGCAGAAGAACTATAGAATTGGGGGTGCCAAAAAAGTAGAGTCAAAGAAGTACAAATGGGGGCCAGGATGTTGTGATTGAAGCTTTGCTAGGTGGAACTTTGAATGCAGCATTATCATCACTGTTGCTTGACTTTTTTTGACACACATTGCAGACAGCTTTGATGCTGAGGAAACAACATAAAAAAAGCAGCAGAACCTCACTTTGCAGAGTGGCCAAGTTCAGATAGCTGGAGCAAAGTAGCACCACAAGTTGGTAAAATGAGGCAATTGATCTTATAACTCAAATTTGAGGTGATCCAGTTTGTTTCACATAACCACATTGAGTGAAAACTCCCTGCCTAGGCACAAGCCAGAAGACCATTCCAAGCTAGCAATTTGGGAGGTCCACTGAGAGGTCAGAGGGGGACATCATGAAGGTTCAACTAAAGCAAATTCTTCCCTCAAACTTCTCAAGGACTTCATGAAGATCATCCTTCTAAGGGGTTCTGTCTAAATTTTGAGGCCAGATCTATTTGCTGCTTCCTGTTTTCCTAATTTTCTATGTGTGGTGGCCATTGAATTCAGTCCCTTGGCTCAAAAACCTTGAACTTGAATTTACTTCCTTAAGAGATAGGTGTTCACTTAACCCTTAGCTAAGCTGTTGCTGTAATTTTAATTACACCATCCTTTTTACTATATTTTATTTAAAAATATTAAACCACCTAACAGCTGAAGCTTTCTAGGGAGTTTACAATAAAACACTCTTGCACAGACATATATTCAGAACAATTTGAATAAAAGCATGTACAATACAGTCAGGTAAAATGCAAAATAAAAAATACCATATAATCTAGACAGCTACAAAATGATCATTCAAAAATGGGAACAATATGAATTAAAATACAGGTGAAACTCGAAAAATTAGAATATTGTGCAAAAGTTCATTTATTTCAGTAATACAACTTAAAAGGTGAAACTAATATATGAGGTAGACTCATTACATGCAAAGCAAGATAGTTCAAGCCGTGATTTGCCATAATTGTGATGATTATGGCTTATAGCTCATGAAAACCCCAAATCCACAATCTCAGAAAATTAGAATATTACATGCAATCAATAAAGCAAGGATTGTACATAGAACAATATCGAACCTCTGAAAAGTATAAGCATGCATATGTACTCAGTACTTGGTTTGGGCCCCTTTTGCAGCGATTACTGCCTCAATGCGGCATGGCATGGAAGCTATCAGCCTGGGGCACTGCTGAGGTGTTATGGAAGACCAGGATGCTTCAATAGCAGCCTTCAGCTCTTCTGCATTGTTTGGTCTCATGTCTCTCATCTTTCTCTTGGCAATGCCCCATAGATTCTCTATGGGGTTCAGGTCAGGCGAGTTTGCTGGCCAATCAAGCACAGTAATCCCACGGTCATTGAGCCAGGTTTTGGTGCTTTTGGCAGTGTGGGCAGGTGCCAAGTCCTGCTGGAAAATTTAGTCAGCATCCCCATAAAGCTCGTCTGTGGAAGGAAGCATGAAGTGCTCCAAAATCTCCTGGTAGATGGCTGCATTGAACCTGGACTTAATGAAGCACAGTGGACCAACACCAGCAGATGACATGGCTCCCCAAATCAACACAGATTGTGGAAACTTCACACTGGACTTCAAGCACCTTGCAGTGTGTGCCTCTTCATTCTTCCTCCAGACTCTGGGTCCTTGGTTTCCAAATGAGATGCAAAAGTTGCTCTCATCAGAAAAGAGGACTTTGGACCACTGAGCAACAGACCAGGTCTGTTTTTCTTTAGCCAAGGTAAGATGCTTCTGATGACATTTGAAGCCCATGTCCAGGATCCATCTGTGTGTGGTGGCTCTTGATGCACTGACTCCAGCCTCAGTCCACTCCTTGTGAAAGTCCCCAACACTTTTGAATGGCCTTTTCCTGACAATCCTCTCCAGGCTGCGGTCATCCCTGCTGCTTGTGCACCTTTTTCTTCTACACTTTTCCCTTCCACATAACTTTCTATTAATGTGCTTTGATACAGCACTTTGGGAACATCCAACTTCTTTTGCAATTACCTTTTGAGGCTTTCCCTCCTTATGGAGGGTGTCAATGATGGTTTTCTGCACAACTGTCAGGTCAGCAGTCTTTCCCATGATTGTGATTCCTACTGAACCAGTCTGAGAGACCATTTAAAGGCTCAGGAACCCTTTGCAGGTGTTATGGCTTAATTAGCTGATTAGAATGGGACACTTTGAGCCTAGAATATTGCACCTTTTCACAATATTCTAATTTTCTGAGATTGTGGATTTGGGGTTTTCATGAGCTGTAAGTCATAATCATCACAATTATGGCAAATCATTGCTTGAACTATCTTGCTTTGCATGTAATGAGTCTATCTCATATATTAGTTTCACCTTTTAAGTTGCATTACTGAAATAAATGAACTTTTGCACGATATTCTAATTTTTCAAGTTTCACCTGTATAACTGAAAACCAATTTCCTAAGGTTCATTTTGAAAGACTTTATGTAAGGTCCTGCCTCTCCAATCTTCCTAAGAAAGCAGGTGTTGCAATCTGTCAGGCACTGGACACCTTTTCCCATAAACCACGTTACTCACAAGCAGTGAACCATGGTGACAGGGTTTAATGTAGGATTTCCAGATGACAAGCAGTAGTAACAGTAACAGAGTTCTGTTCAAAGTCAGTGTTGAGAGCAACCGCATCTCCACGCTGACTTTATATCCTTCCCCCCATTAACACATAATAACAGCACCGCACCCATTAAGTACACCCACACACTGCCGCCCTGTGCCTAAATGATCCAGCCAACACCTCCCTCTGCCCTTCCAGTGTCATATCTGCAATTAAAATAAAAACACACAACAGTTCCCTGAACAGCCTTGCAGCATTTGATGCAACCACGAACCACCACTCCTTCCAACAGCTGACTACCAGGGCGGATCAGAGCCAAAATGCCACCTCGCTTCCATTCAGCAGGAGAACTTGAACAAAGCAGCCTAAACGTTGCAGCCCCTCCATTCAGCAGGAAGATGCTAACAGCTTCAAGGACACAGACCCTCCATTAGAGCAGCAGGAAGGAAGGGACATCAGCTGGAATGGAGTGCCACTGGAACAGAGTGCCAGCACTACCAGGTACTAACTTGTTGGGATGGAAACCCGGAACAGACCCGACAGCAGGACTCTTGAAACTACAGTTGTTCCAAAATGAGATTTTATTGAAAGGTTTGTAATAATAAGAGATTTAGGCAAGAACTGAAACCAGCTATTTAAAGCAATGCTAACCAAACCCCTCCCACACTACATTGCAGGGAAACAGAAACAGAAACTTCATATAGAGATTAGCACAATAATGCAGGAAACAGAAACAGAGACTTCATATACAGATCACCCCATTCCACTCCGTTCCTCCCCCCCTCCATTCCTCCCCCCACTTCCTCCCACTAAAATGCCAAAATGCATCCCTGTACAAATATCTGGGACCTGACATGCCAGTCCCCTAGAAAAACGGGAAGTCTACCTGAAAGAAAACAAAAGAGGGAAGAGGAGACAAAGGAAACATAAAATCAATGAGGTTTGTCAGGGTTCAATTGATGAAATATACATACTAATTTAGGGGCATGCACATGTTTTTTGTGAACCCATTCATTGTGTGAGAAGGGGAGATGTTTCCAAGCCACCAGGTATTGAGTGGTCCTCTGGAATTTCCTAGAGTCTAGAATTTCCTGAATCTCAAAATGTTGTTCACTCTCTACCATAATAGGGAACAGAACAGAGGTAGTAGCTGGACGAAGATCAAAGGTGACTTCAGCCTTCAATAAGCTACAATGGAAAATGGGGTGGACTTGCCGTAATGACTTAGGGAGTTGTAATTCCACCATGAGAGGGTTAATAATACAAACTATGGGGAAAGGCCCAATATATTTAGGATCCAACTTTTTAGACTGCTGCAAAGATTTTAGAAACTTGGTGGAAAGGTAAGCTTGGTCTCCCACTTTATAAGGTTTAGGTTATGTTTGTTTCTTGTTTGCTTGTGCTTTGTAGGCAGCCTTGGCTTCATTCAAGGCTTTGTGGACCACTGGGCAAATGGTTTGCAAATGACTGATCCACTGTTTCAAAGAGGGTATATCTGGTTCATGTAACTCAGGCATAGCATTAAGTTCTTGCCATGTGGCCACTCTGAAAGGGTTAATCTGTGCTAGCGTGAACTGCATTATTATAGGCTACTTCTGCAAAAGGCAGTAGTTCAGTCCTGTTGTCCTTGTAATTAATAAAACAGTGCAAGTACTGTTCCAGAACTGAGCTTGTTCATTCCATGTCCCCGTTTGTCTGTGGATGATGACTAGAACTAAGTCTCTGCTTGGTCCCAAGTAGATTTTAAAAAGCTTTCCAGAACCTGGATATGAATTGGACTCCTCTCTCTGAAATAATACGTCATGGGGCCCCATGCAAGCGGTAAATGTGGACCAAAAACAGTTTAGCCAAGGCTTTAAGCTGTATGGATCTTTTGGCATGGGATGAAATGGACATGTTTTGAGAAAAGGTCTGTGACAACCCAGATCACTGTGTTTCCAGAACTCTTGGGCAATTCAGCAATGAAATCCATGGAGATTTCTCTCCATGGTGCTGAAGGGTTGACTATCAGCTGCAGTAGACTGGGGGGTTTCCCCTGCCTGCATTTAGCAGGAGCACAAATGGGGCAGCCTGCTACATAACTTTCTATGTCGTTTTTAATAAGGGCCACCAGAATTGCCACTTCAGTAAATGTAATGTTTTTACAAAATCAAAGTGACCAGCTAATTTGGAGTTGTAACAAGCTTGCATAGTTCTCAGCCTTTCCCTAGATGGGACATACAGCTTATTTCCCACTCAAGCTAACCCATCTTTTATTATGCAAGTATGTTTATTGGCACTAAACCACTCATTTGTTTCTAAGGCTTCTTTGAAATATGTGGTGGAGGCATTGTCTAAGGTGCAGGGGTCATTCTTCGCCTGAGAGCGTGTGATGACTTTAGCTGCTAATTGGGAGGTTGGGATCATGGGCTTAATTACTTCCACCTTGACACTTGTTGTAGTCACTTATTGTGGTAGTCTGGACAAGGCATCTGCCAAAAGGTTTTTCCCTTTTGGTAAATACTTCTGGTAAAGTGAAATTAAAGCATTGGAAGTACTGTGCCTACCAGACTTGTTTTGGAGACATTTTCCATGGGTTTTTTAGTGCTTCCAAGGTCTTGTGGTTGGTCCATACTTGGAAAGGTATTTTACTTCTTTCTAAGAAATGTCTCCAAGTTAGGAGTGCCTACCTAACTGCAAAAGCCTCTTTTCCCCATATTGCCCATCTCTGTTCAGTTTCAGTTAACTTCCTAGAGGTGTATACACATGGTTGTAATTTGCCTTCTTCATTCTCTTGGAGTAAAACTGCACCAACAGCCACATCACTGTCATCAGTCTGGATTACAAATGGTTTCTTCTGGGTCTGGATGTTTTAATACAGGTTCAGCCGAAAGAGTCTTTTCAGTTTTTCAATTGCTGCTTGGCAGTCCATAGTCCAATCCAGTGGTTGGTTTTTGTTTATCTACCCTCTTGGTTTTTAACAGATTTGTAATCAGCAATGCTATTTGGGCAAAAGAGGGGACAAATTGCTTATAAAAGTTAGCGAACCCCAGGAAGTTCTGCAATTGTTTGCGAGTATGGTGGGCTGCTCTGACTTTTGGGAGGTCCATTTCCATCTCCTGGTGAGAGATTTTGTACTCTAGGTAATCTATCTTATCTTGGTGAAAATCACATTTGGAGAATTTGGCAAACAACTTAGCTGCCCTTAATTTCTTCAAAACCTCTTGCACCAATTTAACATGTTGAGTCTTAGTTTCAGTATAAATCCATATATCATCAAGATAAACTGAAACTCCTTTATACAAGTGCTCATGCAGCACCTCATTAATTAGCTGCATGAAAACAGTGGGAGCCCATTGGAGTCCAAATGGCAAAACCTTGAACTGAAAACATCCTAATGAACAATTAAACACTGTTTTCCATTTGTCCCCTTCTCGGATCCTGATCCAGTAATAAGCCTCCCACAAGTCCAGTTTAGAAAAAATCCTCCCCTTCACCAGATGAGTCAGCATGTCCTTCATTAATGGTAGGGGATAAAGATTTTCCAGCTAGGGGATCCTCAAATCTCTGTCTCAGGGCTGTCATGAAGTAGTTGAAGTTGCAGAGCTCCAGTGCATCTGCATTATGGAAGCTCACCATCCAACTGGCAAGTGGCCACTGCCGGGGTACTAGACCGAGTTGTCCCATTGCAGCCTCTGACCTGTGGCAGATCCCGATTAGCTCCCTGGTTTTCCGCAGAGCTTCAGGAGATGAAGCGGCGGAAGAGAGGCCTAGAGAGCTGTTGGAGATCCAGTAGGTCCAAATCTGATCGAGCACAGTTAAGATCTTATTTTAGGTCTTATCTTGGCAGGGACGTGCCAAGGAGTTTAGTCAACATCTGACGGACAAGATCACTCAGATCCAGACAGGCTTGGACTCCGACTGGGTAGGGTCGACGGGAATATGATGAGTGGTCTTGGAGATACCATCTGGGAGGAGTTCCATCCTGTGACTCCAAATGAGTCACAGGATCATGTGACTGGGTAGGGTTGATGGGAGTACGATGAGTGGTCTTGGAGATACCATCTGGGAGGAGTTTGATCCTGTGACTCCAAATGAGGTGGACAGGATCATGGGGAGGCTGAGTGCTGCCACGTGTTTATTGGACCCGTGTCCCTCCTGGCTGGTCTATGCCACCCAGGAGGTCACATGAGGCTGGCTCCAGGCAGTAATCAACGCCTCTTTGAGTGAGGGTGCCTTTCCCGTTGCCTCAAGAGGCCTGCCCTGGATCCAGCTAATTTGAACAACTTTTGTCCAGTCTCCAACCTTCGCTTTATTGCAAAGATTGTTGAGACCATGGTGGCTCGGCAGCTCCCACTGTTCCTGGAGGAAACTGACTATCTAGACACGTATCAATTGGGCTTCAGGCCTGGATACAGCATGGAGACGGCATTTGTCATGCTGGTGGATGATCTCTGGAGGCACGGGACAGAGGTTACTCCTCTGTCCTGGTCCTGTTAGATCTCTCAGTGGCTTTTGATACCATCGACCATGGTATCTTACTGCAGCGCCTTGAGGGGCTGGGAGTGGGGAGCACTGTTTTACGGTGGTTCTCCTCCTACCTCTCAGGTCACACACAGGTAGTGTTGGCAGGGGGGCAGAAATCAGCCCTGAGGCCCCTCCTGTGTGGGGTGCCTCAGGGGTCGGTTCTCTCGACCCTCCTGTTCAACATCTACATGAAGCCGCTGAGTGAGATCATCCGTGGTTTTGGGGTGAGGTATCATCAGTACGCTGATGATACTCAGCTTCTTATCTCCACCCCTAACCAGTCCAGTGATGCCCTCAATGTGATATCCCGGTGTCTGGAGGCGGTGCAGGTCTGGATGGAGAGGAACAGGCTTCGGCTCAACCCGGCTAAGACTGAGTGGCTGTATATACCGGCATCTCGTGTCCAGGAGACTCCATCTTTGGCTATGGGGGGAGAGGTGTTACCCCCTGTAGATAGGGCACGCAACTTGGGTGTCCTCCTGGATACACGGCTCAGTTTGGAGGAGCAGGTGGAAGCCGTGGCCAGGGGGGCATTTGCCCAGGTTCACCTGGTGCACCAGTTGCATCCCTATCTGGACCAAGATGCCCTGCGTACATTCACTCATGCACTCATCTCCCGTCTGGACTACTGCAATGCTCTTTACATGGGGCTGCCCTTGAGGACCACCCAGAGGCTTCACCTGGTCCAGAATGCGGTGACATGGGTTGTGATGGGAGGGTCCCGATACTCCCATGTTACACCCCTCCTATGCAAGCTGCACTGGTTACCGGTTGCCCTCCAGGTGAGATTTAAGGTGCTGGTGTTAACTTATAAAGCCCTTCATGGCATTGGTCCAGGATATTTGCGGGAGACCCTGCTGCCGATAACAGCTTCCCAGCATCCCGTGCACTCCCATCGACAGGGCCTTCTCCAGGTGCCATCAACCCGGCAATGCTGGCTGGTGGTTCCCAGGGGGAGGGCCTTCTCGCTGGGTGCACCCACCCTATGGAACCAGCTCCCCCTGGAGCTCCGGGTGGCCCCTGACCTCCGCTCCTTCCGCCGCGACCTAAAAACCTGGCTGTTCCAACTAGCCTACCGGGACTGATGGGGCTGGGGGAGGGTTTTTAATTTGTATTTTAATTCGATATATTTATGACACCTTGGTTTAATCGTTTTTTAATATTTGTATATTTGTATCCAGAGTGTTTTTAGTTTGTAAACCACCCTGAATCCTTCGGGAGATAGGGCAGCATAAAAGTCTCATAAATAAATAAATAAATAAATAAATAAATAAATAAATAAATAAATAAATAAAATAAACATGCAGCTGATCCTTCTAGAGCCAGGGTGACAACCCCAACTTTGGCGCCTTCTGTAGGGAGTTCCCTCCTATACTTCTGCATGTAAGTCGGTACATGTGTGAGGAAAAATCCCAGTTGCTGGGGATTCCCATCAAATTTGACACCAAAAGGATGCACCTTCTGTTCTAAGGGTGGAAGCCTCCTCTCATGGAGTCGCAAGTCTTGCTTTGCATTGAAATGTCCCCTGGGCAGATCTTCCATAGTGGAAATGGGTTTATCAGTAGCCCCCGTGGTTTCAGCCAATGCCCCCGGGGTTGGGGATCCCTTTTGTTCATTGGTAGTCTCCTTTTGTACTCCTAACTGGCTTGCAGTGCAAGCGTGGGTATCCTGGATCCACATGCCATGGATGGCCTCCCTCATGAAATTCATGGCTTTCCTCAGGAGTTGGTTGGGCTGGCCTGGGGCTCCTTCCATTTCATCATTGTCGTAAATGTCTCCCATCTCCTGCTTCCAACCAGGTTGTTGGCTCCCACGGGTGAGGATAACATCTTCGGGTCTGCCACTTCAGCCTTCCATCTTCCCAACACTGATGGACCACCTCAGCTTGGAAGCAATGCTTGAGACAATGTTCTCCTCAACCCAGGCATTGAGGGCCTCAATTGAGATTTTGGGGGTGGGTTTCTTCCCCAGTCTTCAACCTCTTCATGATCACTGCCCTGGGTAGACATGGTGTGCACGGTCCCCATGGTAGGGCTGTTACCTCTCTGGGTTAACCAGTTTGCAGTTCTTCCCTAATGTAAGGTCTTGCCTCTCCAATCTTCCCAAGAAAGCAGAACTCTTGAAACTGCAGTTGTTCCAAAAGGAGCTTTTATTGAAAGGTTTGTGATAACAAGAAATCTAGGCATGAACTGAAGCTTCTCACTTAAAACCAGCTATTTAAAGCAATGCTAACCAAACCCCTCCACACTACATCATTGCAGGGAAACAGAAACAGAAACAGAAACTTCATATACAGATCACTCCATTTCTCCTCCCCTCTTCCTCCCACCAAAATGCCAGTGTCCCTGTAGAAATATCTGGGACCTGATATTTTACTAGTTTAATAACTTTTTTAGTCTCTTAAAAATCAACTGTCCCAACTTGGTGTGTTAGAAAAGAAGGTCCATGGCTAGCCAAAGGTATACTTTACTAAAGCCAAGCAGTTATAGAAGAAGTGAAGTTGGACCTGAGGTTTTCCCACCCGAAGTTTATGATTAGCTTTTCCAAGTCCTCCTCTACCCCACTGGTTATCAAGAAGTGTCCAAACGGATGCTAACAAATTGTTTTAGGAACAGTCCCTGTCTTTGCAGCTACCATTCCTTTCTTGACCTTGAAGCAGCTGGTGTTTCTCATGTTTCTCATGGGATGAATTGAGGTTTGGTTTTGTTTCCTCATGGTATCCCCTAGCAACCCTCCCTCTCATTCCACCCTGCAGTTTCTTCCCCTTGTTTCTATGGCAGGCTGCAAGCAGCAAGGCAGGTTGCAGCATAGCTAAATCAAAGTATCTTTTTGCAAAACAAGAATGTTGTCATTACCTGCAACAAACAGTTATAATGTTATATCTCCCCGCGATCATGGAGAACTCTGAACTGAAGTCTATGCATCTTAAATTTGTCAAGGTGAGAAATACTGTATTACATTCTGCAAAAATAAGGCCACTGTCCTATATCATCCCTACATCCTATTGAGATTAGTGGGAATTACTCATTGACAGGCACAATGTGTTGCAAGCTACTGCATTTTTCTTGGAAGCTGAAAGGCTAATTAAAACATTCAAAGAGGTTCACAGAAGCCAAAAGACTTTGGATTAACTTAGTTAAATTTGGAGTAAAACAGTCTGAGATAGCGTTGTGTGTATATATAACGGTTGTATATCTCTACATTTATATTATATATTATAATTGCTGATATCTCTCCATTAACAGTTCATCCAAAATCCTTTCTGAACTAATAGCAAGATCACTTGCATCAAAACAAGAGGGTCAAAAATGTCAACATGGCAAATACACAATCAAAATATTACCCCTTTTCACCAGTGGTGGGATTTAAAATTTTTTACTACTGGTTCTGTGGGCATGGCTTATTTGGTGGGCATGGCTTAGTGGTTATGTGACTGAGTAGGCATGGCCAACACAGCAAGGTGGTGCGGCACCTTGCTGTGAGTGATGTCGAGTTGGCTACGCCTACTCAGTCACATGACCGATGCTGCTAAGGCAGGGTAATTTCCTATGTACCTTCGCCGCTCCTCCGCCCTTGATCTGACAAAAAAAAAGCCCAACTAAAGATCACGACTGCATGCTGAGTCCGCCTGCCAAATCGGTTTTGTTTTTGGGTGGTTTTTGTTTTGTTTTTTGACAGAAGCCCCTCGGAGCTAAATTTGCACTGCCAAATCTTACCGTACCTCATTGTTGCGGTGCTGCCTGTCACTGCTGCGGGTGCTGCTGCGGCCACCTGGCTGCCCAAGTAAAGAACCACACTGGCTCAGGGTGACTGTGAGGAGCAAGAGAGGAAGCCAAGGTGCTCACCTCATAGCAGTCAACTTCACTCTCTCTCGCTCCAGTTATGCGCTCCTGGCATGCACAAGGAGTGTGAAGGGAGGCAGACACTGCAAGGATGCATTTTAAAAGTCAGAGAACTTTGCCCAAGACTTCTCATGTATTCAGGGGCTACACCTCTCCCAATGATGAACTGGTGGTGATCTAATGAAACATCTTCCAGCTCTTAATGATCGACTTTAAGAGCGCCCCCATGGAAGAAGCTGAGAACCAAGAGCAAAAGTAGTGGTGGCAGGGGCAACAGGGGCATGTGATGTATCCCTCCGTGGTCCCCTCCTGGGTGACAGCCTGGGCTTTGGCACCTCCTCTTTTCTTCAGAGGAGTGGTGTCTGCCTCCCTTCACACTCTTTGTGGAGGATGTACATGCCCGTCACCCCTGCCACCACTACTTTTGCTCTCAGTTCTCAGCTTCTTCCATGGGGGCACTCTTAAAATTGATCTTTAAGTGCTCCCGGGACATCCTTGTGCCTGCCTGGCACCCGCCCTCCTGGAGCACTCTTTCTTCCATCTCCCAGTGGATGCACCTCTTCCAGCCTGGCCCGGCCAGCCAGCAGGTGGCCACATGTCCCGGGGCTTCCTGCCCCCCTTTCTTGCGAGATGCCTGCAGTTGCTGCATGCTTTTTTCGGTGTGGCTGCAGTCCAGCAGCCCCGCCAAAAAAAGCACACCCTGTTCTATGTGCCGGGCTGGCAACTCTGAGCAGATGGCGCATAGAACAGGGCAGCGCCGGAGCATTGGAGAAGCAGAACGAAGCCGGAGATCAGTAATTTTTGCTGTAAGAAGCCTGATCTCCAGCTTCGCTCCACTTCTCCAACAGTCTGGCACCACCCTGTTCTTTGCACCTGCTCCTTGGACTTGCCAGCCCCAGCACATAGAACAAGGTGTGTTTTTTTCAGTGGGGCTGGACTCCAGCCACACCAGAAAATGCATGCAGCAGCTGCAGGCATCTCATGACAAGCCCTGGGACATCTGCGATGACCCGTAGTCTCTCAAAATAACCCCCAAAAGTAAATAATGAGGCCAAAGCTCCAATCAACTTCTGTTATTCTGTTCCTCCTCTTCCTCAGAGTCAGTCTCCACCAGGGGCATGACAACATCAACCACCCACCTGATCCGTGTGGATAAATTCATTTAAGTATCTTTTCATTCTTTCTGCCAAGATTGAAGCAAAATTTTATAATCTGAATTCAACAATGAGATAGGTCTATAATTTTTAACTTGTTGTAGATCCATTTCTTCTTTAGGTATTAGGGTAATATAAGCTTCCAACCATGTCTCAGGTATTCTCTTTTTTAATAAGACTTCATTCATCACTTCTAGAAGGGGAGTGCTTAACACTTCCTGGAAGGTCCTGTAAAATTCCGTAGACCATCTGGGCCTGGTGCTTTTCCTGTATTTTGTTTCTTCAAGGCTTCTGTTAATTCCATCATGGTTGTGCTCCCTTCTAACATTGTCTCAATGTCTTCAGGTATCTGTGGTAGTCTTGTCTTTTGTAAATACTGTTCAATTTTTCTTCTAGAATATCTTCTTGAGAGTACAGTTTTTCATAGTAGTCTCGAATAATTTTTTTTCTTTTCATCGTTCCCATGCTGTATATTCCTTTTCCATCTATTAATTGGCTAATTTTCTTTATTTCTCTTTCCTTTCTAATTTTATACGCTAACCACCTTCCTGGCTTATTACCGTTTTCAAAGTAATTTTGTTTAGCGCCTTTAATCTTTTGAGTGATTTCTTCCTTGTCCATTAAAGCCATTTTATGTTTAATCACATCCATTTTCCTTTTAATATCTTTCCCTTGCGGTGATTGTTGTAATTCTTCTTCCAATTTCCTGAAATCATCTTCCAAAATGTTGAGTGTCTTCTTCCGTTTAATATTTATTTTCCTTATATAGTCAATTATCAAACCTCTTGTATAAGCCTTCATCGCATCCCAACGAGTTTGTAGTGATGTATCTTCTTTTCTATTTTCCTTGAAAAAAAAGATAAGTTCTGTCTCAATTCTCTTTTTAATTTTATAATTTATATACACAGCTCCTAGCTGTAAGCCCTGAGGAGGATCATGGTCCTCTCCTCCCGAGTAGACAGCGTTTTTCTCTGATCCTCTCCTCCCTGTGTGCCCTGGGATGGATAGGGGATCAGCCTGGATCCTCTTATGATTGCTCAGCTGGCCTCTGCCCTTCCCCAGCCTCCTCCACCACCTCTGGAGCCACTCCCACTCCCTGTTGGCTGTTCCTCCTCTTCCTCAGAGTCAGTCTCCACCAGGGGCATGACAACATCAACCACCCACCTGCTGGCTGGCCGGGCTGGGCCAAGCCGGGCTGGGCTGGAAGAGGCGCATCTATTGGGAGAAGGAAGAAAGCATGCTCCAGGAGGTGGGCAGATGTCCCAGGGCTGCTGCACATGTGCACTGCATGTGTACCGGCTGCTCACGCAGTGCACATATATAGCAGCTGCGGGACATCCACCCAAGCTGCACCACGGCTGCCATGTGGTAGGGAGAGCTAGGAGACCGACCGGGGCAAGTGAGTGACCAGATGACCAGGTGACTGGGTCAGGGGCATGGCCAGCCAGGGGTCACCACCGATTTGGTGACCCACGCCAAATCACCGCTACCAGTTCTCCAGAACCTGTGCGAACCAGTTGAATACCATCTCTGCTTTTCACATGTACAGTGCCTGAGGGATGTAAAAAGGTGAGGGCCTCATCATGCAACTGTAGTCACCATCTTGACCTTTTTGTTTTCCTGAAGATGCCCTCATCCAAAGTGAAGCACAAATATCTTTCACTTCTCACCAATTTCTTTGGGGAACACTTTGGCTCCCATAATATGCCAGCAAATGTATGAAAATTAATAATGTCAATGTTGGGGAAAGAGAATACATAAAGAAATACATATTTTGGCAAAAAAATAGAAATACGTATTTTGTGAGAAGGGCTTTGGAAATGTGGATTTGGACATGTGGAAACAAACAGGCATCTCACTATGCAACAACAAAAATCACAACCCACCAACCCACCTGACCACATCTCAGTAACAACAACCAACCATTCAAACAGGCCAAAATGCAGACCATGACCCAGCAGTTTCTGAACAAACAACACTAATCTACAGGTGAAACTCGAAAAATTAGAATATTGTGCAAAAGGTCATTTATTTCAGTAATGCAACTTAAAAGGTGAAACTAAAATATGAGATAGACTCATTATAAGCAAAGCAAGATAGTTCAAGCCGTGATTTGCCATAATTGTGATGATTATGGCTTACAGCTCATGAAAACCCCAAATCCACAATCTCAGAAAATTAGAATATTGTGAAAAGCTGCAATATTCTAGGCTCAAAGTGTCCCACTCTAATCAGCTAATTAAGCCATAACACCTGCAAAGGGTTCCTGAGCCTTTAAATGGTCTCTCAGACTGGTTCAGTAGGAATCACAATCATGGGAAAGACTGCTGACCTGACAGTTGTGCAGAAAACCATCATTGACACCCTCCATAAGGAGGGAAAGCCTCAAAAGGTAATTGCAAAAGAAGTTGGATGTTCCCAAAGTGCTGTATCAAAGCACATTAATAGAAAGTTATGTGGAAGGGAAAAGTGTAGAAGAAAAAGGTGCACAAGCAGCAGGGATGACCGCAGCCTGGAGAGGATTGTCAGGAAAAGGCCATTCAAAAGTGTTGGGGACTTTCACAAGGAGTGGACTGAGGCTGGAGTCAGTGCATCAAGAGCCACCACACACAGATGGATCCTGGACATGGGCTTCAAATGTCATCAGAAGCATCTTACCTTGGCTAAAGAAAAACAGACCTGGTCTGTTGCTCAGTGGTCCAAAGTCCTCTTTTCTGATGAGAGCAACTTTTGCATCTCATTTGGAAACCAAGGACTCAGAGTCTGGAGGAAGAATGGAGAGGCAAATACTGCAAGTTGCTTGAAGTCCAGTGTGAAGTTTCCACAGTCAGTGTTGATTTGGGGAGCCATGTCATCTGCTGGTGTTGGTCCACAGTGCTTCATTAAGTCCAGGGTCAATGCAGCCATCTACCAGGAGATTTTGGAGCACTTCATGCTTCCTTCCACAGACAAGCTTTATGAGGATGCTGACTTCATTTTCCAGCAGGACTTGGCCAAAAGCACCAAAACCTGGTTCAATGACCGTGGGATTACTGTGCTTGATTGGCCAGCAAACTCGCCTGACCTGAACCCCATAGAGATTCTCTGGGGCATTGCCAAGAGAAAGATGAGAGACATGAGACTGAACAATGCAGAAGAGCTGAAGGCCGCTATTGAAGCATCCTTGTCTTCCATAACACCTCAGCAGTGCCACAGGCTGATAGCTTCCATGCCACGCCGCATTGAGGCAGTAATTGCTGCAAAAGGGGCCCAAACCAAGTACTGAGTACATATGCATGCTTATACTTTTCAGAGGTTCGATATTGTTCTATGTACAATCCTTATTTTATTGATTGCATGTAATATTCTAATTTTCTGAGATTGTGGATTTGGGGTTTTCATGAGCTGTAAGCCATAATCATCACAATTATGGCAAATCACGGCTTGAACTATCTTGCTTTGCATGTAATGAGTCTACCTCATATATTAGTTTCACCTTTTAAGTTGCATTACGCAAATAAATGAACTTTTGCACGATATTCTAATTTTTCGAGTTTCACCTGTATATCACACAGATAGTACTTAAAACCAAAGACCATGCCTCAGTAACAACAGCCAGCCAACCAAACTGTCTGAAGTCAGACAATGTTTCAGAAATAGCCAAACAAACAACATCCACAATACTTTGCATTACATAAAGAGGTATTTAAAGACCAATGCTCTGACAGATGAGCACAATTCAAAATGTATCCTAGAATGGTGATGAAACATTTGCAACCAAATTGCCAAGCTCGGAGCTGAGACCAATAGCCCATATATATATTTATCTGCAGTTTTTTGTGATCATCATTTGATATGGAAATGGGACAAAATGGTCATATATAGTCACCAATTTGCAAATGGACAAAGAATCTAAGAATAGAATAGGCTAAGAGTTGGAAGGGACTTTGGAGGTCTTCTAATCCAACCCTCTCCCTACTTGAGCAGGAAACCTTATACCATTTCAGACAAATGAATGTTCAATCTCCTCTTTAAAATCTTCAATGATGAAGCACCCACAACTTTGGAAAGAGCTCTCCTTCATAAGTTTCCTTGCATTGCTTCTTGTCATGCCTTCAGATGCTTTGGAGAGTAGATTGATCCCTTTTCTCTGTGACTGTCCCTTAGATATTTGAAGACTCAATATTCTTGCAACTATTCTTCATATGTTTTAGCCTCGTCACCTAATCACCTTTGTTGCTCTTCTCTGCCCTCTTCCTAGAGTTACTATCTTTTTATATTGTGATGACCAAAACTGAATGCAGTATTCCAAGTGTGCTTTTACCAAGGCATTGTAAAGCAGCACTAACATTTCAAATATTCAAATAGATATTGATTCTATCCCTCTGCTAATGCAGCCCAGGATTGCATTGGCTTTTTTTTTGGCAGCTGCAGCATACTGCTAGTCAGTGGTGGGATTCAATTTTTTTTTTACTACTGGGCTTGGTGGGGGTGTGGCTTGTTGGACATGGCTATGTGGTCATGTGACTGGGTGGGCATGGCTATGTGGTCATGTGACTGGGTAGGCGTGACCAGGTTGTCATATGACTGGGTGGGCATGGCCAATTTAGCAGTCCATTTTGACAATTTAGCAGTCCATTAAACAATAATAGCAGCCCCCTTTTCTATTCTTCTTTTTAATACTGCATGACGTTTTTGCTCTAGGTTTTTTTTTTTACTAGCGGGGAGAGGTTGGCAATGTCTGGGGAAGGAAAAACATGCTTTCCACAGGTCTTATGGCTATATTTAAAGGGCCAGCTAATGTCATTGGTGTTGGGATATTCATTGGTGAGGTGATAGTAACTGGATGTGCGATGTTCACTGGTGCAGTAACTGGAGTTGGTAAATTGACTAGTGTGGTGAGTGTTAACGGAGAACTCATTGGGCTAGAGATGTTAATTGTACTCAGAACATTGGCTGGGCTTCTCCTATTCATTGCAGCAGCCACAACGCAATGCCTTTGGTACTAAGTGAATTTTGCCCCATTTAACAACCTTTCTTGCCACATTTGTTAAGTAAGTCACTGCAGTTAAGTGAATATGTTAGAAGGTTGCAAAAGTTGATCACATGATTCTGGGACAGTGCAACTGCCATAAATATGAACCAGTTGACAAGCACCTGAATTTTGATTAGGTGATCATGAGGATGCTGGAATGACTGTAAGTTGAAAAGCAGTCATTTCAGTGCCATTGTAACTTCAAATGGTCACTAAATGAACTAACTTAACTGCAGTGATTCATTTAACAATTATAGTAATAAAATGCAGAAAAACTCACTTATCAATTGCCTTGCTTAGCAACAGACACTTTGGACTCAGTTGTGGTGTAAGTTAAGGACTACATCTACAGTAGGAATCTATTAGACCCGTTTCAGGTTAACAGGTAGTATAAACAGACATTAAACTTTAATCTCATATCATCTGACTAATGGAGTAGGTAAACTAATGAAGGATGTTGTTAGCTTGAAAGGGAGCTACCAGATTCCTGATATTTTGATCAGTAGTGGGATCCTACCTTAGTCGCTACCGGTTCGGTGGGTAACCTCATGTGCGTATGTGTGCTGCCCTAATGCATGCCCCCCTAACAAGCTAATCAGCTGAGAGGATGAAGAAACAAAAAGCTAAGAGCAACCCTCCCAAACTCTCATGTGCTTTTTGGTCTTTTATCCTTTCAGCTGATCCGAGGCTTTTTTACTACCTGTTCGGCCAAACCAGTCCGAACTATTTCTATTCTATTTCTATTTTATTAGACTTGTATGCCACCCTCTCTCCCTAGGGACTCAGGGCAGCTCACAATATAAAATCCCAATACAATAAATTAATTAAAAATAATTAAATCACAAGTCCAATAAATCTAAAACCCGTAAAAATTCAATTAAAATCACTTAAAAACCCACCCCAACTCATTTCAGTCCAGGCCGGCCTGCTGAAACAGCCAAGTCTTCAAGTCGCGGCAGAAGGAGCGGAGGTCCGGGGCCAAACAAAGCCCCCAAGGGGAGCTGATTCCACAGGGTGGGTGCTCTCACAGAGAAGGCTCTACCCCTGGGCGCCACCAGCCAACATTGTCTACCCAAGGAGGCCCTGTCTGTGGGAGCGCACAGGGCGATTGGAGTGCGATGTATGTCAATCACCGGTAATCTGGTGGTTGATGGAGTTGGACTAGATGACCTCTGAGGTCCATTCCAGCCCTGGATTGCTGTTTCAAAGTATCATCTGAGGTTGCGCCTAGTGCCAGGGTTTGTTATTCTTCCTTCCTCTCCTTTTTCCCTCTCTCCCTCCCTCTATCCATATCTCGTCCACTTTCCCTTCCCTTCCCTTTTCTTTTTCTTTCTTTCTTTCTTTCTTTTCTTTTTCTTTTCCTTTTTTCCTTTCTCTTTTTCTGTCTTTGTTTTTCTTTCTTTCTCTTTCTTTCTTTCTCTTTCTTTCTTTTCTTTCTTTCTTTCTTTCTCCCCCTTCCCTTTGGATGAAGCTGGCATACTTACCTCCCTCTCTCCCACTCTTCCCTTCCTATTCTTTATCAGGGAGACCTGTACAGGGAAGATTTCACCCTCACCCGTTCCTTCTCCTAACAAGTGTTTGGCTTTCCTAAAGCCATTTGGCTGAAGCCCTTCCCCCAAACCCCACCACCACTGCGATTGATCGCACTGTGGTTTATGGCTGCTGGCATTGGCAGCTAGCTGATTAGTTGGCAGCTAACTGTCCTGGGCAGCGAAAAGCCCAGGATGCTTCAGCTAATTGGCCAGACCGAAGCACTTGGGACAAGTGGCCATGCCCCACTGCCCAGGGCAAATGGGTGGGGGCATGTCAGTTGAGGAGAAAAGTCAAAGGAGAAGCGCCCAAGGAGGAACACTGGCGAAGAAGGAGGCATGGCCAAGGGTAGGAGAGGGAAAGTCCTAGACCCTATGCAGTTTCAAGGAATTGTGTTCTACAATTTGGAAACAATTCAATAAAAGACCCTTTTCTATATGACTGCCAAATAAGACTCTGAAATGGGAACATTTACAAAAGAGCTTTTCCTGTGTAGTTCTAAATGGATTTATAAGGGGAAAGGTGATTCTTCAGATAACTAGGTTCTTAAGCAATTTTAGAACTTCAGAGGTTAAAACTAAAATATAATTCTATATTACATAACAATGACAGATTCAGATAGACAACATCATTACTTCCAGGCTTTTCCTGGAAAGAAAAGATGGTGGCACCTTGTTTGCCAATGAGGGATGTAAGGGCTATAGGCCTAATGGATTGGAAGGTTTTGGTGTATTTATTTTATTTATTCATTTATTTATTTATTTGACTTGTATGCCACCCCCTCTCCAAAAAGGACTTGGGGCGGCTCACAAATAAAATCAGAACAATAAATTAATTACCTAAAATAAGATTAAATTAAACAAGCCAAATTAACTAATTTGAGTATAGTCTGAGACCAACAGTCTTTACTGGAATGGTGAGTTTGCAAATTTGCAGACAATCAAAGAAGCAAAATCTGAAGGTTCATGAAAAATAAATAAGCTTTAAATAAGATTGTACATAAAGAAAATGTTCATTCTCAGGGCTAGGGATAGAGCCTGCATCAATTTTTTTAATGCAGCTTTAAGACTGACTTTTGTATATGTCAATTCCTTGCAGTAAATCCTAGATTCTGTAATGTCAAGCTATAAGTAGAAATTTGACAAAGAGCTGCTGGATGTTCAGTTCTGAAAATGTCACTATTGTAAGTCAAAACATAAAAGAACTAAAAGTTGTCATCTTGCAGCATAAGACTATAAATGTTTAGCAAGCATTTTTAAAGTAGTGCTTAAGTTGGTTCTTTTAAAAAAAAGAGCTGCATTGAGGAGAACTAGCTGCATTGGGCAGCTCTAATCCAATTTAGAACCACAGTATCCAGCACAGAGATCTAATCCTTCCTTTTCTGTGCTACTTTCCTGCTGGAAAGCTGCACACTCATTTCTTGCCCTCTCCCAAAGGTATTATTTAAGTAAAAATAGTAGCTTTGGGGAAAATAGCAAGAAAACTGATATTTTTTTCATGACAATATACAACACTCTATTCTTTTCAGCTGCCTCCCCAGGAAGACATGTGTCTTGAAAATATATGTCAGATCCCTAAAAGTGATACTGCCATTCAATTGGGAGAAGGGGAGGGGGCTTGGATTTGATTCATTAGTATTGCCTGTGACAACTGGTATTTTATAACTTGTATCTTGGTGCTGGAGTTCCCTGAGATTTTCTCATCTCTTGGGGAATGTGGTAGATGGGTGGGCCATGTGGGTTGTTTCATTTTGAAAGCAGCAGAGATGGCTATTGGAATGCTTCCTTATCTATATTTCAGAGCGGCCAGTACAATAACATCTTTACACCTGCAGCTTGGCTGAATCCACATCTGGCTAAAGGGAGGAGTTTCTACTGTTTTAATTCTACTTGTCTTGCCTAAGGGTAGCCAGACATTGCTTTGAATGGCATGCTTTCACTTCTGCTTAATAAAAGCTTCCTTTTGAAATACTTTGTTTCAAGAGTCTTCACTTTCTTAAGTTAGAAAGAGAGGCAATCCTTACAATATGCTTCTTGTACTGTGTTTAATTCTCATTCCATGGGGTAATCTGAGTTTTCAAAGAAAGCCAGTAACTTAGGTATATATTTTGGTTTATTCTTGGGATGTTCAGAGAGGAGAAATGTCTCTTTCTGTAAAACTTCTGCAGATACTCAAATACTGGATTAATCCTGTATGCAAGCACAGAACCTTTTTCTAACTCTTTCCCTTGTTTCTGCAAAGACAGTTGGGAAGACAGGTGGAATAGCAAATGTCCACACACATATCCAGTACATCTCTGGATGTGTATTGTTGCCTCAGTGCTCTTGACACACAGTCAGATCACTGAAAATTGTTGACCTATGCAGCTGGAGGACTTATACTAATAGCATCTCTCTTCATACTGCAGCTCCACTATATGAATTTTCCTTGCAGGGAACAGATGTCATTCATATTTCTGTTTCTCCCCTGGCTGAGAACTTGCAGAGCCCCAAACAATCCTGAGTTGATCTCCTTCCAAGAATAACAAAAGTGCATCATCAGGAAATTCATTCATATGTTTGACCATCTGAGCAAATACAGAACAATTTGACACTTGCAGTTGAGGATGTCAAACAGTTTGTCAAGTTTCATAATGAAAGTCTCTTTGACATCTAGCTTTCCTCTACCAAGAGATATGGTTTTGGCTTGATCCTAGCTCTCTTGGAACTTGTTCAAGATTGTTACTCATGAATTTACAACAGGGGTCACAAATAACTGTTCGCTCATTGCCACTTTGCAAGCACTTTTGGATATCTGTCTCTTGCAATACTAGCTGCTGGATAATTTCTAGCATCATCACTACTTTGCTCTCTTAATGGTAGGCCATATCTGAGAATGTCTTGCAGTGTTGGGAGTTCAGATGGTAACAAGTCTCTGTCAGTCCCAATAAGGTTGCTCATATGAATGAATGTTCCCAGTCTTGTTCTTTTTTTAGAAGCCATTACAGACCAATTATCAAACTCACAGGAAACAAGGTCAGTAGTATTAATACTCTCAGACAAAGTAACATTTAACAAAAAGAGAAAGACAGCTGAACTTGTGTAATGAAACAAACAAAATGTTAAAAAGTTATGATGTTTATGTAGTTATTTACCAAGCATATCCAAATTATATTACAGTAACCAAAATATATTTACAATTCCCAAGGCATGTCACAATGTTTGAGAACACCTAATGTTTGGAAACCGAAAGTTGAAAAAATTGACATGCCCTACTGGCAGATGTTAATTATTTTAAAAGTTAAAATAAGCAAAAAAAATAGTAATAGAACACCTGTTTAATCTTGATGAATACAAATCACCAGGACCTAACTGATTACCTAATTGATTATTAGTATTTTTCAGAGTATAAGATGCTCCAGAATATAACACACACCTAGTTTTTGGGGAGGAAAACAACAAAAAATCTGTCTCTACCTCCCAACAATGTGCCTCCTTGCAGCAAATAGCAAACAGCCTGTTTCTGGGCGGCGGGGATGGGAATGGGCAGAAAATGGAATATGCAGAGACTCAAAACAAGATGCGCGGAGGCTGAAAATGGGGTGCAGAGGCAGAAAATGGGGCATGTGGATGCGGCACTAGGCTATGGCAATCCCTGCAGCCTGAAACAGCTGATCATTGGGAGACTGGTCCAACTGACAATCAGCTGCTTGTGCTAATCAGGCTGTGCTGAAACTGAAACAGGCTATTTGCTGTTTGCTGCAACAAGGTAAATTGCTGGGAGGCAGAAGCCAAAGGGTAGGGGCTGGCAGGTGGGTGGGGCTTTGGCAACATTTGCTGTATAAGATGCACAGACATTTCCACCCACTTTTGGGATGGAAAAAGTGCATCTTATACTCTGAAAAATAAGGTATATCCCAGAGTTCTATAGGAGCTGGCAGATGTCATCTCAGAACCACTGAACCAGATCTTTCGAAAATCCTGGAGCACCAGGGAATTACTAGAGGACTGGAAAAGAATTGATGTAATTCCCATCTTCAAAAAAGGGGAAAAAACAGACTCAGGAAACTACAGACCAATCAGCCTAACATCAATACTCAGGAAGATACTGGAAAAGATAATAAAAAAACATCTGCCAACACTTAGAAATGAAAAAATTAATAACTAGCAGTCATCATGGGTTTGTTAAAAACAGATCATACCAAAACAATCTTATTTCATTCTTCAACATAGTGACTAAATTAGTAGGCCATGAAATACTGTGGACATAATATAGTTAGACTTCAGCAAGGTATTTGATAAAGTAGACCACATCCTACTTCTTGGTAAGTTAGAAAAAAGGGGGATAGATAGCATCATCATCAGATGGATTTATAACTGGCTGACAAACCATACTCAGTGAGTAGTCCTTAATGGGTCTACATCTACATGAATGGAAGTAAGCAGTGGGGTATCACAAGATTCCATCTTAGGCCCAGTACTCTTCAATATCTTCATAAATTACTTAGATGAGGGAATAGAAAGGGAATTTATCAAATTTGTGGGTGATACTAAGCTGGCAGGAGTAGCTAATGCCCTAGAAGATAGACTCAAGATCCAGATGGATTTTGACAGACTTGAACACTGGGCCCTATCTAACAAAATGAAATTCAATGTAGAGAAAAGTAAAATCCTATACTTAGGTAAGAGAAACCAAAAGTATATGTATAGACTGGGTGAAACCAGGCTTACTAGCAGTAACTGTGAGAGGGATCCTGGAATTTTAGTGGTCAACCAGTTAAATATGAGCCAGCACTGTGCCGCAGCACCCAAAAAAGCCAATGCAATCCTAAATTGCATTAACAGGGGGATACAATCAAGATCAAGGGAAGTACTTATACCACTCTAGTAAAGTACTAACACCACTTTAGTAAGACCACACCTAGAATACTGCATCCAGTTTTGGTCACCACCTTATAAAAAAGATGTTCAGACTCTAGAAAAAGTGCAGAGAAGAGCAACCAGGATGATTAGGGGACTGGAGACTAAAACATAAGAACAGGAACTGGGCATGGCTAGTCTAGTGAAGAGAAGGACCAGGGGAGACATGATAGCAGTGTTCCAATATTTGAGGGGTTGCCACAGCTATTTTCCAAGGCATCAGAAGGCCAGACAAGGAATAATAGATGGAAACTGATGAAGGAGAGATTCAACTAGAAATAAGGAGAAATTTTATGACAGTGAGAGCAATCAGCAATGGAACAGCTTGCCTTCAAAAGTTGTGGGAGCTTTATCACTGGAGGCTTTCAAGAAGAGATTGGACTGCCATTTGTCAGACATGGTTTAGGGTCTTCTGCTTGGGCAGGGGGTTAGACTTGATAGCCTACAAAGTCCCTTCCAACTCTGTTAATCTAATCATGTTATCTCAGAACCATTGTACCATATCTTTCAAAAATCCAGGAGCACCAGGGAACTACCAGAAGATTGAAAAAGAGCTTATGTGGTTCCTATGTTTAAAAAAAACAAAACCAGACCCAGGAAACTATGGACCAATCAGCCTAATATCAATAACGAAAGATACTGGAAAAAATAATTTAAAAAACAGTTCTATGAACATCTAGAAACAAATAAAGTTATAACCAGGTGGGATTCTACCGGTTTGCATCATCACCAATCTATTCTATACTAATATATCCTTACTTTACCTTACTTCTGTAATTCTATTATACTTATATTATATTATAAAGTATTATAAAATATTTCATAAATAAAAATTGTTTTGTTTTGTTACACTGCTGTTACATATTGATACTTAAGTATCAATAAGTATAGCAGTGTAACAAAAACTACTTAAATTGCTTTGTATTGGCTTATTTCTAATTTTGTTAATTATATCAACATTTTTATAATTATCAACCTTCTATATTTAATTCATACGTAGCAATGATCATTCTCCACCTTTTCTATCTCTTATCTCTATCCATTTCTGCACATTGTAATTTTTTAATTTCATTTTCATCTATGGGGATCTCTTCATTTTTCCACTGTTGTGCAAACATAATTCTAGCCGCTGTTAACACGTGTAACATTAAATATGTATTGTACTCCCTTTATTTATGTGGGTACCAACAAAAATATTTCTGGTTTTAAAATTTAATTCTATATGTTGCTTTACCATTTTTACTAACCTTGACACTACATCCTCTTGAATAGCTATACTAGCAGAGCCCAATACTGAATTCATATATTCCAGTTTTTTAAACTGAGGAATAAATTTCAGAAAAAGAATTCAGTATTGTTCTGTGAATGTGCCTACCAATTCCATTCTTAATCTAACTTCTTAGATGATTTTGTATTATTATCTTTTTTTGTACTATATATATCTGCATATGGCTGTAAAAAGCTTCAGTACATTTTTAAGCTGCATTCTAAAAAGGTTAGGTGACCAAACATGGCTTCCCCTGGCTTCTCCTCTCTGCTATAGAGAGAGCATTCCATTAGGGACTGTTGGTCCAGGTAAGTAGTCTTGGCTAGGAAAGATTTTTGTGCCACTACTGGCACAAAATAACAAACTCCCTTTTTAAATTAATGAATTGTAATTATGAAAATATCAGCCATTCTTTTATATACACAGTGCAATATCTTTTTTATAGACTGTCATTTTCAAATCCACTTTCAGTTCCGTCTCAGTCTTGTCTGGTGAAACTTATTCCTCTTCCATAACATCTTTTAAACACTAACTAGCTATAGTGTCAGAGACTCTTAAAAGTAACTGAATATTACTGATCTCTGTTCCTTGCCTGCTTTCTTTGCTTGCCACTGCCTTCACCACTTAACTTACAACAATTGAGTCCAAACCACTACATTGTTGATTTTTTTTTTTGCAGCATATTACCAAGATGAAAAGGCAAATGAGTTTGCCTGCTTTCTTTGGCAAGAAAACAAAAGGAGATCCAAAAGAGTCACAACCACAACCATTGGAGTCTGAGGATAGCGGTGCCAGCACATCATCATGACCAGAGGAAAGAATCAGCACATCCTCAGGTACTGGAAGAACTGGATCAGACATTGAAGGGAACCTTCCTGACTGCTGGACACAGTACAATAATTTTAGGGAAAAATATGATGGACTGGACATTTCCCAGAAAAAAAGGTTGCAAGCATTGCAGAAGATTTGAAATTTCAAGCAAAGAAAAAAGTGTCCACAGAGCTAAGGAGTGGAAGAATTACCAAACTGAACCATCAGGAAGGAGTAAAGAAATACAACAATCTTCCATCAGAAAGAAATTGAAGGAACATTTTGTTAAGTTTGCATGAAGAGTCAGACGGGAAGAGCTTCAGTGAAGAGTTTATTAAGTGACTACAGCTCGAATGGACCCAACTGGCTATTGCTTCTTATAATAGCAGCTGTAGTTGCCAGCCAATGGGGTGCAGGGGTTTTCCGCACTATTTAAACCAATCCCATTTGACATTTTACAAGAACAGTTCAAAATAAACCAATAACATTTAAACCTACATACACCCTCCCACTAGGTTCAGTCCATACCAAACCCCAACCTATCTAATGTATTCTTTTAAATAGGTGGGGCTCTTGGTGTCGTTGAGACCTTCGTGGTTCAGAAGTTTTACATTCTCACCCAGTGAGAGGAAATGTGTCTGCTGACATTTCTTGGGACTTCCTGTAAAAAGACCCTGTTTGACTGTTAGAATCTGGTCTCTCCTCCCAACCCATCTCCAGCCCAATGTCAGCACCTAAGTCAGGTAGTGATGTGCAATCTTCCACTTCTAAGGATGGATTTTGGCATTGACAGGTTTTGGGATGGTTCCTGTCATAATGGCTCGTTACATAGGGTTGATCAGCACCTAAGTCAGGTAGTGATGTGCAATCTTCCACTTCTAAGGATGGATTTTGGCATTGTGACAGGTTTTGGGATGGTTCCTGTCATAATGGCTCGTTACACATAGGGTTGATTCTTGCTTGCTGATTTTCCTCCTGTTGTCCCCTGTAGAATTGACATCAGGTGAGGGAACTAGAGAGAACAAGGTGTCACCTAAGTGAGGTTCCTGCTCCAGAGGAGTCCATCCTCTGTTTGTACCCTGTAAGAACGAGGGCCTGTGATCTGAGTTATCTCAGCAGGAATCCACAAAGTTTCTACCCATCAACAACTCTGCTGGGGATAAGTTATTAGATGGGTTAGGAGTGATGTGCTGAACACTAAGAAGTTTTTCAACTTCCTCAGTGATGTCCCCAGGACCCAGTTGCTGAAGCTTCTCTTTGGTAAAGCGTACCATGCGTTCAGCCCGGCCGTTAGCTGAAGGGTGCCCAGGGGCAGTAAGGGCATGTCTGATACCCTGTTGTGCTAGAAAGGATTCAAAAATGTTAGATGTAAATTGAGGGCCATTGTCAGAGACAAGAACATCAGGTAACCCGTGGGTTACAAACAATTTTCTGAGCTGCTTGATGACAGCATCAGTTGTGGTGGATGTCATGGGAAATACCTTGAGCCATTTGGAATATGCATCAACTATAATAAGAAAAGTGTGCCCTCTAGTAGGACCTGCAAAATCAATGTGGATCTAGACCACGGGCCCCTAGGACATTCCCATTCCTGTGTGGGGCGTGAGGTGGGGCAGGCCTGACTACCTGGCAATTGGGACAAGATGCAACCCAGTTTTCAACCATTTTGTCAATACCTGGCCACCATACATAACTCCTGGCCAATCCCTTCATCCTTACAATACCAGGATGACCCTCATATAACATTTCCAAAACCTCTCTTTGCAGTTTTGCAGGAATAACCACCCTGTTACCCCACAAAATACATCCTCTTAATACAGATAATTCAGTTTGCCTGGACTTAAAAGGTTGGGCAAGGTGAGGTAGATCTTGAAGAGGCCAACCTTTCTTAATCCAGCCTATAACAGGAGCCAACACAGTGTCTTTGGCAGTCTCTCTGGCAATTTCAGCAGCATGAACTGGAAGCTTGGCAACAGTTTCTAGGAAAAAAGGTGTGTGTTTCAGGTTCAAAGTCCTCCTTGTGGCAAGGGAGTGGGCAACGACTTAGTGCATCAGCATGTCCAATGTCCTTGCCAGGCTTGTGGATAAGTTTGCATGAATAAGCTGCAAGAAATTCAGTCCATCTCAGCATTCTTGGTGACAGGATAGTAGGTGTAGGCTTGTCTCCTGCCACAATGCCTAACAAAGGTTTGTGATCTGTAACAATGGTAAATGTTCTGCCATACAGATATTAATGAAATTTCTTAACAGCTGCAACAACTGCCAATGCTTCTTTGTCCAATTGGCTGTAATTCCTCTCTGCTTTGGTCAAAGTGCGAGAGTAAAATGCAATAGGGGCTTCCAACCCCCCCTCCCACTGGGAAATTCTCAGAGAACTGTATCAGTGCATCAGACGTCAAAGTTAAATGCTGATTGTTCCAAAAACAGACTTCTTATCAAGTAATCTGTGCAATGGTTGCCTTTTGAGGTAGGAACATATGATAAAAGTTAATAAGTCCAAGGAAGGCTTGCAAATCTGTTTTGCATTTAGGTCTAGGGCTTCTTTGATTGCTTGAACCTTGGCATCTGTAGGGTGGATGCCATGCTTGTCAATCCTGTAGCCCAGGAACTCAACCCTGTCAGTCTTAAGAGTGCATTTTTCTTCCTTGACTTTTAACCCCGCTTTCCTGAATCTGGTAAGGACTTCTCTGAGTCTTTCTTGTAGCTGAGTGTCATTTTCAGCAGAGATTAACACATCATCAAAGTAGGCACTACCCCTGGCAGTCCTTGGAGCATTCTTTCCATAAGGCTTTGAAAAATGCCTGGTGCCACGCTTACTCCAAATTGTAACCTTTTACATTTGAAGGCACCTCTATGAGTCACAATGGTTTGGGCCTCTTCAGTGGCATCATCAACTGTTAGTTGTTGATATGCCTGGGCCAAGTCCAATTTGGCAAAGACTGTTACCCCTGCAAGTGACCCCTGCCAAGTGAATGTAACAGATGATGCACTAGTGGAACTGGATATGCGCTTTGCTGCAGCGCATGGTTCAGTGTCCCCTTATAGTCTCCACAAATTCTTACTGACCCATCAGCCTCAGCTGGTGTGACTATGGGTGTCTCCCATCTGGAGTGGTCAGTGGGCTCTAAAACACCTTGAGCTATTAACTTGTCTAATTGTGCATCAATTTTTTCCTTTAAAGCAAATGGAACCCTTCTGGGCTTTAAACGAATTGGGGGCACCTTGGGATCTAGGTTGAAAGTGATAGGAGTCCCCATATACTTGCCCAATCCTTCGCTGAAGACCTCTGGAAACTCAGACTTCAAGGCCTCCTCCCATTCAGAGTTGCTCATGTGATTGATGCCAGTCACCTCGATGCCTAGTGGCTTGAACCACTCAAGTCCCAGCAAGCTTGGGCGATCCTTGTCCATGATGGTCAGGGCAAACGTTTGGTGTGGCCTTTAAACTTCACGTTGAATTCTCTTGTTCCAACTACTGGAATCTTGTTCCCTTGGTAGTCTTTAAGAGTCAGTGCTTGCTTCTGGAAATGCTTTTTCTGAATGTTGGGAAGTAGCCTGTGAATAGTGTCCCATGACACCATAGATAAATAAGAGCCCGAGTCCACCTCCATTTGGCAAGGCCTTCCTTCAATGAATACCTTCACATGTACTTTTCTGCTTTTCAAGGGTGAAGAATGACCAATAGTGATTGTTTGATGAGTTTCATTCTTTCCATTTGCTTCTGAGTTGCGCCCCATCTTTTCAATGAAATTGTTGGGCTTGAATTCCTTCTCAGGGAATTTCTTCCTACTAGGTGGAGTTCTGGATGATTTGCAGACTCTTGCTAGGTGACCCCTTTTCTCACAATGTAGGCAGATGGTGTCTAAAAACTTGCATTCAGTCTCTGCAGCCTCTGCAATAAAATTCTTGCCTCTTTTTTCCAGGGTCCTTCCTTTTCTTCTCCATTCTGAGTCTATAAATTCCTTCCTCCACCTCACTACAATCTGAATCAGAGTCTATTTGTTCGCAATGGGTTGTTGTGGATTTTTCCACATCAGAATGGCTTGAGGCCTTGTTAATCTTTTTCATGGCTGCTGCTGAGGACTTGGTGGCTTCCGCTGAAGCAGCTTCCTCTATGGCCTCCTTAAACGTGATCTTAGGTTTCATTAGTAGTTTGCTCTGTAAGACCTTATCTTTAAGGCCTAGAACAAACCGATCATGCATGGCCTCTTCTAAGTTGGTAAACTCACAAGCACCCCCAATGTCCCTTAAACTTGCCACGAAGTCGTTAACATTTTCGCTTTCCCCTTGATCCCGACGGTAAAACTCCTGTCTCTTAATGAGGCACGATACTTGTGGGGCGTAATGGGCTCTTAAAAGCTTTTCCAAATCAGGCCATTCCATTACCTTTAAGTCTGCAGCTCCCGCCAACGCCTTCGCCAGCTTGAAGACTGCTGGACCGCAGTGCGTGAGAAATACCGCCCTCTTCCGCTTCTCGGGGATATCGGCGAGGTCGTTTCCTTCCAAGTACATCTGGAAGCGATCCCATACGATTCCCAGTCTTCCGCCGCCGGATCAAACGGGGCTGGGGGGGTGTTCAGCACAGCCATCTCACTCTTCTGCTTGTCTTCCACGTCGTCTCTTCTTCAGGGCAATCCCACCTTCGTCGCCAGTGTTAAGTTTGCATGAAGAGTCAGACGGGAAGAGCTTCAGTGAAGAGTTTATTAAGTGACTACAGCTCGAATGGACCCAACTTGGCTGGGCTACGGCTGCTTCTTATAGCCAGCAGCCGTAGTTGCCAGCCAATGGGAGTGCAGGGTTTTTCCCGCACTATTTAAACCAATCCCATTTGACATTTTACAAGAACAGTTCAAAATAAACCAATAACATTTAAACCTACATACACAACACATTTCTCATCTAAGGCTCACAACATCTGTACAGAGAAGTTGAAGCAATGTGAGCAGGATGTCATAAGCAAAGGACTGGAGAAGATGACTGAGAAATATCTGGGTAGTACATGTAGAGTGTTTACTACAATGTATAGTCTGGCACAAACGTGCAGGCCATTTTCATATATAGAAGATCTGATTGAATTACAAATAACAAATGGTTTAGATTTGGGAACAGAGTTGCATTCACGTAAAACTGCAGTTGTAATAGTAGATTTCATTGCAAAAGACATCAGGAAACATTTATTTAGCAAAATTATTGAGAAAACTCACAAAATCTGTTTGATAATTGACGAAGCTTCAACAATATCTTCCAAACCAGTTCTTATACTGTACTTAAAAGTTGAGGATCCAGCTTTCTCATCAACAATTTTCCTTGAAATAGTAGAATTAGATAAACAAGATGCAGAAACGATTTGTTGTGCGGTTACAGAAAATTTGAATAAAGTTGGGTTTAATAGAAACTACAGGTGAAACTCAAAAAATTAGAATATCATGCAAAAGTTCATTTATTTCCGTAATGCAACTTAAAAAAAGGTGAAACTAATATATGAGATAGACTCATTACATGCAAAACAAGATAGGTCAAGCCATGATTTGACATAATTGTGATGATTATGGCTTACAGCTCATGAAAACCCCAAATCCACAATCTCAGAAAATTAGAATATTGTGAAAAGCTGCAATATTCTAGGCTCAAAGTGTCCCACTCTAATCAGCTAATTAAGCCATAACACCTGCAAAGGGTTCCTCAGCCTTTAAATGGTCTCCCAGTCTGGTTCAGTAGGAATCACAATCATGGGAAAGACTGCTGACCTGACAGTTGTGCAGAAAACCATCATTGACACCCTCCATAAGGAGGGAAAGCCTCAAAAGGTAATTGCAAAAGAAGTTGGATGTTCCCAAAGTGCTGTATCAAAGCACATTAATAGAAAGTTATGTGGAAGGGAAAAATGTGGAAGAAAAAGGTGCACAAGCAGCAGGGATGACCACAGCCTGGAGAGGATTGTCAGGAGAAGGCCATTTAAAAGTGTTGGGGACTTTCACAAGGAGTGGACTGAGGCTGGAGTCAGTGCATCAAGAGCCACCACACACAGACGGATCCTGGACATGGGCTTCAAATGTCATCAGAAGCGTCTTACTGGGCTAAAGAAAAACAGACCTGGTCTGTTGCTCAGTGGTCCAAAGTCCTCTTTTCTGATGAGAGCAACTTTTGCATCTCATTTGGAAACCAAGGACCCAGAGTCTGGAGGAAGAATGGAGAGGCACAGACTGCAAGATGCTTGAAGTCCAGTGTGAAATTTCCACAGCCTGTGTTGATTTGGGGAGCCATGTCATCTGCTGGTGTTGGTCCACTGTGCTTCATTAAGTCCAGGGTCAACACAGCCATCTACCAGGAGATTTTGGAGCACTTCATGCTTCCTTCCGCAGATGAGCTTTATGAGGATGCTGACTTCATTTTCCAGCAGGACTTGGCACCTGCCCACACTGCCAAAAGCACCAAAACCTGGTTCAATGACCGTGGGATTACTGTGCTTGATTGGCCAGCAAACTCGCCTGACCTGAACCCCATACAGAATCTATGGGGCATTGCCAAGAGAAAGATGAGAGACATGAGACCAAACAATGCAGAAGAGCTGAAGGCCACTATTGAAGCATCCTGGTCTTCCATAATACCTCAGCAGTGCCACAGGCTGATAGCTTCCATGCCACGTCGCATTGAGGCAGTAATTGCTGCAAAAAGGGCCCAAACCAAGTACTGAGTACATATGCATGCTTATACTTTTCAGAGGTCCGATATTGTTCTATGTACAATCCTTGCTTTATTGATTGCATGTAATATTCTAATTTTCTGAGATTGTGGATTTGGGGTTTTCATGAGCTGTAAGCCATAATCATCACAATTATGGCAAATCACGGCTTGAACTATCTTGTTTTGCATGTCATGAGTCTATCTCACATATTAATTTCACCTTTTAAGTTGCATTACGTAAATAAATGAACTTTTGCACGATACTCTAATTTTTCAAGTTTCACCTGTATCTGGAGAAACATTTAATTGGATTTTGCTCTGATGGAGCCAGTGTTATGCTTGGGAGAAAATCTGGGGTAAGCACTAGGATAGCCAAAGAGTTTCCAAATATTATAATATGGCATTGTTTATTTTTTTTAATTTTTATTCTTTAAAAAACAAAAAATGCAAAAATCTCATTTCCATTAACAGTTATTGTGTCATTGTATATACATGTTTCTTGTTTTGTGACTATACATTATTTTTATCCTTATCCTTCACCCATTCGTACCACCTCTCCCATGTCGCATAGCATTCTCGATCCTCTTTGCCTTTCAGTTCCATCGTGAATTTATCTAATTCAGCACAGTCCATTATTTTTTGAATCAGAACTTCATCTGGTGGTATTTTATCACTCTTCCAATTTTGTGCTAACATGATTCTTGCTGCAGTTAAGATGTGTACAATAAGATATATTTTATCTTTACTCAAATTCCCTTTAATCATACCTAATAAAAATGTTTCGGGTTCCAATTTCAATTTATATTTTGTAATCTCAAAAAGCCATCTCTGTATTTTCTTCCAATATTTTTTGAACTCTATACATTGCCACCACATATGGAAAAGCGTTCCTTTCTTTTGTTTGCACTTCCAGCATTCCGGTTTCAAGGTTGGATACATTTTCGCCAGTCGTGCCAGCGCTAAGTGCCATCTACAAAACATTTTATATTGATTTTCTTTGAATGCCGTTGACAAAGTCAGCTTCCAGTTCTCGGTCCAAGTCTCCCACTCATCCAAATTTATATTATGACCCACATTTCTTGCCCAGGCAATCATTGGTCCCTTAACAATTTCATCCTCTAGTTCTACCTACAGTAAGTAATTATATGTTCATGTTATAAATTTTATATCCTTGCCTGTCAAGATTTGGTTCAATTTTTGTAAATCTTTATCTATCCCTAGCTCCTTTACATCTTCCTTAAATTTAGTTGGAATTTGCAAATATACCCTCCAGTCTAATATTATCCCTTGTTCTTTTAGTTTATCCAGTGTTTTTAATTTCCCCTGTTCATCTACCAATTCTTTATTTCTAATAATTTCTTTATGTCCCTTGTATTTGGATATAATATAGCTTCCATAGGTGAGATCCAGTTTGGTCTTTTCAAATAATGCTTTTTAACAAAAAAATTTCTCCCATGTTTGTAAAAGTGAGTCCCTTATCAAATGTTTATGGAAACAGGAGTGGATTTTATTCTTTTTTATCCCATAGAAAGGCATGCCACCCACTTTGGAGGTCATGACCTTCTATCGCCAAAATTCTTTTATTTTTTAAATTTATCCACTCCTTAACCCATAGTAAAATTGCTGCTTGATAATATGTTTCCCATATTGGGAGTCCAAGGCCGCTTCTGGTTCTACTATCTTGTAATGTCTTTAATTTTATTCATGCTTTTTTCCCCATCCATATAAATTTCATTACCGTCCTATGTAATTCCTGAAAAAATTTCTTATCCAATTTTATAGGTATTGTTTGAAAATAGTATAATAGTTTCGGTAGTATGTTCATTTTTATGGTCGCTATTCGGCCTAATAGTCATAGTTGTAATTTTCCCCAATTGGCCAGGTTTCTTTATCTGTAAAAGTAATTTCATATAATTATCCTCTTTTATGGAAGAGCATCTTCCTGTTAACCAAATTCTAGATATTTAAGTTTTTTGATACTTTGTAATCCCAATAAGAGCCTTGGTGGTGCAGGCTGTTAAACGCCTAACACTTAATTCCAGCTGCCTGCAATTAGTGCGGGCTCGAATCCCACCAGGCTCAAGATTGACTCAGCCTTCCATCCTCTCAGGGTAGGTAAATTGAGGACCCAAGATTGTTGGGGGCAATAAGCTGACTTTGTAAAAATGCTGCTTGGGGCCCCCAAAAAGCCCTAGTAATAAGCAGGCATATGCAATGGAATGAAGGCTATTGCTGAGCGCATTGGGTTGTGCTCCAAAAAAAAAAAATTGTAAGCCACCCTGAGTCTCCAGAGAAGGGCGGCATATAAATATGAATTTAAAAAAAAATTCCTTTCCAATTCTTTTTTTTTACTTTCTATCAAGTTTTTGGTTATTACTTTTATCTTTATTCATTTTTAGTCCTGCTACTGCCCCATATTCTTCTAATTCTTGACTTAGATAGGTCCCTGACTCCATTGGATCCTTCACAAAAAACACTAAGTCATCTGCAAATGCCTGTACTTTATATTCTTCTTTTTTGCTCTTCAGTCCAATTATCTCCTTTCTTTGTCTAATCTGATTTAAAAGCACTTCGATGGTCGAGATAAAAAGCAGAGGTGACATTGGACATCCCTGCCTAGCACCTTTCATAATCTTAAAGTTTTCAGCAATGTCCCCATTTATAATTACCCTAGCTTTTTGGTTCAAATAAATTGTGCCAATCATTTTCTTGAGTTTTGATCCAAATCCCATATTTTCAACCTGTTGGATCAAGAACTGCCAGCTGAGATTGTCAAAGGCCTTCTGAGCATCCAAGAAAATCAATGCTGCCTGCTTTTCCAGGTGGGCCTCATAGTATTCTAATACATTTAATACTATCCTTGTATTGTTCCTTATCTGTCTAGAAGTTAGAAAGCCATTCTGCCCAATATGAATAAGTTCATTTAATATAATTTTTAATCTTTCCGACATTATTGTTGTGAATATTTTATAGTCTACGTTCAGGAGTGAGATTGGTCTATAACTTTTAATCTGTTTGTGATCTAAATCTTGTTTAGGAATTAGTGAGATATTTGCTTCTCTCCATGAGTCGGGTAATTTGGCAAAGTCTAATACCTCATTGTACACATCTAACATCACTGGTTCAAGACATTCATAAATACATTTATACAGTTCCACTGGAAGACCATCTGGCCCTGGCGTCTTATTATCTTTTTGCCTTTCAACCGCCCTTTCCAATTCCATCACTGTTATTTCTTTATTTAATATCTCTTTATGTTCCTCTCTAATTTCTGGGACACCTTTCCTTTTCAAATATTGTTCTATATTCTCAGGGTTTATTCCATCCTCCCTATATAGTTGTTTGAAATATTTTTGTACTATTTTCTTTTTCTCAGTCATTTGATATTCTAATTTTCCATCATCATCCTCCAATTCTTGTATCAACCTTTCTTTTTCTAATCTTAATTTATGGGCTAACCACCTCCCTGGTTTATTTGCATGTTCGAAAAAATTCTGTTTTGCCCTTTTTACCTCTTTAACTCTCTCTTCCTGATTTATAATGTTCAATTTCAAAAAGGGCCTTGGTGGCTCAGGCTGTTAAATGCCTGCATTTAAGTTCCAGCTGCCTACAATTACTGTAGGCTTGAATCCCACAAGGCTGAAGGTTGACTCAGCCTTCCATCTTCTTGGGGTAGGTAAATTGAGGACCCAAGATTGTTGAGGGCAATAAACTGACTTTGTAAAAATGCCGCTTAGTAATAAGCAGGCATATACAATGGAATGAAGGCTATTGCTGAGCACACTGGGTTGTATCCCAAAAAATTGTAAGCCGCCCTGAGTCTCTGGAGAAGGGCGGCATATAAATGTAATTAAAAAAAATTATGCCTAGTAAAAATCATCTCTCTCCTCATTTTTTCATCTTGTGGTTTTTTTTTGTAATCTACTTTCTAGGTCTTTAATCTCCTCCTGTAATTTATTCTGATTTTGCCATCTTTCCTTATTCCTTTTCACTGTATATGCTATTACCAGCCCCCTCAAGACTGCCTTTGCTGTATCCCATATATTCTGTAATGATGTTTGCTCCACCGTATTTTCCTTTAAAAAAAGTTCCATTTCTTTCTTAATTTTCTCTACAAAATCTTTCTCCTTTAAGATTTGGGGATTAATTATCCACCTTCTACTCTTCCTTTTCCTTCCTTTCCAAATTATTTTTAATGGGTTATGATCGGCCCATACATTTGTCATAATCTCTATCGTATCTAGTTGGTTTCCTAGTTCTGCGCTCATCCACGCCATGTCTAATCTAGACCACGATTTGTGTGGGTTAGAGTAAGAACATGAATTTTTTCCCCCAAATTTATTCTCCTCCATTGATCTATCAAATTTAGTTCCTGTGTTGTATTGAAAAAAGATCTGGGCAAAATTTTCCTTTTCTTTTTGTTCTTTGCATTACTAAAATAATCCTATTACTGCATTAAGATCTCCCACAGTGCATACATTGTCTTGTCCCATCTCAATAATTCTCTCATGTAAATCCTTATAGAATTGACTTTGGTTGTCATTCGGCGCATAAATTATAACTAATAACATTGGCTTGTACCCTAATTCTAGTTCAAGTATCAAAATTCTCCCTTGTGGGTCTACATATTTTTCTACTGCCTTAATTTCTTTTTTAACATATACCGCTATCCCTTTCTGTTTTTCATCTGCCAGGGCTACAAATAAGCTTCCTAATTTAGGATATTCTAAACATTTCCAAAATTGTTTTTTAATATGGACTTCTTGCAGGCATACTGTTTCTAATTTCTGTTTGGCTAATCTAGATAGTATCTGTTTGCTTTTAATAAGTGTGTTTAGACCATTTATGTTTAATGATAATAGCTTAATTTCCGTTTCCGTCTTTCTACTTGTGGGATATTATCTGTCTTCTGTTAATTCTAGTCTCTCTTTGTGGGCGTGTTCTTAATCTTCTTCCTTCAGTCTCTTCCTTGTTCTCTCCTTCTTGTTCTAGGCCTCCTGTATCTTGCTGTTCTTCTTCTTGGCTTTCTGTCTCTAGCTCCTCTCTACCACTGCTTTCTTCTTCTGTTCCTCCAGTCTGCTCATAGAAACTTGCACCTAGTCTAAGTTAACTATCCTGATCCTCTTTTCCTGCCATGTTACCAACAAGCCTTCTGGAATTAACCATCAAAACATTATGTTCTTCTGGATGAGTTGTGTTGCCAAAAACTTATAGTCTTTTCTCTTATTCGCGCACCTTCTTGGGAACCTGCTTCAGAGTTTGCACTTCTTTATCTTTATAAACTAACGGTTCGTCGCGTGTTATCTTGTATATTATGTCATGTACTTGTTTCCTGGCAAATCGCATGTGGACTTCCCTGGGTAACCTCTTATGTCGAGCATAACTCGTTTGAAATCTATAGGCCTCATCAATTTCTAGCAGGATCTCTCGGGTCTCCCTTTGTAAAGCTGGTGCAAGTAATTCTGCCATAGGCACATTCAGATCTTCATCTCTACTTTCAATGATATTTTGAAACCACAAGTAATAGGCAGCGCGGTCCATCTCCAAGTGTATAATCTGTTCTTCTAATCTTTTGTTAATTGTCATCATCCTGTTGTCCATTAGTTCTAATTTCTTTTCATTTTGTACTGTTCTAAGTTCCACCTCTTCTAGTTTCTGCTCATTCTTTTGCATTGTTTGCTGTATAGTATCAACTTTGTCTTCTAGTTTATTAATATTACCTATATGATTTTGCAAAATATTCTCTTGCATTTTTATCTGTTGTTCTTGCATTTTAAGCATGGTTTCTTGAATGGTCATTAACGAAGCCTGTATTGTTTGCAAAGCCCCCCTTTTTAGTTTCTTAATTCACTTTTAACTTAGAGCAGTAATCCAGTAGTCAGGTATTTGTCAATTGAAAGATCTATATATATCTTACTTAAGCACCCCTTTTCTATTTCTTTCTATACACAATATATTGTAGTTTCTCCTTTATTCAATAAAAGAGGGGTCACGGTTTAGGTTCTCTATATTCACAACAATATATATTCTTCTTAAACTCTTAATATCCTACTCTAAGATTATTTACCACTATGTTCCTTAACCCAATAATCCGTATTCAGTCAAGATAACTATACCATCAAGTTATTTCAAACTAAAGAAGGAAAAAGCCTCCTTTTTTATTTCTTATACCCACAATCGCCTTAAGACAGTGCTCTAATAGACAAATACATTCAAATCATACAAGTCATACAGATCCTGTTAATCATATAAATCAAACTTATATTTCAATATCAGACTATTTTGTTATCTTTAAAGTTTATAGTTAATACACCTCACTCAAAGTTTTCCTTTTCTTTTCTCTCCGATCTCACCATCTCAGTCCAAACTGTTTTCCACCCTCTTCTCTCTTCCGCTTTGTTTTTCTACTACTCCCTCCAAGTCTCTCTCTTTATGACTCCACTCGTACCTTCTCCGTTTCTTTCCAGTCCTCCTTTGTCATCTCAGCCCACTCTCCACCAAATTGTCTTCTTCTCCGCTCCCTTTAATGTCCTGCCATCTCCTTCTGCTTGAAAATTGCTCAGTCACTCCTTTCTCCATACCTCTCCTTTCTCACCTCCGTCATCCTGACTTTCCTTCTGATCCTTTCAATGTCTCTCCACTTCCACTTCACCTCCTCCTTCCTTCTAAGACTTTCTTTTCTTTCCTTCGTATCACTCTCACATCCCGATCGGATTTCACTTTCTCCTTCTCCGCTTGCCACATTGGTCTTGTAATCGCCCTCCATCCAAGAAGCAGAGAGAAGTCAATCATCTCTCCCTTATCACCTTCTTTTCGCCACCTTCTCCTCTGGCTTCCCTGGATTTTCTTCTTCTCCCACCAGTTCTCGTCTTATTTCAATCTCTACCTTTCAGCTTCCTAGAACTATTCACTTCCAACTTATACCCCCTCTCCTTCAGTTTCTTTCCATCTGTAAAATGTGCTGAATCACAGCTCTTTCTTACTGTCTCACCGCCTGTACTAAGAGCTCACTGGAGCTCTTTTTTTCTCAGAAACAAGTTCAAACTTACTTTTGGCAAATCATCACGGTTGCAACTTTGGGATTTTAACTTCAATGACACTTTCTGTTGATAATCTTCTCACTTCCTCCTCATTCACGGTTCAGCCATGGCCTCAGGTCTGCCATAATAAAATGAGAGACACTTTCACTTCGGGTTTTCAGGGGTTTCCCTTCTTGCCGGCTGACAATTGCGTTTTGCCTCACCGTCTTCCGGGCTTCCCCTCTTCTTCACTTGGCTCTCCAGGCTCCTCACACCCTGAAAGGTCCCCAAAAGTGAAAAAATGGGATCCAGAGACAGAGACCACTCTCCCTTCACCCTTTCACCAAGGCATCATCGCCAGAAGTCCAATATGGTATTGTTTAAACCATCATCTGCAACTTGTTTTAGATTATTCTATTAGGGAAATAAAGCAAATCAATCATTTTCAATTTTTTATTGATAAAATATATCTATTTTCCATCAATTGAATAAGAACCTAATTGAACTTTAAAAAATTTCCAAACAACTTGAGATTGAAATTATAAAAATTGGTAGAGTTTTTGGACCAAGATGGGCTGCCTGTAGTTTAAGATCAACCCTATCTATGTGGTGCACTACATCAGTTTTTCTGTTCAAATAAAATGTATTCCGGTATGGATGCCCATCTTGAAAACACATATTTTCTCACTGATTTGGCCTTGATGATTGATGTGCTAACTGAAATATCTCTTCTTTCTAATGCATTGCAAGTGAGAAGCATAGACATTATAAAGGCTGAAAAACTTGTGCTAAGATCAATTAGATCATTTGAAATGCTTATAGAGGAAAAGGGTTCATATGAAAAAAAGGTTGATGAATTAATTACTTCAGAAACCTTTAAAATATAAATTTTATACAAAATCATTGATTTGTGGGACTTCCTCATGAAAAACTTATAGAAAGCATTGTAACTAATTTGAAGAAAAGATTTTTGCATTGTGAACATTTAAAAACAGGCTGCCAATTTAAAGACATTGATGAATAAAAATTTCTAAATTATTTGGAGCCACATTACTGGAACATTGAAGAAGTGGTGGTTCCATGGAGAGCAGCTGAAGAACAATTGGTTGCATTTGGTGAAATTTTCAATTATGAAATCAATATTAATGATTATTGTGATTTCATAGAAAATGTACTAAAAGATCCAGAAAAATATACAATTCCTTGCAGCATTAAAAAGGCTAGAGATATTATTAAAACTATTGCAGTCAGTTCAGCAGAGGCGGAAAGGGGCTTTTCGCAGATGAACATAAGAGGGCAGAATTCGCCTTACAGTTTCCAATATTACAAACCTCCTGACCGTCAGTCTAATTGACTTACCTCTGCAAGAATGGGACCCTGTTCCTATAGTAAACAAGTGGTTACGGGCACATCACACAGCTGACGATGCTCGTGTTAAACACAAGAAAACTGTAACTCAGGACGATAATAGAAAAGCAATTTGGCAGTACTTTAAATAAATTGTATTGTTTTTTGTAAAGTGTTGTTATAAAATAGTTTTTGATTAATATTTTAAATGTTGTAACAATATAGTTTTGTGTACCTTTTTATTATTTAAGCATTAAAGACATGACATAATAAACTACCTTTTGTTTTGGTATATATGTTTTTAATACTTAGTCATTAGGGCAAAGAAGTGATGTTGAGTTTGCCTCGCCCAGCCCTCTGCAGCCCTCCCCGTAGCTCCCCGTAGCTCCCCAGGCCTTGCCCAGGCTTCCTTGTAGCTCCTCGTAGCTGCCTGGGCCTTGCCCAGGCCTCCTCGTAGCTGCCCGGGCCTTGCCCTACCCTCTCCAGGGCTCCCCAGGCCTTGGAAACTTGCAAAAACACTTGATAAGCAACTGGCCATTAAGTGAGGACCTGGTCATTAACCAAGGACCACTTGCATTTGGTTTGACAGTCACCTGGCCACTGCCCGGGCCTCGCCCTGTCCTCTCCACTGCTCCTCAGTGGCAAAAAAACATTAGCTAAGCAATTGGCCATTAAGTGAGGACCTGGTCCTTAAGCGAAGACCACTTGCATTTGGCTTGCCAGTCACCTGGCCACATGTCCGGGCCTCACCCTGCCCTCTCCAGGGCTCCCCAGGCCCTGGAAACTGGCAAAAAACACTTGCTAAGCAACTGGTCATTAAGCGAGGAGCACTTGCATTTGGTTTGACAGTCACCTGGACACTGCCCTGGGCCTTGCCTTGCCCTCTCCAGGGTTCCCCAGGGCTTGGAAACTGGCAAAAAACACTTGCTAAGCAACTGGCCATTAAGCAAGGATGTGGTCATTAAGCGAGGACCACTTGCATTTGGTTTGCCAGTCACCTGGCCACCTGGCCATGTCACATGACCACCTAGCCATGCCCAGTCAGCAAGCCATTCTTACCCCAGTCACATGACCACCAAGCCACACCCACAAATTAGGCCACGCCCACAGAACTGGTTGTTAAGAAATCTGAATCCCACTAATAGCCAGCATGGGTTTGTTAAAAACAGATCATGCCTTACCAATCTTATTTTATTCTCTGATAAAGTGACTAAATTAATAGACCAACAAAATACTGTGGACATAATGTACTTAGACCGCAGCAAGACATTCAACAAAGTAGACCACAACCTTCTTCTTGGTAAGCTAGAAAAATATGGGATAGCATCACCACCAGATGGATTTGTAACTGGCTGACAAACCGTATTGTCAGCCAGCCTGTGCTTGCTGCCATAAAATTGGGGGGCGGGGGAACGACTGTGGAGAGTTTTACATTGCAGTTTTGCAACTGCACTTATGTTATCTATCTTCAAGGACAAGGTAGTTGACTCTGGTATGTGGTGGCCTCTGGTTGCCTAGCCACAGGGACTGGGCTGTATACTATATTTCAAAATGTTCCTGCTCTATGCCAGATCTTGCTTGAAATCATTTGCATCCAGTTTGTTCCTAGTGAAAGTACTTTTCTCTAAATCTATGGAGCAAGGATTCTTCTTTCCTAGGAATTGAATAGAGGCAGCCCTGACACGTACTGAATGAGTAGTCCTTAATTGTACTAGTCTACATGGAGGGAAGTAAGCAGTGTGGTGCCCTTTCTAATTTTATTTATGCCTCCTTTAGATTATGATCAGGCTACCTAAATATTTGAATGGCAATTCTTTTTATCCATCATCTCTCCTCCTCCTAGTGCTTCATTTCTTATCTATTTTTTAATTAGCCTCCCACACTCCTCATCTTTGTCTCTATCTTCAGCTATGTCTTTCTTATTCAATCTACACATATCTCCAAATACGATATTATGGTGCCAAATCTCCCAATCTCCTTATCAAAAGTATATTCCTGTCTCTCCAATTGTCGATTTATCTGTTTTATTTTCTTCAGTCTTTTTTATTTTATCAGCTGATTTGTCAGTCCTATTTTTTGCTGCAGTCCTTGATGTGACCAATTCATCTGTTCTTTCTGCTCCTCTTGCTTGCCATTTATCTGGTCTTCCTCTTCATCGAGCTGTTGCTTCATTTGATAGTTTTTCTGATCCATATTCTTTTTATTTATTTATTTATATTTATTTGTCAAGCAATTATAAGATAACAGGTATAAGTATACACATAGTTATGAATTCATGAAATGGATACATATAAGAAAAGAAACAACAGGACAGGGACAGTAGGCACGTTGGTGCGCTTATGCACGCCCCCTACAGACCTCTTAAGAAAGGGGTGAGGTCAATAGTAGACAGTCTAAGGTTAACGTTTTTGGAATTTGGGGAAGAAACCACAGAGTCAGGTAGAGTATTCCAGAGTAGAAAAAGAGTATTTCACTCTTTTGCTGAAGTCCTATTTCCTGCAATCAAGTTTGGTGCGGTTTACCTTGAGTTTGTATCTATTGTGTGCTCTTGTATTGTTATGGTTGAAGCTGAAGTATTCATTGACAGGTAGGACATTGCAATATATAATTTTATGTACTATACTTAGATCGGACCGAAGGCGGTGTAGTTCTAGGTTTTCTAGGTCTAGAATTTCAAGTCTGGTGGCATAAGGTATTCTGCAACGAGTAGAGGAGTGGAGAACTCTTCTTGTGAAATATTTCTGGACTTTCTCAACTGTGTTAATATCAGATATAATGCACGGGTTCCAGACTGATGAGCTGTATTCAAGTATTGGTCTAGCAAATGTTTTGTATGCTCTAGTTAGTAGTGTGATATTACCGGAGAAAAAGCTACGCAGGATTAGGTTAACAACTCTTAACGCCTTTTTGGCTATGTAATTACAGTGGGCTCTAGCACTTAGATCATTAGAGATGAGTACTCCAAGGTCCTTGACAGAGTTTGGATCATCAACAAGGTCTTGACTATTCAACTTGTATTTTATTTTCTGATTTTTTTCCCAATATGTAAGACAGAGCATTTATTTTCCCTGTTTTGTTCCATTTGCTGGCTTAGATTTCATCCAATTTTTCTGTTGGTTCCACCAATTCTTGGACAGTTTGGTATTTATTCATTGTTCTGTGTGAGATAGTTTCCATTTTCTCATCCATCCTATCGATCAAATCCATAATATTATGGGACAACAAAAACATCTTATTGAAAAGTCCTCTCGTTTCCACAGCTGTTCCTTGAACTCCAGATATAGTAGCAAAAAAGTGGAATAAACAATCATGCCTCAGTCTGATTCAGAGTGCAAAATTATAGGAGTATGGTTTATTTTCCAATCACTAGTAGATGGGGCTCTCCTCTTAAATTTCCATGCTGCCTTTCTTCCAACAGATGTTTATTTCACTCAATCTCCATTTCTTTTCAATAAAATTAATTATTTAAATAAGCCAAGTCCAACAGTTACTCAGTACTCTGATAATCCAAGGTATTTTCCAAGATCTTTAAATCTGCTCTGTGATTTTAAACTTTTATTCCAGCTTCCCTGAGTTTCTTTTATAAAATGTCTCTTTCACTCAATCTCCATTTCTTTCAAAACAAGGTCAATTGTTTAAATGAGCCAATTTCAGCATTTACTCAATACATTTAGTCTTTTATTCTAGCTTCCCAGCGTCTCTTTTACAAAATGTCTTTCTTATCTCTGCCTCTGGTAAGCATAAGGCAATAAACAGGTAAAGATCACAACCACCAAATATCAAATATTTCAAAAGAGATCTGAAGTTGTAGGAGTTTGTTTTCCAATCATTAGTAGATGGCACTCACCTCCCAGATTTTCATGCTGCCTTTTTTCCAGCAGATATCAATTTCAATCAAGATCCATTTCTCACAAAGCAGAGTCAATTATTTAAATGAGCCAGTTCCAGCTTTTACTCCATATTCTAATATCCAAATTATTTTCCAAGTTCTTTAACTCAGCTCTATGATTTTAGTCTTTTATTCTAGTTTCCCAGAGTTTCTTTTATAAGATTAGTTTCTTATTTCCACCTCTGTTAAGTGTGAGACAATAAACAGTTAAAACTCACAGCCCTCCATGGGATATCAAATTCCTTTATCTCCTCTGTAACTTTCCAGGAATCTACGAGTCGCTTTTCCTTTCGTCAATAGATGGCACTCTCAACTTGCTTTTCAACCAGAATCTCTGAAGTGCTCACTTTAGCAGCCTAAACAATTAAGTTTTTAGACTCTTAACACAGATTTTTTTTTATTCTTTGGGGTTAATTTTTAAATAGAAGAAGAATCATCTCAACCAGCAACAATCTGTATTCACTGCTCTCTTTGCTCCTGCACTTTCTTAGGTGTTCGGAACTGCCCCGGTTAGATGACAGCCAAGTTGACTGACTGCCGCTGTACCTAATCTTCGGATGAGGGGGATTTTCCAAGTCAGGGAGGAGAGATACAGCTCTCCTTGACCTGCAAGGTGCCCCCCTTTACTTCACCACTCCTCCAGAGTCATTATGGCTCCTTTCAGAGCCCTCCAATGGGGAGAACTTGGAGCAGGGCCACAGAGCTTGTGGTCCCTGCCTCCACTGCTACTGGAAGCCGGACTGGTTTGTTGCCTCTTGAGTGCCTGTGCCACTAGTTGGGGAGGTGGAATGATGGATGCACCACCTCCTTCCTGCTGCTTTTATATTGGAGGAGGCAGGAGTAACACCCAGTGAACAGCAGATGCCTTCTTCTCCCACATTCCCCACCTTCTTTCAGTGTCCGTGAGCTTACGGGAGGGTAGGCACACAGCTGCAGCTCTCCCCTTTCGTTGTTCTGTAATAAACTGCCTTCACTGCCACATTGCTGGCATCAGCCTGGATTACAAATGGGCTGTTCAGGTCAGGGTGTTTTAGGACAGGCTCCCCAGAGAATAGTCTCTATAAGGTCTCAAAAGCTTGCTGGCACTCCATTGTCTACTGCAAGGGTTGATTGGAAGGGCCCCTCAGGCAAACAAAGGGATAAGTTGCCAGTAGAAGTTTGCAAACCCCAAGAAGCTCTGTAGCTGTTTGCAATTTCAAGGGGGTTTCCACTCCAGAATGGTTTTCTCTTTCACTGGATCCATTTCTATTCCCTCACTTGACACTTGGTAGACCAGGTAGTCCAGTTGGTCTTGATGGAATTCATGCTTAGACAGCTTCACATAGAGCTAGGAGCTTCTTTAAGACTTGATGGACTAATTTGACATGTTCATCCACCATTTTGGTGAAAATGAGAATGCCATCTAAATGCACTAGGACCCTCTTGTACAGGCACACTCATGCAGCACTTTATTTATTAGCTACATGGAAACCACAAGGGTTCCCTGCAGTCTGGAAGGCATCACTTGGAATTGGAAACTCCTTAATGGACAGTTGAAGGCTGTTTTCCATTTGTCTCCCTCCTTAATTCTCACTCTATAGTACGTTTCTCTTAGGTTTAGCTTAGTGAGCACTCTTCCCTTCACCAGGTGTGACAGCATGTCTTTCATGAGGGAGAGGGGGTACATGTTCTCTACACAGATGCCATTTATCCCCCTAAAATCCATGCATAATCTCATTGACCCATCTTTTTTTTCCTTTAAATAAGACCGGAGCCTCCATTCAACAGTTGCCAGCTAAATGAATCCCCGGGCTAAGTTCTTGTCTATGTATTCCCTTAGCTCCCTCATCTCTCTGGAGGACATGGAGTACATCTTAGGCTTTGGTAGCTTCACCCCAGTATCATCTTGATGGCACAGAAGGTTGGATGCTCGGATTCCCAATTTGACAGCGGCCAGCAAGCTAATTAGGCACCATGTGCATCCCAAGTCTATCAGGGCTTCGAACTTCCCCTGAACCTCCCAATCAGGTGCTGTGATGGGGATGGGGATGGGGATGGAGAAGGGACAGATGGCTCCACTTACTATTGGGTCACTCTCCCCTTCATCCTCACTGTCATAGAGGGTCAGGATGGACTCCTTGTTGGCTGGAGTTCCCACTTCCTCAGAACTGCAGAAGGGGACCTCCACAGCCTGATGAGTAGCTTGGGGCTTCTTGGGCACCTTCCTGGGCAGTTTCCTTGGTTTCCCAAGGCCTGGCAGGCCAGTTTTTGGCTTTGGGTTGGGCGTGGGCACTCAGCAGCACAATGACTTGGCTGGCCACATCAGAAGCATTGGAGTGGTGCCCGGGCACTCCTCGCAGGGGTCCCGCTGTGATGGCTGGTCCTGCTCACTTATCAGTGTGCCGCTTCTTCTGGGCCCTTTGCAACTTCAGGCAGGCATCTCCCTGGGGTCTGCATTCCTTCAGCTCTGCATCCAGCTCAGTGGCTGCCCGGTACCAATCGTTTTGCTGGTTGGGTAGTCCCCAGTAGGTGCAGACCTGCGGTACTTCATGGTAGAGGCCTGCCTTGAAGTAATGGACCAGTAACCATTCTGGCTAGTGCCTCCGTTTCCCCGCGATCCAGCAAAACTCACAGATGTATTCTTGCACTGGTTGACCCTCTGTTTCAGCATTTGCAGCTCCCCCTCAGCTTGTTGGGCATGCATGATGTCCTCAAAATGGCCTTCAGTTCCTCCAGGAACATGTCAACATTCCCTAGCTCCCAATCGTTCTCCTTGTGGAGGTTGGTCACCCATTTGGGGACCTCTCCTTCCAGACCTGCAGCTATGGTGTTGACCATTGCTCTCTGGTTAGGATAGGCATGGGCATAGCAGTCTAAGTGTGCAAACACCAACTGTTTAGGTGCCACAACGAAAATTGCTCTGAATAGTGGGGGCTCCATCGTCTGCTGTGGTGACTGTCAGTAGGCAGGCTATCATTCAGGGGCACCTCGAGGTTGGCGGGCCTGGCATGGCTAGGGGGCCCAAGGAGAAGCTGGCTGGCCACTGCCACTGCTATTGAGCTGGGATGGGAGCTGGCCTCCCCACCTCCGGTCCCCTCGCCTTGGCTGGGGTCTCTGCTTCATCTCTCTGCCTTCCACTCTTGCCTCTTTCCCCACCCAAGGCTTCTGGGCTAGGCTCAAAGTAGTTTCTGGGCAAAACTTCAGGCTGGTCAGTCAGAATCAGCTGGTGGGACTTTGACTTTGACTCTGGTCAGGGTATGGCTCCATCAGGTAGCTGGGTGCCTTGCCTCCAGCCTCCCATCCCTGCCATGATCTGGCATCTTGGAAGCTTGGCCTGTCAAACCTTTCCCTGAGCTGCTCCAATTCTTGGCTGACCAGCATGGTTGAATAGCTCCAGTTCTCCCACTTCTTCAGTCATTCTTCACTCTCTCCACTGCATTAGGTGCAATCCCGAGAGGTTTGGTGACAATGCTGGGGCTCCAGTCTCAAGGGCCATCGTTGTTGCCTGCCACCATCCCTCAGCTTCAGCCAGATGAGGGCTCTCTGTCACCACCGGCTCACCCCAGGCTGCCAGTGCCTCAACTCCCTCCACCTGAACCTTCAGGCAAATGTCCAGCTGCTAGGTTTTTCCCGTTGCTGGTGGGGTTTCTGATGCTATCACCAGAATCACCTCAAGTTCACTGGCCTCAGTTCCCTTTTGCCATTGTTCCCTGGGGTTTTCCAACCCTCCCAGTCAATATCAGGTGGTTGGCCAGGTCTCAAGGGTCCTGGGTGAACTTTGTTTTTTTTTGTAATAATTTTTTTATTTTTATATTTTAAAAACATCTCTTTCAGTGAACAACATGGTTCCAGGTTTACACTTCAACACAAGCATGACCTTAGTACATATTTATCTTTCACATTCAATTCTATATCATATCATTACTTCCATTTTCCAGTAAATTTTATCCATTATTCTTATTTTCTTTACACTTATTAAATTCATTTTCAATTTATATCTTATCTTAATTCCTTTTTCTATAAATGTTCTCAAATTTTATTCTATAGTCTAACATTCTTATTTTTTAATTCTAAACTCATTATACCTTTATACTTTTATCTGTCACATTTGCAATTTTGTCACATACTTTTATTTCATTATTCAATAAATTCCATCTTAAATCTAATAATTCCCCAAAATTTCCCCCTTTAAGTATCAATTAGAGTGTGCCATCCTTTTTTCTTATACATCCCTCAATTTATTCCCCTTTAATCCATAATCAAAATTTATCATAATATAACCCCTATATAATTATCACATTCTAGTTTCATAACAATAATCTCCTAACTACTATATGTCACATGTGCATATATATATTTTAAGCAAGGTTCCACATGGTATTCCCCTCAAATACTTTCTTAATCATTTGTTGTTTCAAATATATTGATCTATTCAGTTAATTATAGAAACTGGTATTAGTCTTTTCACTAGGATCCTCATAATTCATTTTAACTATATTCTTTGTTTTATTATCCATATATAAATTAACAACAATCCTTAAATAAAAAGCCAAAGAGAAAAAAATATACCAGTTTCATTCACATTTAAAAGCTACATTCTTATGTATTATAACATATTACATTGCAGAATCCCTTTTCTTTGATCTTTATCTACCCTTTGTCTCTATATCTCCTGACTAAACAATTTCTAATTATTTTTGTTCGATTTCCGTATCTCCTTATTTTCTGGTTCTTTCTCTTATTACATCTTTTCCCTTTCATTTTTCCTTCCTTTTCTTATTCCAATTTTTATACCCCTCCCTCTTTAAGACTTTCTTCTGTAATTCCCTTTTCCGCTGTTTCCTTTTTCTTTGTTTGGCTTTCAGGACATTTCCCTTTTTAATTGCCTCCTCAACCATCTAAGTTTTAATTCCCATTCCTGCCCCTTTGTTTTGATGGTCGTTGCTCCCTTTGTTCGTTGAAGCTGGCTGCTTCTTCTTTAATTAGCTCCTCCCCTTCTGGCACTTCTTGTTGTTCTTCTTTCTCCAGAATCACCATTTCTAATAATTTTAGGTAATACAGCATGATTCATTTCTTTCATTTAGCATTTTTTTTATGTTTCTTAGTTCCATTTTTAATTCCAAGAAAAGTTCTGCCATTTTCAAACACTTCTTTTATATTTTCTTTATCCCTTTCTTTAGTATCTAAGTCCAAGCAATTCAATCTGACCAGTGTCTTTGATTTTTATTTCCAATGATCAACTTCTATTAATTCTTCTTTAAGTTTTTTCCCCAAATTCATCAAATAGACCAATATCCATAATTTTTAAATTTATGCCAAGATCACCAAACAGTTCCAGTGTAGTTTTTTTCATGCTTCTTTCTTTTATTTTAATATTCTGTGTTTTCACTTTTCAATGTTTCTGTTTTATTGTAACAAGGTTTCTCTTATTTTGTATCAAGTTTCAGTTTTGAAAGAACCAGACACTTTTTTAAAAAGTCACTGTAATTTTCTTTTATCATTAGGTGTCAGTCTCTATTACATCCAGGTTCCACCCTTTCTTTCCACTTTTTTTTCCTTTTTATTTGAGGTTTCAAAAATTCAATAAATCCAAATTGTAAATCATTTCTTTTTGGCACATTCAAGTTCAGCATTTAATTGCCTATTTAGTGCCAGGATCACATATTCATCCAAATTTTCTTCCAGCTTCCTCTTTTAATTTAGCTCCTGTCAAAATTCAAATCCTCTTTCATTTTTTCCCACCCTTTTTTCTTCTCTCTCTGGTCACCACTTTATAATCCTTTTAGAAAAATTCTTCATACCTTCATTCCGGGGTATCTTTATGTCCATGAGTTATGTCTGGTTTTCACGCTGTCCACTTCTTCACCACTCCAGCACAAAACTTAATTCCCGGATAGCTTCCCATCTTCAGGGCAGCCATTAAAGACTGCCGCTTACTCCTGTCTTTGAAGTAAGTGTACCTAGCCAGGGAGGTGAGATGCGGCTCCCCTCAATCCAGCTGGTAGTCTCCCCCTCTTTCTCCACCTCTCCAAGGTGGATCCGGTTCCATTTGGGACCCTCAAGACAGGGCAAACATGGATCGAAGCTGCACACGATTCTGGTCTCCGGTACGTCACCGATGGAAGTACAACTGGAAGTCCCAGGTCCCGGGTGAATTTTGGTAGATTGTGCAGAGCTAGCTTGATGTCATCATTCTGAGTAATGAACACAGGGAAGTCAGGATTTGGCTTCCAGAACTCAGGAAGTCAGTAATGAAGTCAAGGAAGTTCAGGTTCAAGAGATCCTTTATTGAGTATATCATACTGGCACTTAGAAAGATGAAGCTAGCTCTAAATTATTCCTGCACTTAGGGATAGTTAAAAGAATAAGGCCTCTGCACCCGCTTTGTATTTCTAGTCACATGGGCCAATCAGTCCAGGTGTAGGTTCCTGCTCAACTTTGACAAGTGTCAGTGGAAATGACCTTGGTTCACACACTGGCTGGTAGATGTTAGGCTAGCTGGCTGAGGCACCACATTCCTGAGTTCCCCCTCATGCTGTCCCCCCTCCCCCTTGACTGGCAACCAAGAAACAAAGCAGAAGTAAGCATGGCTTCAGCTGAAGTTGTTTTGCAGGTTGACAACTGCTTTATAAAGCCTTAGTAAGGCCATACCTGGAATACTGCATCCAGTTTTGGTCACCTCATTACAAACAAGATGTTGAAACTTTGGAAAAAGTACAAAGAAGAGCAACTAAGATGTATAAGGACCTGGAAACAAAAACATATGAACGGTGGCAGGATTTGGGTATGGCTAGTCTAGAGAAAAGAAGGACTAGGAATGAATGATATCAGTATCCCAGTATTTGAGGGGCTGCTAAAGAAGAGGGGGTCAATTTATTTTCCAAAGCACCGGAAGGCAAGACAAGAAGCAATGGAGGGAAATTAATCAAGGAGAGAAGCAACCTGGAATGAAGGAGAAACTTCCCAACAGTGTGGACAATTAACCAGTGGAATGGGTTGCCTTCAGAAGTTGTGAATTGCCCCGATGCTGGAGGTTTTTAAGAAAAGACTGGACAACCACTTGTCTGAAATGGTATAGGGTCTCCTGCTTGACAGGGGGTTGAACTAGAAGACCTTAAATGTCCCTTCCAGTTCTATTCTTTTTTTTCTTCAAAATTTTATTGATTACACATTATAATAATATAATAATAATAATAATAATAATAATAATAATAATAATAATTTATTTGACTTGTATGCCGCCCTTCTCCCTAAGGACTCAGGGCGGCTAACAATAAAACAAGACCAAATTTACATAAAACAAGCATTAAATATAACAAGTCCGAATAAATAACAATAAAAGATTAAAACAGTTAATTAAAATCATTAAAACAGTAGAAAATCCCACCCAGGTCATTCCAGGCCGGCCTGTTGAAATAACCAAGTCTTTAGGTCCCGGCGGAAGGAGCGGAGATCAGGGGCCAAACGGAGATCCACGGGGAAATGGTTCCAGAGGGCGGGGCTCCCACGGAGAAGGCCCTAGCCCTGGGAACCACCAGCCGACAATGTCTGACCGACGGAATTGAAAGGAGGCCCCTCCTGTGGGAGCGAACAGGACGATCGGCATATGATGATATTGGCAGGAGGCGTTCCCGCAAGTACCCTGGACCCAAGCCATTTAGGGCCTTATAGGTGGTTACTAGCACCTTGAAGCTAACCTGGAAGGCCACTGGCAGCCAATGCAGGTCACACAGGAGGGGTGTAACATGGGAGTATCGGGATACTCCCATCACAGCCCGTGCGGCCGCATTCTGCACCAGCTGTAGCCTCTGGGTAGTCCGCAAGGGCAGCCCCATGTAGAGAGCATTGCAGTAATTGATCCTAGAGGTGACGAGCACATGAGTGACTGTTCGAAGGGCCTCTCGCCTCAGGTAAGGGTGTAGCTGGCGTACTATACGAACCTGGGCGAAAGCCCCCCTGGCCATAGCCCCCACCTGCTCCTCCAAAGACAGCTGTGGATCCAGAAGGACGCCCAGGTTCCTCGCCCTATCCAAGGGGGCAACACCTCACCACCTATGGCCAAAGATGGAACATCACCGGAAAACTGAGATGCCAGTAAGAACAGCCACTCCGTCTTGGTCGGGTTGAGTTGGAGCCTATTTCTCCCCATCCAGACCCGCACCGCCTCCAGGCACCGGGACATCACAGAGAGAGCATCACTGATCTGGCTTGGGGTAGAGATATAAAGCTGGGTATCATCGGCATATTGATGATACCTCACCCCAAAACCTCGGATGATCTCACCCAGCGTTTTCATGTAGATATTAAACAGGAGAGGTGAGAGGACTGATCCCTGTGGCACCCCACAAGTGAGGGGCCTTGGAGCCGATCTCTGCTCTCCTGCTAACACCAACTCGAGCGGTCCGAGAGGTAGGAGGAGAACCACCGCAGAACGGTGCCCCCCACCCTCAACCCCTGGAGCCACCGCAGAAGGATACCATGGTCGTATTGAAAGCCGCTGAGAGGTCTAATAGGACTAGGACAGAGGAAAAACCCCTGTCCCGAGCCCTCCAGAGATCATCCATCAGCGTGACCAATGCTGTCTCCGTGCTGTGTCCGGACCTGAAGCCCAACTGATACGGGTCTAGATAATCAGCTTCCTCCAGGAACAAGGGGAGTTGCTGCACCACCACGCTCTCAACAACCTTCGCTAAAAAGCGAAGGTTGGAGACTGGATGATAGTTATCTAAAACGGCTGGGTCCAAGGCAGGCTTCTTGAGGAGAGGTCTCACCACCGCCTCCTTCAAGGTAGAGGGGAAGACACCGTCATTCAAAGAGGCATTGACAACTGCCTGGAGCCAGCCGCGTGTCACCTCACTGGAGGCATAGACCAACCAGGAGGGACACGGGTCCAATAAACATGTGGTGGAAGACAACCTCCACATGATCCTGTCCACTTCATCAAGGGAGACCGGGTCAAACTCAACCCAGATAGAATCAACCAGACCTGCCGCCACCCCATCATCGGACCACTGCCAGTCTGAGTCCAAGCCGGCCCGAATCCTAGCGACCTTATCCGCCAGATGTAAGCTAAATTCCTCTGCTCTGCCCTGCAGGGGGTCTGCCCCCTCCCTCAACTGAAGGAGGGAACGGGTAACCCTAAACAGGGCCACAGGGCGATCATCAGCGGACGCGATCAAGGCGGAGAGGTAAACACGCCTCGCTGCCCTAATCACTTCCAGGTAGGTCCTAATATAGGCTCTTAGCTGGCCACGGTTGAATTCGGAACGGCTCGTCCTCCACCTGCTCTCTAGGCATCTTCTCTGCCGTTTCATCCCCCGGAGCTCCTCCGAAAACCAGGAAGCTGACCGGGGTCTGTGGCAGGGAAGAGGCCGCAAGGGGACAACCCAGTCGAGTGCCTCCGAGGCTGCCTGTTGCCAGGCGGTCGCCAGCGCCTCGGCCGGGCTGTGGTCGAGGGAGGTGGGCAAGAACCCCAGGGCCAGTTGAAACCTCTCCGGGTCCATCAGGCGTCTGGGGCGGAACCATTGAATTGGCTCCTCATCCCAGCAGCGAGGGACAGCCACCTGAAAGACTAGCTGCAGGAGATAGTGATCCGTCCATGACAGGGGTAGGGTAGATACAGAACCCACCCCCAGATCACTACGCCAGTGTCCCGAGATAAAAACAAGATCGAGTGTGTTCCCCCCCTTGTGAGTGAGCCCTTGAATCACCTGAGTCAGGTCCATGGCTGCCATGGATGCCATGAACTCCTGGGCCAAGCCCGATGCCCCCCTGAGAGATGGCAGGTTAAAGTCCCCGAGGACAATAAGCCTGGGGAACTCCACCGCCACCCGCGAGAGGACGTCAAGCAGCCCAGGAAGGGCCGTTGCCACGCAGCTGGGGGACAGGTACGTCAGCAACAGACCCAACCGATCACCTGGGCCCAACCTCACAAGGAGAGTCTCACATCCACCTATCTCCAGAACATTAGCCTCCCTTGGAAACAGGGTCTCTCTAACAATTACGGCTACCCCTCTGCCCCTTCCCTGGGCTCGAGACCGATACAGCACACGGAAACCTGTGGGGCATAAATCGCACAGAGGGACACCCCCCTCCGGCCCCAACCAGGTCTCTGTAATGCAGGCTAGGTCCGCAGCCTCCTCCTCAATGAGTTCACGGAGGAGGGATGACTTGCAAGCTACGGACCTGGCATTCACATAGATCAGTCTGAGCCCAGGGACCACATCTCCCAAGATCCCAGGGGAGCGGGCAGAGACATGGGGGTCGGAGTGCACCACCACTCGTAGACAGCGGGGGCGCGCTCGCATCACAGAATTTGGCCCCCGGTCCTGTCCCCCCCTGCCATAGCCGATCGTCCTCAGAATTGCCCCAGACCCCGCGGATCCTATGCCCCCCCAGCCCCCCCGACCTGGGACCGATTGCCAGCCTTGAAGGACAGTGTTGACCCGATCCATTATTACCCTCCCTCCTCCCTAACCCATTAAGACCACAAATTAAAAAATTTAAAAGTTTCCCCTTAGTATCAGATTTAAAATTTAAACCCTTGGTCGCACCAATATTGGACACAGTGTGACTGTCCTGGCATTGTCTCTGCCATTCACACTAAAATACAAAACAAATAACATTATAACATTATCGTCATCATACATTGCAAATTTTATACCATTATTCTATTTTTAAGTTCTAACGTCAGTCTGTCCATTTCTGCACAAACTAGTATTTTCTTTATTATTTCTCCTTCTAAGGGGATGTCTCTGTTTTTCCAATTTTGGGCATATAGCATTCTTGCTGCTGTTATGATGTGTAGTATTAGATATATCGACCCTCTGCTGTATCTCTCTTTTATGATTCCTAGTAAAAAATAATTCTGTTTCAAATTCTCAGTTCTGTCCAAGCATTTTTTCCAACCACGTCCATATCTGTCGCCAAAATTCTTTGGCTTTTTTATATTTATTATTTATTTATTTATTTATTTATTATTTGGTCTTATATGCCGCCCTATCTCCTGAAGGACTCAGGGCGGCTCACATAAAAACAACGAATACAAAAGTTAAAAAGAATTAAAAAAATATTAAATCAATTGGACCAAATAAATATTTAAAACCCTACCACAAAACATTTAAAACAACCCTCCCCCCACTCAGTCCAGGCCGGCTTGTTCAAATAGCCAAGTCTTTAGGCCACGGCGAAAGGAGTGGAGGTCAGGGGCCAATCCTAGCTCCAGGGGAAGCTGGTTCCACAAAGTGGGTGCCCCCACAAAGAAGGCCCTCTTCCTAGGGACCACCAGCCGACACTGTCTGGCCGATGGTACCCCAAGGAGGCCCTGTCTGTGAGTGCGCACCGGGCAATTGGTGTTCAATGCTGGCAGGAGACGTTCCCACAAGTACCCTGGCCCTAAGCCATGGATGGCTTTATAGGTAAGCACCACCACCTTGAATCTCATGCGGAGGGCAGCCAGCAACCAATGCAACTCGTGCAGGAGGGGTGTAATATGGGAGTATCGGGATACCCCCATCACAACCCGCGTGGCCGCATTCTGCACCTGCTGAAGCCTCCGCGTGGTCTGCAAGGGCAGCCCCATGTACAGCACATTGCAGTAGTCGATCCGGGACGTAACAAGCGCATGAGTGACCGTGCGTAGCACATCTCAGTCCAGGTAGGGGCACAACTGGCGCACCAGGCGCACCTGGGCAAATGCCCCCCTGACCACGGCTCCCACCTGCTACTCCAAACTGAGCTGTGAATCCAGGAGGACACCCAAGTTGTGAGCCCTATCTATGGGGGGCAACACCTCTCCCCCCATAACCAAAGGTGAAACATCCTGGACCACCCGAGATGCCGGTACACATAGCCACTCGGTCTTGGCAGGGTTGAGCTGGAGCCTGTTCCTCCCCATCCAGATCCGGCACCCTTCAGGCAACGAGACATCATGGGGAGGGCATCACTGAGTTGGTTTGGGGTGGAGATGTAGAGCTGGGTATCATCAGCATACTGATGATACCTCACCCCAAAACCATGGATGATCTCGTCCAGCAGCTTCATATAGATGTTGAACAGGAGGGGAGAGAGGACCGACCCCTGGGGCACCCCGCAAGCGAGGGGCTGCAGAGCCAACCTCTGCCCTCCTGCCAACACCGATTGTGAATGCCCCGAAAGGTAGGAGAACCACCGAAGAACGGTGCCTCCCACTCCCAACCTCCTGAGGCGCTGCAACAGGATACCATGATCGATGGTATCAAAAGCCGCTGAGAGGTCTAATAGGACTAGGACAGAGGAATATCCTCTGCCCCAAGCCCTCCAGAGATCATCCATTAGCGCGACCAATGCCGTCTCTGTGCTGTACCCAGGCCTGAAACCCGATTGGTACTGATCTAGGTAATCAGCTTCCTCCAGGAACCTCAGAAGCTGGGATGCCACCATGCTCTCAACAACCTTCGCCATAAAGCAAAGGTTGGAGACTGGCCAACCACATGTGATAATACATGCCTGGTACTTGGTACATTTCCAATACTTAGGTGATAAATTCCAAAAGATTTTTGCCAGCCTTGCTGGAGGGAGGTGCCACCTATAAAACATTTTATATAAGTTCTCTTTATATAATGTGGCCAATGTTAATTTCCTATTTCTTTCCCATAGCTCTTGCCATTTGTCCAATTCAATCCTTCCAGCTCTATTCTGATTGATTGTTCACAAGACTTTGCAATTGTTCAGATGAGAAGGGGGAAGTGGCATTAGAAACTTGTAATCATGTGTTTTTCTATAAATGAGAACATGTTAGAATCAGATATCAGAATAACAGATTTAGAAGGGACCTTGAAGGTCTTCTAATCCAACTGCCTGCTCAAGCAGGAGACCCTATTCCAGTGATGGCGAAACTTTTCGGCACCAAGTACCCAAACCAGAATGCGCACCTGCATGCATGCAAACATGCACACCGGAGTGCCGGAAACTGAAGACCAGCTGGCTGGTGCACATGCTTCCAGACTGTACTATTCAAAGATTTTGATAGTTGTTAGATGGAAGACCACTAGGAAGTCAGGTTGACCCCACAAGCAAATAAACATACAAGCAAATTTCTGTTTGGTTTTCCATCTTGCCAGATATTATCATTCCAGGATTGTTCCTGGGATTCCTATATGCCTGCTTATTTAATATATGCATTTTAAAGGGAAGGAATTGGATTCTTTCCAAAGGACTGAAAACACAATCTCAAGGCAAGATAGAGTTTAGCAAATCTCATTTTCTATCAGGCAATTTGCTGTGAAAACTTTTCTCAATGCAACAATAAAAAAACTCTGTCAAAGTGAGTAAAATTACATATCACAAAGTAACACAACAGAAAATAATTTTCCAAGCATGTATGTAGCATTTGCATATATTTTTATGGGAACCAAACATGTTCAGTCAGCAAAGGATATAGAGTTTGTTTTTTAAAAAGAGATCTATGTTTGGACTATTCAAAAGCACTATAAAACAATGATTTTCCCCCAACTCAGATAATAGCAACAATCTTCCAGCTGCTTGTGTAAGAAAGCACTCAACTGTTAGGAGACCTCTATGCAATTCCTTGATCAATATGAATTTATTTATTGTAAGATAGCAGGGATTTTTTGTTTTAAAGAAAGAAAAACCAAGCCCATCTAGGATAAAATGTTTGAAAAGAATCTCAGAAACTCCTCCAAATCTTCTTCAATAGAAGAGGTATTGTTAGATCCTAAGGACCATTCCAATATGGAATCCTCTTCACATTCTGAAAATAAACCCACAAGGATAAATTCACTCTTTAATCATTGTATTAGCTATACAAGTTTTAGACTCCAACAGCATGTGATTGCAGAAATATATTTAGGAAATAAAAGAAAAACCCAAATATTAGAGAATATCTTGAATATTAGAACACCACAAAGAACAATTTTACCAATTTGCTTCTCCTGAAAGCTCATTTTCTAATTGGTTGAATCCACCACTTTGTGAAGGTGCCGACAACATGCTCTCAATATTCCACAGATGTGCTCCATCCCAAAACAATTGTGAACCTCTGCTATACAGTGAATAATTATTATAACAATTATACACTAATACACTGGATGTTAAATGCACTGGATGGCTATCCATTATGCAGGCCTGGACATATGCACCATCCAAGGTATTATGTAGAAAGGTGATCATTATGTTTTTAGGGAAGTGAATTTTTTTATTGTCCATAAAAGTATCTTTAAGTACACACTACACAAAGAGCTCTGGCATCTTTAAAATATTGTAATGAGATTTTACAAAGTAACAGAATGAAAAAAGGTTTTATTAGTGCTATACATAATCCATTGGCAACTTGTTATCTTTTGCTTCATAATGGTTCTCTAAAATAAATCTCTAAATCTCTAAAATAAAATGGAGGCAAAGTAATCCAACTGGACATTTCAAAAAATAGAGTTCCTGGAACATAGGATAGAGGCAGACATCCAGATTTCACTGCACTTGATGCAGTGGTGGGATTCAAGTAATTTAACAACTGGTTCTTCCTAGTGACTGTTTGGGTGGGAGTGGCTAGGGGGCTCATGTGACTGAGTTGGCATGGCCAACTCGATGTAACTCATGGCAAGGTGGGGTGGCATAGGCAGGCTGATGCTGCAGGGACAGGGCAATTTCCTACGTACCATTCCGAGCCCCTTCCCTCCCTTGGGCTGGCAAAATAACAATCAATCTAAAGATTGTAACTGACTGCCGAACTTGCCTGGCGCATGCTGGCAAAAGGAGGCTGGGGGGGGAAGAGAAGGGCCAATTTTCCGCCTCCATTGGGCTGTCTGTGCTACACTGGATTGGGACGGGGAGGTGGGGGTTTGACTGCCACTGCAGAGAGAGAGAGGAGGGGGGCTCTCCAAAGTCTCTCTGTTTGTGTGTGTGTATGGGAGAGAGAGTGATCTTCAGCCAAGTTTCTGGCAGTGGCGCGGGTGGCAGGAGCCACCTGAGCAGTGAGGCAATGGAGAGTGGAATATGAAGCAAGGCAGGGGGGTGCGGAGCCACTTCCCCCCATGCCGCACACAGGCTTATCTGAGAACCATGCCATATAGGCACTGAAGTGCTGCAATGGCCCTGCAGAGAGAAGAAGGAGCGGGGCTCTCCAAACTGTGTGTGTGTGTGTTTGTATGAGAGAGAAGGCATGCAATCCCTACTTTAGTTGGAGCATTTAAGTGGCAGCAGCGGGCGAAGGGGGCAGGAGCTGTTTTTCTCCTCTTCATCCCCACTGAAGCAGCAGCAGCAACTTAATATTTGCCCACTCCCCAACCAGACAGCCAGCACTGCCTGACCTGCTCCCTGCCTAGCCAGCCAGCACAAAGCCTCACTGTTCTTCTTCTCCTCCTCCTCCTCCCTGCCCAAGTGGCAGCAGGCTCCGTGGGACAGGGTCTCATTCCTGCCCCTGCGCACCAAACTTTGGAGGGCTGGATGTGGGTGTGAAGGGTATGGCCCCGCAGTGCTTCCTTGCTCAGTTGAAGGCTTCATTCAGCCTTCAAACAGTAAGGCTGGCCATGGAATCGGAATTGGCTGCGTGCAGGAACCAACGCCATCCATGGCCCTGGTGCACTACTCATTTACGTGGCCAGCCAGTGGTGGGATTTGCCAGTTTGCCAAACTGCACTGAATTTTAACAATGGTTTACTTGAACCAGTCTGAACCAGCTGAATCCCACCTCTGACCTGATGTGCTATTAAACTCCTCATATAACAAAATGATTCAAACCAAGAAGACCCCAAGTAAAAAAAAAACCCTCAAAATAATTGTGACCCCTCAATAGGTTCTCAGTTATCTACAGGATATTCTTTCATATGTTTCCAGCATATCTTAAATTATATCATAAATAATCAGTTTCCTAACTGACCATTATAACTTTACAAATTGTGAATCATATAAGGATAAATAGGAAAAGAGGGTGATTTCAACAAAAAACTGTCAGATTTAATCCAAGGAGAAGCTCTGATTAACACAATAATTCACACGATATATATCTATTTACTATTTTGGTAACTTTTATTCCTTTCATCAGTATGAGAAAAAATGGTCACAGATGCCAAGCTTGAAAGTCCATCTGGACCACAAATGTATGAAAGCCACTTGGGAATTATTGTTAAAAAAACCTAAGAAGACAAAATATGAAAATAGCTCATTAAAATTTTCTCTTTGCTGATTGTTTGGAAAATCAACCAATTTCTACAAAAATGTTAACTGCCATCATGGTTTCAATTATAATTATAAAATATATCAATCCAATGTCTTTCTGTTCTTGATATCTTCATGTCAATAATTTCAATGAGGTATTTTCTGTATCTACATTTCATACACTTTGAAAAGTACCTAGGGCAAGGGCTTAACATTTACCACAAGAATCATTTTCTTCCCTGTCAAAATTAACTGGTGCTGGAAGAAGTAATTGTTAACTTAAATTGCACTGGGTTTTATTTATTTTAAAATTTATTAATAATAATTAATATTAATATCCAATGGACCCACGTCTCTTTAAAAGTATGGTCAAAATCCTTTTCGTTTGTTTTTAGAGTTTCTTGAATCCTCAGTGGAAGACATAAATAACATGAATGTGTTTTCTTTGACATATGTAAAGAAACATATATGTGCCTACTTGTGCATGAAAGTTGAATTAAGAACTGGTAAACTCTTTGAAAAGGAGATGTGTGCATCTATGTCTTCATCTATGCATAATGTTCGTGCAACATATGGACTTGCCTTTTGATGCCAGTTTTAGTAGCACGATAGACACTAGTCATATGCACTTTTTGTTTGCATGGAAGAATATCTACCAATCTTTTCCTTTTCATGTTTTATTGGAATTAAACTGCAATTAAGTCCATATTTTATGGCAGGATATAAAGAAACAAGAAATACAACATTCAATGAAAATCAATTAATGAAACATTAAGTCCATAGCAGGAATATGCACAGTGTATGTCCATAAAACTCCAGATGAGATCTGCAATGGTATAATTAGATGTGATGTGTGAATAATATTCCAGTCTGGTTTATATGTGTCATGCATGGAACACATATAAAAACCAGGTAGAGCTCTGATCACACCATTGCAGATGCCATCTTGATTTAACAATATTCTGAGGGTACTCCTAGCCCAGGGCATGAGAAACATTAAGGACAGAAAAGATGCAGCAAACGGAAACAGGAGGAAAAATTTTTTCCCTGCAAACCAAACATGGCAGGGTTGCTTTCCTACCTTTCCCTTTTTAAAGTAAAGATCAAGGAAAAATGCCGACTGTCTGCAGGAATCCAGCAGGACTAGTCCAAAGACATTTCATTAGAATTACTCACATTTGTATCTAAAATATTTGCACCATTGAGTATATTATTATAATGTCTTTGAAGAGATCCCTGACTTCACTGTACCATGTTTCCCCAAAAGTAAGACCAGGTCTTATGTGGTTTTTTGCACCAAAAGACCTATTAGGTCTTATTTTGGGGGATGTCTTATTTTGTGGCCACCTATCACCTCTCCCACCATCTGCTTGCCCACAGCCACAACGGCTTACAGGGCTTTCCAGGGCAGATGTACTTTTTGCCCAGATGGAGAAATGACAGACACCAGAAACTTTGTCTGCTTGCAAATGGGATGCTTTGAAACAGAAAGATTAGCTCTATTTCATTTGCAAGCAGATGAAACTTTGTCTCCCTCTGGGTGAAAAATGCACTGCAGAGCCAGGTGGAGGCAGAGGCACAGGGAGGTGGCAGGCAATCCCAACATACTGCCTACTCCTTCCCATTTGTCTCTCTCTGTTCCAGCCACATCAGGGCAGGTACCCATATGGGGCATCAGGATTACTTGCCTCCCCCATGTCTCTGCCTCCACCTGCTGCCAGTGCCACCACGCAAGCCTCCCGCAAACCTCCCGTGAGCCAGCAGCTGCACAGATCAGGCTAGGGCTTATTTTCTGGGTGGGTCTTGTTTTGGGGAAAACACGGTAGTAGCTTTCCTCTTATATTACTAAATAAGCCCTGTTCTCCATATGGGGTAGACAAACTGTTGGTGACTGGCAGCCACCTTGAATTTTCTGTCTCTGTCTCTCTGTTTCTGTCTTCGTCTCTCTCTCTCTCTCTCTCTCTCTCTCTCTCTCTCTCTCTCTCTCACACACACACACACACACACACACACACACACAGAAAGAAAGAAAGAAAGAAAGAAAGAAAAGAAAGAAAGAAAGAAAGAAAGAAAGAAAGAAAAAGAGAAAGAAAGAAAGAAAGAAAGAAAGAAAGAAAGAAAGAAAGAAAGAAAGAAAGAAAGAAAGAAAGAGAAAGGTGCAGCAAATATGGTTGTGATGCAAGGAAGGCAAATGTCTGGAATAGATTCATGAATTTTTATTTTGTGGGGGAGAAGGAACATATTTCTGGTCTTTTTAGGTTTTGATTTTTTTGAAATTTCCTACTTGGTGGTGACAAATAGTGATACAGAGACAAACTGTGCAGATGTCATTTGGCATAGGCCTTTTATTATCCACCATTTGATTGATGTTAGAAATGGGCAGAAAGACTGCAGGATTTTTTTTAAATGCCTGGAAACAATGGAGCTTCTACTACCTACTCACATGTTTTTATCACAATTATTTAGTCCCAGATTTTGATTACTGCCAGACCAATAATCTGCATAGATTACTGCAATAATTGCGTAGAAAATGTTATGTTTGCAGTGTGTCTTGATAAAGAACTACAAGAAGCAAATCCAACACAACAATGGTTAACATATCAACTGATTTTACATTAAAATGTACCTAAGGTTACTTAGTTTACAACAGGGATCTCACCATTTTTTATATTCAGGCTAAACCACAATAGAAACATATGCATGGCAAGCAAGAGAAGCATCTATTATGTTGGCAATTGCAAACTAAAAACAAAAGGAAGTCTAAGTACATTACTTTCATTTGGTCCTCTCCAGTCTGAGTCCTCCAATTTTCAACTTCTATACAACCTCTTGTCTATAGACTGGGGATTGTGGGAATACAACAAGGGCTGGAGCAGATGTTCCCAAACCAGTTTTCAACTTCTATTTGATTTGGTGATCTGAGGAGCATTGGGCTGGGGAAGTATAATGCAAGTATTTCAAAGCCTACATAAAGGACTTGAATCATAGGGTTGGAATATACATTATAAATCATCTACTCCAAGTCACTGCTCAGTGACAGATCCTCTACAGCAGGGGTGTCAAACTCATGGTCCGCAGCCCAGATGCATCACATGCTGGCCACCCATGCCACTTGTTGTCATGTGATGTATCACAACTTTGTTCCCCTGGTTTAGTGAAGGGGAAGAAAGTTGTGATACATCACATGACAACAAGACGCCATGAGTTTTACACTCCTGTTCTACAGTTTCTCTGGCAGATGACTATTGAGCTTCTGGCTTAAGACTTTAAGGAAGGAGAACTCATTATATTACATAGTGTTTTGTTCCACTGGCTGGCAGCTTATACACTTAAAAAGTTCTTACTGTAGTAATGTAAGTCCTATCTACTCAGTAAAGTCCCCAGGTGAGTCCATTCAATAAGAGAAGGTTGAGTTTCATCCTAGTTAAGCATTTTTACATCTCAAGTTTAGCATATGTTCTCCAAATACTTATCCTTGACTAAATCATATTCAGCATCTATTAACGAATGATGGTTTGCATAGTTTTCCACCTCTTTTAAAAAACCCTGTTTATGGGCGTAAACAATTTAATCAAATGTATCTACCACATTCTTTGGATCACTCTTCATTCCCAAAAGATCCTTATATATAAAGTTTATAATTACATTCATATTCTTTGTGCTTATACAATCACTTAAGATTCTTTTGTTTCTTCTTTGACACAATTCATGGAGAAAATCTATATGGTTGCTAGGAATCAAAGACAACTTGACAGCACATAATTAGTCAACATTCTGACACAGTACTCTGCTTACCTACTGGGAAATAAACTCATTGGCCCTAAGTGAGGCTTGCTTTTGGACTGATACCAATATATTTGTTAAAGGAAGGCCTGTACTAACAAAGATTTGGATGAGCATCCAAGTGACAGGTACCACAACTCACACTGGAGTGGCAAAATTAAATGATGAAAATATAGATATCTACTTATCAATATACAAATTTAGAAAAAAAACAGAGCATTTCTCACACATCTGTATGCATCTGCAGTTGATTTTAATATTCCACCTCTGTTCTTCCCAATGGCCCAATGTAATTTGTTCATACAAAATGCCCTTTGTAGAGAGCTTGGAAGACACTATTTATGGCCTCCTCAAGTTTTGCTGAGTTAAAATAATCTAAGAATACCTTCCCTTCACCATGGGAAAATGACCACAGAACTTTTGTTTATAAAATCAGTGTTAAGACTCCTTAAAAAAATACTGTTAAAAGAAGAAACTCTGCATCCATACATGTTTAGAATAAACTGCAGGGGGAAAAGAAGTTACTACATAGCAGCAGGACTACATTAGATTTTTTGTTTTTTCCATGGTGTCCTTGGAAAGATAAACCACCCAGTAGACCATGTTAAATGCTCCAAAAGTGACAGGAAACAAAATGCGTGCATATTTGTCTATCTTACTGGTGCCAGAGCTGCAGGCTGATGGAGCAGGAGAACTGAGGCACAGGGATTTTGTGTGCACGCCCAAAGCATTTGTGGTAGTCTGAATCTCCTCCAGTCTAGATCCAAGTAAATGATGAATGGACAGGGATTCCATGGTATCCTGCTGGGCAATGTAACCTGTTAAAATTGGGGTGGATGGAGGAGCTGAAGGAGTTGGTCTTGCAGAAGCCAGTGTTTCTGATATATTAATTCGGCTGAATGGGTTTGGACTTGAAGCTGAAGGCGATCGGGGCATAATGTCCAAGGGCCCCTGAGTTAATGTAGAAGAAGGCAATGAATTTTTTCCTGGGTCAATTCTTTTGGCAGTCTCCAAATCTGGTTGTACTATGGTGTTTGTTCTTTTCCTCACATTTGAATTTGAGTCTGTACACTGCAGTATTAAAAGAACATCATCAGTGATTTTGAAAATCAATATTCACACAGAAGCCAAAAATAACAAAGGTACCATTTGATTTTTTGGTCAGCTCTCCTGAGTAAACAGACAGGAAAAACAATAAGCTAATGCTAATTTATCGTAAGGCTACATGAACAGAAACTATACACTTTCTACCATCACTTTTAACCATCTGATCAATTAGGGTAAATTTCTTCCTCTGACCATTAAGCCCTTGCTGCTTCTCTTGTCTGTTTTCTAGGCAGCATCCATTACATCTGACAATAATCTTTAATAACAAAAAAGGCACGATTTTGATAACTTAGAAATGGCATTTAGCTATTCAATGTAAATCTATCGCTTACAAGATCCAATCTGATCAATCACCAGGACCAGAGGTTAGTCTTCCAAGCTTTCAGACTTGTGACAACCAGCTAAATATGAGCCAGCATCCTCAGGGAACTTCTGTCTACCAGAATGTGTGCTTTGGGCTATTCTATGCATAGGTTTTATGTGGTGCCTGGTTGTGTGTGGCTTTTTATTTATTGACTGGGGTGTTGATGGCAAGCTATTAAGTCATTGGCTGTTGTTTGCCTTGGTTCCTAAGTACCTGATAAGCTGGTGGTAAATCAGCTATTGACTGACAAGGGACCCATTATTGGCTATTTTTGTATTGGTTACCCCTAAATCTCTTCCTTTTACTACATAAGGGCAAAAAAGCTGTTTTTCTATTTCCCAGGCCTGTTTTATTATGATAATTCATTTATTTCTAAGAAGTATATGTTACCTTATCACAAATATAGATATATAATTAATTAAAAATACAAAATCTATACACATCAAGCAACAATTACAGTGGATATAAAAACTCTACACACAACTGTTACAAACTCTAACAGTTTACATTATTAAAATGCCAGGCTTTTGAGATTTAAAAAAAACAGACAAGATAAATCACTTTAGAATTCTGTTCATCTTTAATAAAACATATAACCTGTAGAATTCAATTGAAAAACAAGCTGAAATCTTTTGGTGGAAAAATAAAAAAATATATAATAACAAAATTGCATAAATGTGCACACCTTCTTAAAAGCAGGTATGTAGCTGTGTTCAGCATTAACCAAACACATTCAAACTAATGTTAAATAGTAGTCAGTAGAAACCTGCCATCAATTAAAGTAACTCTGATCAGCAGTTCTAGTAGAATTTTTCTGACGATTACTCAGTTGCCTCTTACAGCAAGAGCCATGGCTTCCAAAGCATCAAAGAGTTCTCATTGTTGTGTAGGAAGAATCCCCACCACCTTTTAATATAAGAAAGCCCCCATATAAGCAAAAAAAAACAGCAGGTTCTGACCAGTTCTGGAGAACCGGTAGTGGAAATTCTGAGTAGTTCGGAGAACCAGCAAATGCCACCTCTGACTGAAGGTTTTACAGTATCTTTCCCCTGCTACGCCCACCAAGCCACGCCCACAGAACTGATAGTAAAAAAATTTGAATCCCACCACTGAAAGAAAAATTGAATCCCACCCCCACAATGAACCTGAACATCTAAATCACAAAGCCCCCAAATCATATCTACTCTCCATATCACTTTCTCAGCTGTCCCAGAACCAATTGCTGTGTCACTTCACTTCTGATCTATAAGTAAAAGAACTTCCTTTCCTGAAGTTGGCTTCATGTTTCTATTTCACTGCGGTGGCACTCATTCATTCTCCTGGCTGGTTCTGGTTTTGGTTCTCCAAAATTTATGAAAAAACAAGAAAACTGGTCTGAGAGGCTGCCAAGAAGCCTAAAGCAACATTAAAGGCAAGTACTGATTGTGTACTACAAGTGACAACAATCTCCCATATTTTTCATATGTCTTAGAAAAAATGTCTATGTGCTTTGAATGTTGTTTTAAACATATAATAAACTTATCCCTGCCCACATATACTAAAGGAAGGAATCTAAAAGCATAGTTGATTTGATTGTTTATGATAAAAGACTAAAACAAATACTGAATGATGCAGAGGTGATGAGAGGTTCTGAATGTAAGAAAATTTTGGTAGTGTCAAGAAGGGGTCTTGGAAAAAAATAGTACGAAATGAAAGAAAGAAAAGAAACAGGAGAGAAAAGGAAGGAAAGGCAAGCATGTCATGTATAAAAATGGCATCACAAGATACTTGGAAAAGATTGAAAACAGAAGCGTGTACAATTATGCCAATGCAAACTATAGAAAGAGCTGCTTGAGGGAATGAAGTGAAGAGACCAAATTTAGGAAAGGTATAGAAAGGGATAACAGATACAAAATATGAGGAAGAAAGATGTTATGTAACTTGCATATAGAGAAAAAGCTGTAAAGAATATAATCAAAGAGAGCAAGGAATGATTAAAGTAAAGTAAAAGAACGTTGAAAAATGGTTATACATGATACAACTGGAAAAATGTTTCAAGTATGGATGTGGATGGCTTATGGATTGGTTGTGTAATTTGTTTAATGTACATTTGAAGTCTGCTGATTAGAAGAAAACTGGTATGGTTATCGTAAGCAAAGGGAAAAAAACAAGTTTAAATGAAAAAACGTACAGGGATGTTTAAATGTCGGGCAAGTGTTTGACAGAATTTTATTTGAAAGGTTAAAAAAAAGTCACAAAGAACAACATTTGGGGTGTGCTGTGTGGCCAAGAGTGTACATACCAGTGCTTTGCTGTTCAAATGTTAAGTGTAAAACCTATGTTGGGGGGGCGTGAATCTTGTTCTATTTTTGTTGGTTAAGAGAAACAGTCTCCAAATATTAATTCTCATCTTTACCTCCTTACCTCCCAGGACTTTGAGGTTACCTTTAAAAATTAAGGAGACTAGGAGAATACCAGCAGCATTATATAACAGTCTAAATAGTGGTCTCTCAAGAGCCACTGATAATGGTTATAAAAAAACTCCCCGGGGAAGACCAGTTGATGTTGCTGCAAGAATGGCTGGGAAATAATGGGCTCTGCTGAGTCCCATGAAATCCAGCCGGTAACCACTGTCGGGAGACCCTTTGGGTTCATACCTGCCTTGGAGGGGTAGTGAAGGAAGGAAAGACACTTCATTGACCACAAGGAAACCCGCAATTTCCTCATTAGGTCCAAAGCAAGCTCTCCCTGAACGACAGCAGGAACAATGGCCATTTTTGGGCTGTCATGAAGCAAGGACAATCGGGACCATAAGAATTGTGCTGGAGCAGTGAATGGACAGAGCAATTAAACAGGGTGAGAAATTTACCAACTTTTACCCTAAAGATTGGAAGTTTTATGAGACATCGGGAAAACTAGCCAGAGATATTTCCACAGACACTTAATTAGAGATTTATTACTGACTAATTGGAAGAAAATAAGGAAAAAACATTATTTAAAGATATCGATCTGGATTTCAACAATGGAGGCAATGATTCACCCAAATAATCTGGACATTACTAAGATGAATAAATATAAGGATCTATTGGATGCACAAGGAAATTTGAAACTGTGGCAAGATCTTCAAGACCAGGGAGTACAAATTGATTGATGGGCATATCTTCAAGTCCAGAGTAGATACAAACAGGATAAGAAAGAATTTGGAATCAATAATAAACTTCAGCAACTAGACAAAATTCTATTAGGCCCAGAGAAAAAAATATAACAAAACTTTATAATTACCTACTAGAGACAGAATTAGAGGAAGAAATTGTCAAAGGGAATATGATAGCCTGGAGTAGGAATATAGGACGTAGTATCACTTTAACTGAATGGGAGAAGGTCTGGAGTAGAAATAATAAAATCACAAAATTGGCAGCGTACAAGGAAAACGCCTATAAAATGTTTTATAGATGGCACCTTCCTCCCTCAAGATTAGCGAAGATGCATCCCAACATGAGTCCAAATTGCTGGAAATGGGAAAAAAAGGAGGGAACATTCTTCCATATGTGGTGGTCTTGTACAGAGGCTCAAAGATATTGGCAGAAAATTAAAAGATGGTTAGAGGAAATGACAAAAGAACAGATCGAATTTAAACCAGAATTCTTTCTATTAGGGATCTTTAATAAACAATTCCCCAAAAAAGTGAAGTATACAATAGTACACATTTTGACAACGGCCAGATTGGCTTTTGCACAATGTTGGAAACAACCTCATGTTCCATCAGAGGAAATGATTATTCAAAAAATATCAAATTGTGCAGAAATTGACAAATTAACTTTGGCATTAAAAGATAAAGAAACACCAATGTATTATGATAGGTGGAACTGCTGGTACGAATACACAAAATAGAAGCAACAATATCTGGAGGACAGCCTGACCTTGATTTTATTGTTGACGACTTGGACAATTTGGAAATATTTACTGAGCTTTTTTTCCTTTCTTGCCCTTTGGAAGATTTATAAAAGGAACTAACTTGCAAATAACTAAACTCAATTAAATTTGGCTATTGGATTAATGGAGTAGTTTAATTTGGACGGACTGTTGGACTTAATTTGGACACAATTTGGACTTGGACTTTTAATGTTATTTAATAGAACAGCCTACAAGATAAAAGAAGAAAAGTGTTGGAAGAGAAAAGAAGGACAGATAAATAAGACTTTAAAATTTGGATAATTGGCAGATATATAACTGGGGAAATATAAATTGTAAATCATAAAATAAGGGGTTTTATAAAATGGATTTCCAGGAAACAATAGAGTTTTATGGAGAAATATTGGTTATATTAAAAGATATGCATGAATTTTGGAAAAGCAGTAAGGAGACAAAGGGATTGTGTAAAGATACAGAAATAAAGGTACTCAACAATTGGAAAAATATGACACTCAAGAAACTGGTGAAAAAAGAAATAAGGAACCTGATCATATTAAGTAAATAGATATTTATGATCTTATTTGGTACTGGATTATACCAAATCAGATCAGTATTTGGGATCCTTCAGTGCTCCCTTTTATAAAAAGGGGAACACTGTAAGGTGTAGAACATAGCTTAAAAGACTAACGTGGAGCTGTCAAACTCCCGGCCAGCAGGCCAGATGTGTCACGTGCTGGCTACCCCCATGCCTGGTTTAGCAAAGGGAAAAAAAGTCACAATACATCACATGATGCCACCATGATGATGTGAGTTTGACACCCCTTTCTTCTATATTTGTAATGAAAATTGTTTTTGCCTTGTTTTCTTGTTAGTGGACAAATTGTATGTCTCACTTTTATCATTTTAGAAAGTGTGAGTGCATTGGCCATGTAAATCTCATTTGTTAGGATTCACATTTTTAACCCCTATTATATTTGCAATTTGACTCTGGAATGTAAAAATTGGTCTGCTAATAATAAACTAGTAAAACATTCAAAGCAATCAAATACTTTCTTTTATGGCTCAAGTGGAGGATTATAGATTCAAAGGACTTTTTTCCTTTTTCAAAATTTTGCACTGTTGATGAACAGCTGTTTGTAATAGGCAAAGCCTATTAATAATTGAAGAGCGCTAGCAGCATTTTATTATAGTGGTAATCACATCTTAATGAGTTGCATGGTGGCCTTGGAAACACAGATGGATCACTGTGTTTTTTTCTGTAAGAAATTATGAACTGTTTTAATTTCCCGGAAATCAACATTTTGTTTCAGAAGGTGAGTTGTATAACCTTTATTTAACAGAACAGCTCTAATATTGAACAATAGTTTAGCCCAATTTGCAGCAAATTATGCCAACAGCATTCTTCACTGTATTATGATTTAATGTGCACTGATTTTGAAAGATATGTCTTTGCTTTTAATTACAATACTTATACATTTATGTCCTACCTTTATCCAAACAACTGTAGATTTCTGTGACTATGTTGATAAAACAATATATTATTTTGTATGAGCAAAGAAGAATAATCTTTGCTATTCTGCCTGTCAGAATAGTTCTCTATAAAAAATGTCAGGCATTATCTCAAAGAATTCTGTCTTCTTTTCTGTGTGCTGTTTCTCCTCTTTAAAATTGTGGGCAAAGTTTCAGCAGAGCTTCCCTGCACAAATTTTTCAGGAGAATAGAATGCATCATATTCCATTTCAGAAGTTATTTTTATATTTCAAAATCAGTGTAATAGTTGATTGTAATATGTTTGCATCATTTCCTCTAAGGCAGAATATTAGTCATATAATTGTGATAACACTTCAACCTCTGTCCTTATACATTGTAACAGGGGCCATGAACTTGAATAGAAAAGGCTGTGTTGTAGTGTGCAGAACATCCATACAACACTTGCCTGTAATTTCTTAGAGTAGCTGCAAATTTTTTAAGGATTATGTATCCACCCTGTGCAACCCTGTGAAAAGACAGGTTTGGTTTGAGGAATTATTAAGACAATGCACAAATTTGTCATGTATTTTGTTTTTTACTCAGCTGATTTCCATTAAGCATTTAGTATAATAGGTGAAGGGTCAGTCTCAAGAATTAAGTTCCCACCAATTTCTGTCTCATCTTCCTTTTTTAAAAAGATTTTAAAATTTTATTAGATTATAAAATAAAATACAAAAATACAAAAGCAAATAATAAGACATAGTGGAAGGAAAAGGGGAAAGACAAGTGAGGAGGGGAGGAAGAAAAAAAAGGCATTGACTTCCAACACTCTCTGTTGCAGTAAAATAAAGCATTAACATCGAACCTCAACTTTTTACTTTTCCATAATAATATAAACTAGCAATTTCTATAACATCAAATAAATCTAATCAGTAAAGCCCAAAATCAAAGTTTTATTTTTTTCTACCTTAAGCACAAAGTTCAGAAGGTCTCCATGTACCAAAAAAAGTACTTATACTCTTTTCTTTGAGCAAAACTGTTGATTTAGGCAGGGGTAGGATTCAGTTTTTTTAACAACCAGTTCTGTGGGCGTGGCTTAGTTGCTGGGTGTGGCTTGGTGGTCATGTGACTGGGTGGGCGTGGCCAACTCGACATCACTCATGTCAAGGGGTGCTTCTCCTCGCCTGGCCTCTCATGACAGTGGGCATGCTGCAACGGTCATAAGTGTGAAAAATGGTCATAAGTCATTTTTTTCAGTGCCATTATAACTTTGAATGGTCACTAAATGAACTGTTGTAAGTCAAGGATTACCTGTACAAAAATTCAAAAAGCTTCTTTGCATGCAAAAAGCTGCCCTAAATACCAGTCATTGGATTAGCCAGAGTTACAAATCAGGCAGGGTGCCAGAGCACTTGAGGAATGAAAATAATTAAATGCAGTGATAACTATCAAGCAGCCAACTCTTGCTCATAAAGTGAAACCCTTTAGCAGAGAGGTCATTTAAGCTCTCCAGAAAAAGGACACCCAGGAAAAGCAATCCTTAGATCCATTTGCACCACTTAAAAATACCAGCTGGCCTCACTCACCTCACAAGATATCCTAAGGAAATCATCCAGATTTAAGGAAAGGTCACATGCCCCCCAGAAAGGCAGTAAAAAAAAATCAGTGCCAAGCTTGTATCCTGCCTCTTGGAAGTATACCCCAAAAGGACAATGCCAGATAGTACTAAAGCAGTGAGGAAGACCCCCTTCCCAGATAGAAAAAGAAACCATGAGGCAAGAAAAAATTCAAACACAGTACAAATAATTAAATCACAACAGTAGATGTTGCTTGTTGAAGCTGAATAGGGAAAATTATCCCATCAATAAACACAGGATTAAACTTCACCAATGCACAGAATTAACCTTCACCAAAAACCAGTTTTAGACCAAAACTCAGAAAGAGTATGCAAACTCACGTTTGCCTGTCACTCTTTTTAGCTAGCCAAGAAGCCTTGCTGAATGTCACTCATCTTGGTTCCCTGTCACTAAAAGCTTTGTTTCATTATTCAATTATTTCTTCAAAGTGCTGATTGTCCAGGGAAGTATTTCCTCCCAACAGCAGTGCAAAAGTCTTAAAACAACCCTTCCCCTTTAAGAAAGCCAAGCCCCAAAAGCTCTGGAGACAGTAAGTCTAGGCTGTCTGCCAAGAATGTAATAAGGGTGGAAAAAACAAAAGGAGATTGCTTCTAACTACCAGGTCTCCGAACTGCTTAGAAACTTAACAAGGGGTTCTATGGAACTGGATAGAACTGGTAAAATCCCACCCCTGGATTTAGCCATCTCTGCCAACTCCATCAACTTCTGTAGCCATTCGTCCATGGTGGGAATTGAAGTGTCCCTCCATTTTTGTGCATACATTAGTCTTGCTGCCATCAACACATATAAAATCAAAGTTGCAAGTCTTTTTCCATTAAACACAAAAGAAAAGTTTCTGGTTTCATCTTTATCTTCATTTTAAGAATTTTCTGTATTAAAATATGAATCTTACTCCAAAATTTCTTTGCTTTATCACATGAAATTAATAATATAAATTTTATTTAATAACAAGTCATAACCAATCCATAAATATATTCCACTGATCTAATACCATATATTGCTCCAATTGTATTTAGCTACTTTCAACTCAGTATTTACATTAGCATTCCTTAATCCAAATCTAAATATTGCATCAGCTGCAATTTGTCTTCTTGCCACCAGATGGCTCTTTCCACCTATTTAGCACAGTCCTTTCTCCACTTGAATATAAATTCTTCTTGCAAAACTCTAGACAATTCTATGTATTCTATTCCAGCACATTCCCAATCTGACTAGCTAACATGCTTTAAAGATTAATTGGCCCCTGTCCTGGGCTCTTCACATTCCATTCCTCTCAATCTGACGTTCTTGAGCTTCTCAAAGACTCTGCTCCCATCGCCAAATCACCGCAGTATTCCGGGGCCTCTTCACCCCCCAATTCAGAGACTCACTCTCACATAGACAATGTTTTCAGCTGACATGTTCCTCGGGCATAAACTCTTCCTTCGCTGGGTCCACCAAACCTCCACCAATGCCTTTATGCTGCTTTCCCATTTCTTCCTTACTTGATCACAGCTGGTCATCATGACTCTGGATGCACCATGCTTACTGACTACCTTCTCACTGGGTTTGAGGTGTTTTCCTTCTTGGTAACAAGAGGTTGCCTTCCTCCTTGTTAGCCCCTGGGCTTCCCCTCTATTCTGTAGATCCCTCCCTAATGGCACCTTGATAAGCCTCCAGACAAGAAAAATCATGCAAAGAGAATAGAGCTCCATCCTCCTTGCTCTGCACCATCATTACATCACCACCAGAAGCCGAAGTCTCCTCTTTCTTGTTCTTTTTAAAAAAGAATCCCATTTCTCTTTCCATCATCTGTATACATTCTTTATCTTTTATTACAGTTTGATTTAAAGTCCATCTTACTCTTCATTTTTGTCCTTTCCAGCTAATTTTGACTGGATTATGGTCGCTCCATAGGTTTTTTTCTATTTTTATCTCTTGCATGTTTACACTCAGTTCTGGAATCATCCATAGCATGTCTATTCTGGACCAAGATTTGTGCATATTAGAATAAAATATATAGTGATTTTTCCCTAGGTTCATTTATCTCCACATGTCTTGTATCAATAGTTCTTCTGTCATTTTTTAAAAAGTCCTTCTTGGTTTTTTTATTTTGCTGCTTTTGTAGTCCAGTTTTGTGTCAACTATTGCATTGAAATCTCCTATAAGACAAATATTTTCATATTCCATTTCAAGTATCTTCTTGTGGAGTTTTTTGTAAAATTCTTTTTGTCCATTATTTGGTGCCTATATGGCAACCAAAAGTACCTGTTTTTGATTTAAAGTCACTTCCACCATCAAAATTCTCCCTTCTCCATCTTTGAAAATTTGTTTAGCATTTATTGTTTCTTTAACATATAGTACCGCCACTCTTCTTTTTTGTTGCGATAGCGAATAAAATAGTTGTCCCAATTTAGAATTCTCCAATAGTTTATACTGGTGTTTTTAATATGTACTTCTTGGAGTGATATTATGTCCAATTTTAATCTTTGTAATTTTATAAATATTTTCTTCTTTTTCATAGGGGTGTTCAGTTCATTTATATTGACTGATAGCATCTTTGTTTCTTCTTGCATTGTTTTACTGATATATAGGTTTTATACTCCTGGTTGCTCTTATTTCTCTGGGTTCTTTTGCTGTTGCTCCTTCTCACTCTGCCCGCTCTATTTTCTCCTTCTTACTCTCATCTTGTTGTAGCTGTTTCTCTTCCATCACTGGTACTTCTTGGTCTTTATGCACTGTTTCTCCTCTCATTTCCTGTTCCTCTTCCGTGTTGAAATGACAATCATAAAATTCCATTGCTTTATCCAGAGAATCTAGTCTGTATCTTTTTTCCTGCCAGGTAACTAAAATCCCTTCAGGTATCAACCATCTAAAATTTACATTGTATTTGATCAACACTGTGCTCAGGAAGTGATATTCATTTGAAGGTCCCTTACTCTCCTGGGAACTTGTTTCAAGACTACCAATTGTTTCCCCTTGTATTACAATGGTTCATCTCTTGCCTTGTTGAGTATCTTGTCTCTTATTGATTTTTTTAACAAATCTTACATGTACCTCTCTTGGAAACTTATATCTTCTTGCATAATTTGTGTGTATTCTAAAATTTTCATCAATTTCCATTTCCTGCTTGTCTGTTTCTAATGCCTTTACCAGCAATTCTTCCATTATCTCTGGCAGGTCCTCCCCCCTTCTCTTCTATATTCTGGAATCTCAAATAGTGAGCAGCTTTTTCTGTTTCCAACAGTATCACAGTGTTTTCTAACTCTTTATTTGCTTATGTAAGTTTGTAATTTATGTCATCCACTCTTTTTCTCTACTTGTTCTGATTTTCCCTCCATTTTCTGGATCCTTTGCTCATTTTTTTTAAAAATTACATTTATATGCCGCCCTTCTCCGGAGACTCAGGGTGGCTTTACAATTTTTGGGATGCAACCCAGTGTGCTCAGCAATAGCCTTCATTCCATTGTATATGCCTGCTTATTACTAAGCGGCATTTTTACAAGGTCAGCTAATTGCCCCCAACAATCTTGGGTCCCCAATTTACCTACCCCGAGAGGATGGAAGGCTGAGTCAACCTTGAGCCTGGTAGGATTCGAGCCTACAGCAGTTGTAGTTTAGTTATCATTTGTTGGAAATTTTGAAGTTTCTCATCCATCTTTTGGATTTTTTTCTTTCATCTCTCCCGCATCATTTCTCATTTCTCCTATATCATTCCTTATCTCACTGTAGTTTTTTGTCATGGACTCTTGTAACGTCTGGAGCATCGCCAATACCTCTTTTTGAGAAGCATTTGCTTTCTCCAACTGCAACATATTCTCAATTGACCTCTGATTGGATGGACTTGAGGCATCTGAGAAGATGCCTTCTTCCCTATTCTAGTTATGTTTGAAGTTGATATCTCAACATTAGTGTTAATTTCTTCTTTCCTTCTTCCCCTATTTGTAAGCTAACGATGGTTATTTTCCCTATTCCTACTAACAACCAAAAATCAACCAACCAGAAACTAGTCCCCTGTGGTACCTCAACACTTCAATATCCCATGTATCCAGTAGAGATAACTTACATATCAAAAGAAGAAAACCATATACAACTTCAGCTTCCTCCAATTCAGATCAGTCTTCTATATTATGTCCAATATTTTTGCCCATGCTATCATGCAGCCTTTTACTACTTCCTCTTCCAATACAACTTTTAATAAGTAATTGTACATCCTTGTTATGAATTTCTCTTTGGGGGCTATTAAGATTTTATCTAATTGTTGCAGCTCAGTATGAATTCCAAATTCTTCTACATCAGTGGTGGAATTCAAATTTTTTTACCACCGGTTCTGTGGGCATGGCTTGGTGGGAGTGGCAGGAGAAGGATACTGTAAAATCTCCAGTCAGAAGTAGTATTTGCCGTTCTCCGAACTACTCAAAATTTCTGCTACCGGTTCTCCAGAACTGGTCAGAACCTGCTGAATACCACCTCTGTTCTACATCTTTTTTGTATCTGTTTTGTAATTGAAGATAAGGCCACTAGTCTATGATTACACCTTGCTTATTTATTTATTTATTTATTTATTTATTTATTTATTTACTCGACTTGTATGCCGCCCCCTCTCCAAAAGGACTCGGGGTGGCTCACAGATAAAAACAATACAATAAGTTAAATTAACTAAAATAGAATTAAATTACAACAAGCCGAATTAGACTAAAAACCCGTAATAAATAAAAAACCCATTCCCCAAGGAGTCAGCACAGCACAGCCTGTTCAAACAACCAGGTTTTTAGGTTGTGACGGAAAGTGTGGAGGTCAGGGGCCAAGCAGAGCCTCAGAGGTAGTTGGTTCCAGAGAGCGGGAGCCGCTACAGAGTAGGCCCTTCCCTTCCTTTTAATTCCTGATTTGTTTTTAATTTTCTCAGGGTTCTCCTCTTATAGGCATATTTGGCAATTAGATGGTTCAAGACAAAGCAATTGTCAATAGTGGATCAGCTTTGTCTAAAACCTGCTTGTTCTTCTGCAAGGGTATTGTTTTCCTTTACCCAGATTTCAATTCTATTTAAAAGGAACCTAGCATATATTTTTGCTATAATGTCAATCAGACTGATGGGCCTGTAGTTACTAGGATACTTTTTATTTCCTTTTTTATATATGGTGACAGCTATTGCCATCTTCCATCCATCTGGTATATGGCAGGTGTTATTTATATGTGGAAAAAGTCCTGCCAATACTGGACCCCACCAGTTGGGAAATTTCTTAAATAATTCTGCTGGTAAGAAATCCTCACCTGGGGTTTTATTGCTCTTTAAGCTTTTAATGATCTCTTTAAGCTTGTATCTCCTTTTCTGAAACTGGTGGCCAAGGGGGAGGAGTTCTAGGGTTTGCTGAATCACTGCTTAAAGATGGTTTTTCTACAGGTTCCATGGAAGCAAACAAACACTGATAATAATTCTCACAATCCTCAGCAGAGATTGGTATATCAAATGCAAATCTCCATTCTTTTAGGACATCTGCTACAGAGTGCCAAAATATTACTGAGTTATGAGTTTTGGCAGCCATCTCGAGTTCTGACCAGATTGAAATGGCAAACTTTTTTCTTTAATTTTATAATGTTTTTATATTCACTTCTTGTGTGCAACATCTCAGCTTGTATATGAGCAGTAGGATTCCTCTGGGCAAGCCTCATGGCTGCCTTCAATTTTTTTTCAAGCTGCTGGCATTCAGGATCAAACCAACGGGGTCTCCCCACTCAGGCTGTTTTTGTACAGATGTAGTTGTTAGATGTTTCTTCAAAATATTACAGAGATTGGAGAATGCATCGAAGTCTGACAACCAGTCAGTAGTAGATGACTGGATTGTTCTAGCCCAGTTGTAGTATTCTCCACTTTAAGGCAGTCTGATATTGCCTTAGTATCAACTTTAGCCCAAATTAACCTTTTATTTTGGGTCACTTCTACCTTTTTGGTGAGCCATCTGTCAGCCATGTTATATGGTCTTAAATCTGAGTGGCCTCGCAATGCCATGCTTACAGGCTGATGATCATTATCGTCACTCAAGTGTACCATAACCTCCAAGAAGAGGTCGACTTTGTCTCTAGACACACAAGATATCCAGCACACTGCTTGAGTGGGCCAAGTGATATGTGTAAGGATTCTGTTAGAGTTTGCAGCAGAAGTTCAAGTCCAAAAAACACACAGATGACTGACTCAGCAGAAACATTAACTTCTTTATAAACATAATAATATGAGTAAACTTTATAACACCATTTGTAGAGTTTTTCAATGTAACATAAGCAAAAATACAAGCAGTAGTAGCTCAGAGCAGAACTCAGTTTCAGCAAGCAAGCAAGTTAGTTTCAGTTTCAATTCTCAGCAAAGCACACAGAGGCAAACCACACCCAGTCTGTCAGCTCCCATTGGTTGGTCTGTTTGTCAGAGAAATTAGTTTTATATATTTGTGTGTGTGTGTGTGTTTATTACAGGCGCATAGAGTAACTGGATTTAGATTTCTATTTATGGTATTTATATTATCATCTATATATATTATAATTAATCAACATAGAAAAGACCAGTGTATAGCATAATATTCGATATACGAAAAAAGAGACAGACATCCCGATCTCTGGAACTAAAAATTTATATTGTTCACTAAACTTTCGTTAGGCTCTGCTAACATTGTCAGAGTGTAAAACTACCATTAAGGAGATATGTGCCTTTATATAACATTAACCAATGGCCATTGTGCACATGACTTTGACAGCATTCTCTCTAGTTCCCTCCCTCATCCCAATGGAGTTCCATCTTAAAGACCCCTTTGGTTTGTTCACTAGATTCATTTGTTGCTTTGCTCGTGATGGGAAGCAGTCTCTGCTCTTCTTGCAGGATCTTTCTTGGTGCCTCAATGCTTAGTAGGCTGGTAGCAGTTCAATATGTCTATTAATGGAGTTGTTGTTGGAAAACCATGCTTCTTTCAGTGAGTGTCCTCCTTTGGTTGCATCATGGGCAACAACTTTGCCTCTTGAAAATTAAATACGTGATTGTGTTCCTTCATATGTGTCCAGTTCTGGGAGCACTGCTATCTGTGCCAGATAGCCAATTCATGTTTGTGTACTCTGGTCTGTAATCACTTGACCATTTCTCCTACATAGTTGGTTGCACAATTACTGCAGTTGATGCGGTAAATCACCGAAGATGCCTGTTCTTTGGGTAATGTTTATTTTGGGCATATCACTCTCAATGTTTGATCTGGTTTGTGTGCCATTTTGACCCCATGCGTCAAGAGAATGCATGCAGCAGTTTCAGATACGCCCTGTATATATGGGAGCACCCCCCACGCAGATATTCCACTAGCACCTTCAATAGGTTGTCGGGCTCTGGGTGTAATATATCTTTGGATAAAGTCTATAGAATAACCATTGAGCTTACAGACTTGATATGAGAAAGTCCACTCTTTGGCTTTGGCTGTCAGTGTGCTACAATGTGTATCTATTCTATTGAACAGTGCCCAAATACAACCGATTTTGTGTGCAGTGGGGTGATTACTCTCGTTGTGCAAAATATGGACCATGCTCGTGATTTTTCGATGTACACCTGTGTCCAGGCTCCCGCCTGGGTTACGGCTGACTAGTACATCCAGGAAGGCCAATGTGTTATTCACCTCCTCTTCCATCATGAATTGAATGCCTAGGTATATGGAATTGAGGATTTTCATAAATCTGGTCTTATCTTGCTGTTTAATAATGACAAATGTGTCAGCAACATAACAGGTTTTTTTTGTTCCAGAGATCAGGACATCTGTCTCTTTTTTCACAGTTTTACCTGGAACTCGTATTTTTAAAATAGTATGTATGTATGTATGTGTGTATATATATGTATGTATGTATGTATATATATATATATATATTTGTTTTCGTAGATTTTCACGGGTAAAGGTATGTAGGTCTTGGTGTATTCGGGTCTTGTCCCGTGTAGGATTGAGAATACCTTGGCAACGTTTCGACGAAATCTCATCCGTCATCTTCAGGCTGGTGTCTTCAGCTTCGTTCTTCTGGGAGAAGTGTGTGATCGTGGCTGTTTTTCCCTTTTAAACTCCAGAGTTGGCTGTGTTGTTACTTCTTGATTGGTTGATGGAGTTGATGTATGCAGATTGGATGGCTTTTTCCTGAGACCCTGTGTGGCTGAGGTGCTGGCTGTGTGTCTCTCAGCCTTTTGTGTAGTAACGACCTGGGTAATGGGCTGTGTGATGACCTTCTGAGTCCTATTGTTGTGACGTCCTGGGTGTGGTGCTGTAATCTCCTGGGTCGTTGTCTGTGTTGCAACCTCCTGATGTTTTGTGTTGTGATCTCCTGAGTTCTGTGATGTAGTATCCTGGGTGGAAGGCTGTGATGTGACATTCTGGGCCTTGGTTTGGCTCCGAGTTTGAGGTCCGGCTATGTGTTTATAGCGTGTGTCAGTTTGCTTAGTTTGGGGGTTGGAGGGGGGTGTAGCAGCTGGTGTTGCAGCCATGGTCTGGTTTCTGGATGGTGGTTGCCTTTCATCTGTGGCGTGGGCTTGGGTTTGAGTCTGGTGAAGGAGATTGCCACCACCAACTCTAGAGTTTAAAAGGGAAAAACAGCCACGATCACACACTTCTCCCAGGAGAACGAAGCTGAAGACACCAGCCTGAAGATGACGGATGAGATTTCGTCGAAACATTGCCAAGGTATTCTCAATCTTACACGGGACAAGACCCGAATACACCAAGACCTACATATATATATATTATATACATATATGTATGTCTTGGTGTATTCAGGTCTTGTCCCATGTAAGATTGAGAATACTGGCACGAGATCCCACTCGCCATCTTCAGGCTGGTGTCTTCAGCTTTGTGCTTGTGCCAGCAAAGCGTGATCTGAGCTGCCTTCTCTCTATAAATACTGGAGGGGAGGTGTGGTGTGCTGGCTCTGCTGTAAGCGGGTTGGTTGGCTGTGTTGTTGGCTGTGTTGTCGCTTCAATCAAGAAGCGATACTACATCACAGAACTCAGGAGATTACAACACAAAACATCAGGAGGTTGCAACACAGACAACGACCCAGGAGATTACAGCACCACACCCAGGATGTCACAACAATAGAACTCAGAAGGTCATCACACAGCCCATTACCCAGGTTGTTACAACACAAAAGGCTGAGAGACACACAGCCAGCACCTCAGCCACACAGGGTCTCAGGAAAAAGCCATCCAATCTGCATACATCAACTCCATCAACCAATCAAGAAGTAACAACACAGCCAACTCTGGAGTTTAAAAGGGAAAAACAGCCACGATCACACACTTCTCCCAGAAGAACGAAGCTGAAGACACCAGCCTGAAGGTGACGGATGAGATTTCGTCAAAACATTGCCAAGGTATTCTCAATCTTACATGGGACAAGACCCGAATACACCAAGACCTACATACCTTTATCCGTGAAAATCTACGAAAACAAATATATATATATATATATATATATATATATATATATATATATGAATTTACATTTGATCAAATAACTGAAAATTAATCTCATATTTAGCTATCTATACATCCATCATTAGCTATCTATAAATACTTGAATCTGAGTTACATATATTTATATACTATTTATTTACTATTTATAATATTTTACCATATTTTATTACTATTGATATTATTGCCATTATCTATTAACCTATTTAGAGGAAGATAAACAGTAGAGATTATATCGTAAGAATATATGATCATAAATTTGAGTGTGAATATAGTAACATTAGATTAGCATCATACTGTAACATTGAATATTGAATGGTAACTTGTATACAAACTGGGAGAACTTTGTATATGATAAGTATCTAAGCAGAAATTGCAGGGGTAAAGGGTAGCCAATTATGGTATTGTGGAAAAATATCTTTAGGGTGCTGAAAATGACAAGTATAATGACTACTACAAAAACAGGGAAGAAAATAACATCAAATCCATCATTGACAATAGCATCCCCGTTGGGTCAATGTTCAGTAGAGGGTATGCTGAATGGTGACAAAACAGGCTCTACACTGAATATGCAGACCATGCAGACAACTCTCCTTATGATACAGGAAATGATGATGAGAACGCAAGAGGTTATAATGAGAAATCACGAAGAAATAAAAAATGAGATGGGAGAGATGAAGGGAGATATTTGTAAATGATGATAAAATAGGGATGATACAACAGGCAATAGAAAAGAATGAACAAAAAATACGGATGGTGTAAACTAAAACAGAACAAACTGAAAAGAAACTAGAAACAATGGAACAGAAACTGATGGCAGTAAATAGAGATCTGGAAGAGGCAATTTTCCATCTAGAGCTGGAAAAGGCTGCCTTCTACTTGAGGTTTCAAAATGTGGTTGAAAATAAAGAAGAAGAACTGGTAAAGATCATGTCAGAACTACTAGCAAATACCCTACAGAAAAGTAAGCAAGAGATCCAAGGTGAGATGCAGAGGTGGTATTCAGCACATTCTGACCAGTTCTGGAGAACCGGTAGTGGAAATTTTGAGTAGTTTGGAGAACCGGCAAATGCCACTTCTGATTTGCCCTGCCCCATCTATTCTCTGCCTCCTGAGTCCCAGCTGATCAGCTGGGTCTTCTTTGGATGCCCTGCACAGGAGAACAGAGCTGGAAAGCAGGTTAGTGGGGTGGGGAGGGAATGGGGATTTTGCAGTTAGCTTCCCCTGCCACGCCCACCAAGAACAAGTAGTAAAATTTTTTGAATCCCACCACTGGTGAGATGGATAAGATCTATCAAATACACACCAATTACACAAGATGGCACAAGCTACCAAGGGAAGTCCATGTGAGATTCTCGAGGAAAACAATGAGAAACAAAATCTACAAGATGACTAGGGATGAGCCACTGATCTACTAAGGAAAAGAAATTCAAACTTTAAAGCAAATCCCAAGAAGGGTCAGGGATTGAAGACAAGACTCGTTTTTTGTCTTCGCAACTGATTAAACATAAGGTGCTGTTTAGATGGCTTATACCAGAAAGAATGTTGATCTCATGGGACAAGAAATTTAAAATTGATAATTTGGATGATGCACAGGAATTCTATGATCACTACTTAGGGATGGATGAAGACCAAGGCAGTAGGGAAGAGATAGAGAGCAAGAGCCAGGAAGGATAGCAAGTAGAAGAGAAAGAGACAGACCAAGATGAAAGAGGAAGGGAGGAAATGGAACGTTCTGAAAGAGAAGGTGTGAGAACAAGAGTGTAGAGAGAAACAAGGATGAGTAGAAGACAGAGACCTATGTATAAACAATAAGATGGAGAAGGAGATTAAGATATCAATAAATATCAATTGAATAAACTCACCTGCAAAAAGGGAAACAAACTCTAGTAAATCTACAAAAACAGAATATGGACATTGTGTGTTTACAGGAGGTACATAAAAGAGGCAACAGGGCAGTAGCCTAGAATACCCAAAAATCAGAAAACTCCATTTATCCCTTGCTCACCAAAAAAAGAGAGGAATAGCAGTATATATTAAAGAGTGGCTAAATCCCAAACAAATTTACTCCAATGAGGATGGAAGAATACTTGTCAGCTTTCAAGATTCCTTTCCTTTTCTTTGCATCTTTCAGCTGCCATAGTAATGGGGGTGTGTGTGTGTGTGAAAAAATTGGGCTTTGTGGGTGTGGGGAATGTGCTGGAGGTTTAGAGAATGAACTGTATAATTTGGGGGAACGTTATTGTTTATGCTTACTTGCTTGCTTACTGTGCAGTTGCAACTCTTTATCAAAATAGGCCAAGGTCAATGGACAGATGTCTGCATCACCACCTGAACATGCCCTACATGACATTATACACTTCAATTGGATGGACAGTTTGAACTATTGTGGGTGGGAATGTTGTCATCACTTTGTATATGTGTTTTTGGTGCACAATTCCTCAGATTCAGAATTCCTTTGATGCTACCACTTGATTTCCAGTAAAAGATGTTTTTCTCTATATTAATGGAGTCTAAGCATTTCTTTCTTGGGTTTTGAATGGAGCACCACCTGACATTATTCTGAATCTCAGTTTAACAGCCCACCTGGAGAATTAATATTTTTTCTTCTATGGGGATCTGAAAACAATGTCCAATCCAGCCAGTGACCAAGAGGACTTGGGAGCTACTGGAAGACCAGCTTCTCTGCTCCTGGATGCTGCAGGGGAGGCCGAGCTGTTAGCAGGGCTACATCTCGATGAGAAACTGGCAGTCAGACCCAAATGGTCTCTTGGTGTTGGATGGAAGGAACTGGAGGAAAACCCCCCTCCAGGGGTGACAGTTACTTGACGGCGTCGAGGAAAGGAGGTTTGGCAGGAGGAACAGAAGGGGAATCTTCTATTAGCTCAAGCCATAAATCTTCTAAATGAGGCGATCAGAGGAATCCAACCTGATCAAAGGTATGAAAGGGAAAAGGGGGAGGCAGCCGCAGTGGTGGGAGCTCAGCCAGCCATCCCCATAAATCAACCTGGGCCAGTTCAACAGGTGGCAGCAGCCCAGGGGCCCCTGGAGGGGGGAGCAATTGCCAGAAGGAGTCGAGCTCCAAAGGTGCTTTTGTTGGAAGTAAAATATGGAGGGGATCCCAAGGAGTTAGGTTTCTTCCTAGCCCAAGTTTGGAACCACATGGAAGAATATGGTGAGGACTTTTCCTCAGTAGCAGCTAAAGTGAGATGTTTTACCAGGGCTTTGGAAAGAATCGCTGCCAAATGGATGGTGACTTTGCATAATGATAATGCCTCCCAGTTGATGAATTACAACCTGTTCATGGCAGCATTGCAGGCCAGATTTGAAGACCCACTAGCCAAACGTAAAGCTATGATTAGGATGAAAAGCATAAATCAGGGGCAGAGAATACACCCAGGAATTTAGAGAGCTGGCATGCCATATTTGAGGCTGTTCCCAGGGGGCCCTGATAGAAGCTTTTAAAGATGGGCTGAACGAAGATGTTTATCAAAGCTGCATCGCCAGAAAGGATCCCAGTGATCTGCAACTCTGGTTTGTGTTGGCAGCAGAAGTGGAGATCGATCTGACCTGAAACAGATGCAGGGGGGCTTTGCTTGGAGCAATCCCTCCCCCACCAGCCCTTGAGAAGCCCCAAAACCTCAAAGGGAAGATCTGCAGCAAAACCCAAAACCACTGCATGCTTCCGATGTGGGAAGGAAGGTCACCAGGCTGAAGACTGCCACGCTAAGCTGGAGCCAAAGGGGGTGCCTGTGGGAGGAAAAAACCTGAAAAAACTCCAGTCAAGCCACGTGAAATGGCACTTAAAGCGGAGGAGGTTGTTGAGTTCGCCCCTCTGAAAGGAGAGGAGCTGGGAACTCTGACCTCTTCTGGTGAGAGTGAATCCAAATCTGAAGACGACCCTCTGGTAAGTCCAAACAAGGGCCCAATGACCATCCCAGTGAGATTAAGGGTACCCACATCGGAAGCCCAAGGAGAAATGTTGGCCTTGTTAGACTCTGGGTGCACAAGGTGTGTAATCAGCTCAGAAGTCGTGGAGAAGTTGAGTCTAAGGCTACGGACTTTAAAAACTCCCATAGCATTTTGCCAACTAGATGGATCAGTAGCTGGGGGCGGCCCTGCACATTTTATAAAGGAACCAGTGGAAATGACAATGGGGAAGCATTGAGAGACTTTGTGTTTTATTGTTGCCCCTGGGATGGAGCGCCCCTTACTACTAGGCTTGCCCTGGCTCAGGAAGTGGAATCCCCAAGTGGATTGGAGAAGGGGGTCATTATGCATACACACTGACCAACCCCCAGAAGGGAAGGGGCAGTCTCAGCTGAACTCCCAGAATTCCACAGAGCTGGCATCCGTGGGCAATGAGAATTTTTGGTGGGAGGAGAAAATCCCTGAAGAATATTGGGATTTAAAGGAGGTGTTAGTGAAAAGGCATTGAACGAGCTCCCCCCTCATCGTCCAACAGATTGCAGTATTGAGATTCTACCAGGAGTGAAACTCCCAAAACCTAAACTGTACTCTGTCAGGATTCTGGCAGTTACTCCAATTAAATCATGAGTCTCGAGCCACACTCCCAAAACTGAAGAGGATTTATTTGAAGTTAACATTCTATGTCCGGCACTAACCTGGGCGTAGCCAACTGTGAGATACATAATTCACTGTCATTCTTGATCCTACTACATCATCCAATGAAAAACGTCCATAGCAAGAGTCATCAATCATGCTCTCCAATTAGATTATTTTGTGGCAGAAGCTTCAGTCATCTAATCAGTGTTTGAAGAAAATATGAATGGAATGTACTTTCGATTCCACTCTGTTGCCTGCTCTTTCAAACTCCCCCCCCTTCTTTTTGTTGTCAACTATAAAATGTGTATACAAAATGTTTTATGAGTTGACATACTCAATGACACCGTAGGAGCTAGAAGAACAGCGGTTATTTATCGATAAAAACCTTCATCCAACCTGCTAGGCCTCGAGCATCACCCCCAGTATTATTCCGTGAGAAGAAAGATGGCTAGCTTCATTTGTGTGTTGATTTTAGAAACTTAAATGCAAATTCTGTGGGGAATGTGTACCCCCTTCCCTTGATAAAGGACATGTTGGCCCACCTGGCAAAAGGAAATTTTTTTTTACGAAACTTGATTTGAGAGAGGCTTACTACTGAGTTCAAATCAAGGAGGGAGATGAATGGAAAACTGCTTTCAATTGCCAGATGGGATGTTTCCAATTCAACGTTCTCCAATTTGGCCTAAAGGGGGCTCCTGCTGTATTCATGCAAATGATAAATGAGGTTTTGCATTAACATTTATATAAAGGGGTATTATCTTGATGATATCCTTATCTATACTGAGACTCTTGGCATGCGAAGTTAGTACAGTCAGTTTTGAAAAAACTTGGAGCTGCTGAGCTGAATGCGAAATTGTCCAAGTGTGAGTTCCACCAAAAGAAAATTGACTATTTAGGCTACCGCATATTGCATGATGCATAGAAATGGATCCAGGGAAAGTTCAGGCCATTTTGGAATGGGCCCCTCCCCGCACCAGAAAGCAATTGCAAAGTTTCCTGGGATTTGCTAATTTTTACTATCAGTTTATCCCAGCTTTCGCGAAGATTGCACAGCCTATTACAAACCTCCTAAAAACCAAAGGGAAGGTGAAACCAAAGCCCAGTCAACCACTAGAGTGGTCCATGGAGTGTCAAGCCGGTTTTGAAAAGCGTGCCAGCAAACTTGAGAAACCCCATTTTACAACAAGCTCACGATTCGAAAGCTGCTGGACATTTTGGGTTCATGAAAACCCTACATTTGGTTAAACGGCAATTTTGGTGTCCTACTTTAAAAAAGGACATTGAAGCTTATGTGGCTAATTGTCCTATCTGTGCTTCAGCCAAACGGCCACCTGGTAAACCGGCTGGCTTGCTACAAAATGTAGCCAGGCTGACTGCCCCATGGAAAGAAATTTCTATGAACTTTATAGTGGAATTACCTGAAAGCGGGGGAAATACAGTTATTTGGGTGGTAACTGACTTGTTTTCCAAACAGGTACATTTCATACCTTGTGCAAAAATTCCATCTGCAAAATCCTTAGCTAAACTGTTTATTTTACATGTCTATAGGTTGCATGGTGTTCCTGAATGGATAATTTTGGATAGGGGTGTCCAATTCACCTTGAAATTTTGGAAAGAGTTCCTGAAATTATTGGGCTCTGCCCAGGGCTTAAGCTCCACCCACCACCCACAAACCAATGGGGCTTGTGAGAGAACTAACTCAGTGTTGGAACAATATCTTAGATGCTATATAAATTATCAACAAGATGATTGGTCTGACTTATTACCATTTGCTGAGATGGCATGTAACAATTCAGTTCACAATAGTACTGGTTTTACCCCATTTAAAGTTGCTTCAGGGCAAGACTTTGTACCCATACCCAAGCTTCCACAGGAGAAACCCAATGTTCAGTTATTGAACGAGTGGATAACCCAACTCCAGCTTACCTGGCCAGTTACCGGTAAAGCATTGGATGATGCTCATCAAGCTCATAAGAAACAAGCAGATAAAAAGAGAACTCCACAAAAACAGTATCAACTTGGGGACAAGGTTTTCTTGTCCACTAGATATTTACAAACCACACAAAAGTCTAAAAAATTGGGGCCCAAATATGTTGGACCTTTCCCAATTGAATGGATTGTGAACCCTGTGGCAGTCCAATTGCAATTGCAATCCTTAGATGGATTCACCCTGTTTTTCATGTCAGTTTCTTGAAACCTGAACATACCTCCAATCTGAGACCTGCTCAGGTCGACCCTCCAGTTCCTCTCTTGATTGAGGGTGAACAACATTTTGAAGTTAAAGAAATTTTGGACTCAAGGAGACAAAGAGGTCAACTCCAGTATTTAGTTATTTGGAAACACTTCCCTCCTTCCCAGTCAGAATGGGTAAATGAAAGGGATGTTCGAGCCCCTAGGCTCATACAGGCATTTTGTGCGAAATATCCTGATAAACCTTGAAATTTTGTAATACTTGTAACATGTATATTATTCTTTTATCTTGTATTTTCTTTCCTTTATAGGGCTAACGCCTCTTTTGCAGGAGGGCCGAATGTCAGCCTTCAAGATTCCTTTCCTTTTCTTCGCATCTTTTGGCTGCCATAGTAATGGGGGGTGTGTGAAAAAATTGGGTTTTGTGGGTGTGGGAAATGTGCTGGAGGTTTAGAGAATGAACTGTATAATTTGGGGGGGAACTTTATTGTTATGCTTACTTGCTTGCTTACTGCGCAGTCGCAACTCTTTATCAAAAAAATATGGTAGTCTCTTGAGGTTCACCGGGTCCACAATATGTCTCTCACAAAATTTTATAGGGCAAGCTGTAAGGGGGGTTTTGGATTATCAAATTGGAAGTTATACTATCAGGCATCTGTACTTACATGGGTAAAGGAATGGATAAACTTGAAACATTCAAAATTATTACTATTGGAGGGACATGATCTCCAATTAGGATGGCATACTTTCCTATGGTATGGAAGGAGTATGATACATAGATATTTTCAAAGACATTATGTGAGGAACGCTTTACTTCAGGTATGGGAAAAAATTAAATTACAAAGCTACATGAAAATACCAGTCTGGCTCTCCACAATGGAAGCATTGATACATCCAAATCTTATTAATTTGGAAAAAATGTACTTTATAAAGATAGTTCAAATGAAAATGGTGAATGTAAAACTAGACAACAATTACAAAACCAAGGGGTAGATTAAGCATGGTGGCCGCATTTGCAAATACGTACAAGATATGAGAAAGATGCAAAAATATGGGGTTTCTATAAAGAACCACCAGTACTTGGTAATATTAGGGACAGATGAAAAACTGATTAAAATATATAACTATTTATTAAATTATAAAATGGAAGAGGAACAAGTCAAAGAAACAATGATTGTATGGGCAATTTTTTTTTTTGTTATACTATAGAACTAGACAAATGGCAAAAACTGTGGGATAGGAATATAAACTGACAATGGTTACTGCATATAAAGAAAATCTTTATAAAATGTTTTATAGGTGGCATTTGCCACTGGCAAAATTGGCAAAAATGTTTAGCAACAAATGCTGGAAGTACAATCAAATCCCAGGTACTTATTATCATATGTGGTGGACTTGTATGAAAGCAAGAAAATATTGGATGAAAATGCACACATGGTTGGAAAAGATGATTAAGCAACACATAGATTTGAAACCAGAAATATTTTTGTTGGGTATAATAATGAAACAAACTGGGCTGATACGACCTCGTAGATGACCCTCACTCTATCAAGGACTTAGGAGTACTTATTTCTAAGCCCCAGAGCTCACTGTAACAGCATTGCCAAAAAAGCATTAAGAGTTGTTAACCTAATTTTGTGAAGCTTCTTCTCCGGTAACATTGAACTGCAAACTGGGGCATGCAAAACCTTCGCCAGACCAATTCTCAAATACAGTTCATCTGCCTGGAATCCACACTGTATAACGGACATTAATACAATTGAGCAAGTCCAGAGGTATTTCATGAGAAGAGTAATCCACTCCTCTGCTCGCAATAGAATATCTTATGATACCAGGCTTGAAATTTTGGACCTGAACAACCTAGAACTACATCACCTACGTCTGACCTAAGCTTAGTACACAAAATTGTCTGCTACAATGTCCTACCTGTCAATGACTACTTCAGCTTCAACTGCAATAATACACGGGCAAACGATAGATACAAACTCAAAGTAAACCGCTCCAAACTCGATTGCAGAAAATACGACTTCAGCAACAGAGTAGTCAATGTCTGGAACTCACTATCTGACTCTGTTGTTACATTAAACTGTTTACCGTGGACCTCACTCCATTCCTAAGAGATCTGTAAGGGGGCATGCATAAGTGCACCAGCGTGCCTACTGTCCCTGTCCTACTGTTTTTGTACTCATTTATTATGTATATACTTATACTTGTTTATACTTATATGTTTATATGTTATGTTCATACTCATACTCAGGGGTGGGATTCAAATTTTTTAACAACCTGTTCTGTGGGTGTGGCTTAGTTGGTGGGTGTGGCTTGGTTGTCATGTGACTGAGTGGGTGTGGCCAACTCATTGTCATTCACATCGAGGGGCGCTTCTCCTTGCCTGTCTTCTCGTGACTGTGGGGATGCTGCAACAGTCGTAAGTGTGAAAAATGGTCATAAGTCACTTTTTTCAGTGCCATTGTAACTTTGAATGGTCACTAAATGAACTGTTGTAAGTCAAGGATTACCTGTACAAAAATACAAAAAGCTTCTTTGCTTGCAAAAAGCTGCCCTAAATACCAATCATTAGATTAAAAATACCTGCAAGCTGGAGTCACAAATCAGGCAGGGAGCCAGAGCACCTTGAGGAATTAAAATAGTTAAAATGCAAGCCAACTCTTGCTCATAAAGTGAAACCCAGAGGTCATTTAAGCTGTCTAGAAAGAGCACACCTAGGAAAAGCTATCCTTAGAACCATTTGCACCACTTAAAGATACCAGCTGGTCTCACTCACCTCACAAAATATCCTAAGGAACTCATACAGATTTAAGGAAAGGTCACATGACCCCCAGAAAGGCAGTAAAAAAATCAGTGCCAAGCTTGCATCCTGCCTCTTGGAAGTACACCCCAAAAGGACAGTGCCAGATACCACTAAAGCAGTGAAGGAAGACCCCCTCCCCAGATAGAAAAAGAAACATGAGGCAGGAAAAAAATTCAAACACAATACAAATAATTAAATCACATCAGTAGCTGTTGCTTGTTAAACCAATTACTAGAACAAATAGACACAGGAACTAGCCAGATTTCTCAACCCAGTTTCTTTTCAGGAACAGAGATTAACCCTCTTCCTTCCAAATAAAGCTGAATAGGGAAAATTATCCCATCAATAAACACAGGATTAAAAGTCACCAAGGACAGAATTGAACTTCACCAAAAACCAGTTTTAGACCAAAACTCAGAAAGGGTTTGTAAACTCACGTTTGAATGTCAATCTTTCTAGCTAGCCAAGAAGCCTTGCTGAATGTCACTCATCTTGTTCCTTGTCATTAAAAGCTCCTTTCCAGTTATTCAATTATTTCTTCAAAGTGCTGATTGTTCCTTGTGGCTAGAAGTATATACAGGGAAGTATCTCCTCCCAACAGCAGTGTAAAAAGCTGAAAATAACCCTTCCCTCTTAAGAAAAAAAAACCCTCCCTTGGAGACAGTAAGTCTAGGCATACTGCCAAGAATGTAATAAGGGTGAAAAAAAACAAAAGGAGATTTCTTCTAACTACCGGTTCTCCGAACTGCTTAGAAAGTTAACAAGGGGTTCTACAGAACCGTTTAGAACTGGTAGAATCCTACGCCTGCTTATACTTGTTTTCTCATACATGCTTGACTAACTAACTAACTAACTAACTAACTAACTAACTAACTAACGTTGGAAGGATATAATAAAAGGATTGTTTACTTAGTTTTGCATGTATTGACAGCTTCAAGGATTGTATTTGCACATTATTGGAAAAATGAGAACACCCCATCAGATGAGGATGTAATTCGGAAAATACTAGACTGTGCAGAGATGGATAGATTGACATTAAAAATAAGGGACAAAGAAGACACAATATTACTTAACATGGAACAGATTTCATGAGAGGTTAGAGATAAGAAGTAGAAATTAGGTGAAGAAAGATTATTGTTATGTATGAATTAAATATAAAGATGGCTGATAATTATAAACATGTTGATATAACTAACAGAACTATAAATAAGCTAACACAAAGAAATTTAGTTAAAATTATTTTGTTACACTATCATTATTGTTATTAGTATATATGTTGATACTTCTGTTTATTTTTCTCTTGCTTTTTCGTAAATGATATGCCCTGACAATACACTGTATTCAAAATGTTTATGAATAAAAATAAAACATATACTAAAAAATAAAAAATAAAATGACAGATGTCCACTGGTTTCACATTAGGGTGTTCCTATCTTCAACATACAATAAACCAACACGATGTGAGGAAATACTGAATGCATACTATCAAAGAGGGGAAGAAGATGCAGTATAGGAAAGGTCAGAGGAATTTTAATGAATCCCTAGTTCTCTTCTTTGTATTTCTGAAATAGTTTCCTGTAATTCAGCAGCCCCCAACTTTTGGGCACCAGGGACCGTGGAGAGTGTTTTTTCTGTGGATTGGAGGCGGCGCGGTTTTGCATGCTGCCTGCATCCTGCAGATGGGGCTTTGCTTGTTTGCATGACCCTGTTTCTGGCATGCCACAGACCAGTGCTGGTCCACAGACCAGGGGTTGGGAAATCCCTGATCTAATTTATATTCCAATAAATTACCCCCTTTTGATATATATTTTCTTAAGAAAATTCTTCTGAGTTTCATTGTGAATCAGGGTCGGAGCAAAACATTTCTTTTTCTAGGACACCATCAATTTTTATTAGCATATTTAATTCTTGATTATGTGCTCTTTAAAATACATTTGAGAAAGCTTCAAGTAAACCATGTTTTATTATTAAAACTGCATTTTAAATTTAAGGAGTTTGTTTTTTCCAAAGCAAAAATTAGTTCCAGTTCAAAACAGCTTGGGATCAAGCCTTGTATTTACCATTAAGCAAAGTAAACACATGCATGGGACACCAAAGGGAGGGGAAACCCCGTTGTTTCACCTATCATGTCCTTATTTTGACTTATAATCATTGGGAAAGTAATTAAACATAGTTTTCAAGAAACTTTTTTAATTAGCATTTCCCCCTAAACTACCACTTTATTTATTTATCATATTTAAGACCTGCCCATCTCCCTTACAGAGAGACTCTGGGCAATGTGCAATAAAATATAAAAGCATAAAAACAGTATGTAAAATTTAAGAGGCGATGAATGTTAAAAATGGATTTTTAATTAAAAGGCAGAGGGGAGAACTTTCAGGGTGCTAAGCACACCCCTCCCCATATTCTTTTGCATGTCCCAAGCAAGGCTGCAAGCAGGGGTGGGATTCTACCGGTTCTATCTGGTTCTATAGAACCGGATGTTAAGGCTCCCGATAGTTCGGAGAACTGATAAAATGGCCCCCTGGCTGGCTCCGCTCCTCTCCACCTGCTTCTCTGCTCCCTGCCCAGTCAGTCCCTATTGCACATGTGCAACATTGTGTGCATGTGCGACATGCCTGCAGCTTCCTTTTGCCTGCCAGGCCAGCCATTGCTGCCTGCCTTCCACTATGGCCCTGCCATTACTGATCTTCCTCTGAAGCCTCAGTCGCCTCCCCCCCCCCCACTTGCCTTTTGCTGCCACCGGTCGCCTTTCCCTTACCATTTGCCTTCTGTCAAGGAATATGTGGAGAGGCTTGTATAGGTTGAATCCAGCTTTTCTCTGTTTGCCCGGCAGCTGTTTCTAATGGGAGGGGGGGCTCCCATTATAAATCCTGCCCAGCCCCTCCCAGAAGTCCCCACGAGGCTCATCTGGCTACCAGGTAAGTACAGGGTAGCCTCCTGGGAGCAAAAACAGGGAGTTAGGGGGGTCCGGCGCCACCCCCCCACCCCATTTTTGCTCCCAAGAGGCTCCAGGGAGGCTTGCTAGGTTGAAAACAGGGGGGAGGTCTGGCGCCACCCCCCACCCCATTTTTCCTCCCAAGACGCTCCAGGGAGGCTTGCTAGGCCCCATTTTGGGCCTAGGAGGCCTTCCTGCAGCCTCCTGGGAGCATCCAGCCATCCAGTATGCCTGGATTCAGTGTTTAGCAAAAAGAACATTTGGAGCTAATATAGTATTGATTCCTGCCTTGGGAATGTTCTGGGTAATCAAAACTATGCAGTCTCCTAAAACTGTTGGAGCCAATCTTCTTTCTTTCTTCCATATCCTCCTCTTCAAAACTAGTAAGTTGCTCTGCTTTTTCATGCCAGGCTTAGCGTGGTAAGTTCAGAGTGGATTTTGTAGAGAACAGCTTACCTTTAGGTCTCATTCATTTGCTCAATTTCAGAGCATACATTACACAATTTCCAAAGCATAATTCAGACTATTCAGCAGTTTGCCTAGCTGCTGCTGCATTACTTCTATTGCTGTCACAACCTTTATGGAGTGTCCATTGGCCTTTTAAGTTTGACAGGCAAAAAACATAGTAAATATTTCTCACAAATATTTTCCCTCTTCCACTTTATGGTTCGTTTAACGTGCAAAATTATTTGCAAACTTGTGTTTTTTGTTATTGGAGGGCAACTCTTTAATTTGAAGATGGTGGCAAATTCTTGGTAATAAAATGGCAAGAAAGGCTCACTTCTACTTGCCATTTAGAAAGGGTTAGAAAGAATGAGGTTAACTTTGCTTTGTTTCCAATCTCCTTTTCTTAACTTGGTTTTCATAAAAAGTAGCTTTGGAATTGAAGCCATATGTGTTAAAATAAAAAATTTTCTGTATAAGTACAAGTATGCAAAAAGTTTCAAGATTAATCCAAGATGTTTAATGGCTTTAAATATCTGGGTGTTGTACTAAGGTTTAAGTCAGAGGTCTTCAAACTTGGCAACTTTAAGACTTGTGGACTTCAACTCCCAGAATTCCTGGGGACCCTGGTTTAAGTAGAAAGAGGTTCCAGCTGAAAAGATACAATGAATACCATAGAGATGCTTGCTTGCTTGCTTGCTTGCTTGCTTGCTTGCTTGCTTGCTTTCTTTCTTTCTTTCTTTCTTTCTCTTTCACTCTCTCTGTCTCTCTCTCTCTGTCTCTCTCTATCTTAAAAGGAAGAAAAAGAAAGAGGGAGGGATGGGAGAAAGAAAGGGAGGGAGGGAAGGGAGAAAGAGGGAAGGGAAAGGAACGTGAATGAGATATGGATGGATGGATGAATGGATAGAGGGAGGGAAAGAAAAAGGAGAGGAAGGAAGAACCACAAACTCTGGCACTAGACGCAGCTTCAGAGGTTGCTTTGAAACAGCACAGAAATTCAGGGCTGGAAGGGACCTCAGAGGTCATCTAGTCCAACCCCGCACCAACAGCATTGTTAAAGTGAATTTTTATCTTTTGACCCACCCAGTCATGTGACCACCAAGCCATGCTCAGCCAGTCACGTGACCACCAAGCCACACCCAGCCAGTCACATGACCAGTAAGCCACACCCACAAATTAGGCCATGCCCACAGAACCAGTTGTTAAGAAATTTGAATCCCACCCCTGTCCATAATTATTACATATACCCTGTGAAAAGTTAGGAGTTTGTCCACACTTGCTTCTCTTGTGCACACCAAAGATTCTCCATTGAGCTGTCTCTTTGCTCCTTGGGAAAGACCTCCTCCTGCCTGCAAGTCTGTACTATGTTTTACCATAAGATTACAAGCCAATGGGCCTAGAGTCTGAGGCTGAAGTGAACAGTGGAAAGGGTCAGAACTAAAAGTAGATTGAACCTCTTTTTTCCCTTTTTCTGACACTTCTTTTGCTCTCTTGTTCTTTTTCTCTTCTTGAAAAGCTCCTCTCCCAAATAGCGAGGAAAGGAACCCATAGCTGTTATCAGAAGTCTGAGTTAACTACATTGCAGACCCATTGCTTTTGCAGACTATTGTAGATTGCATTGACATTGTTTGTTGCGAAGGGCAAGCATCTACTCAAATAGCAACAATTGCAACTAAAAGAGTAATAGCAAGATTCCAAACTACTACTGGCACAAAGCAAAGGTCTTCATGAAGAATGGAATCTTGATCATTTAGCAAGATTATACTACTGAAAATGCAAGATCTGTCTCCAAAAGAAGGAAGTTCTGTTGCGCATTTTCAGGTTATCTTCACAATGCTGCATTTCTACATTGATTTTAATGCTAGACACCATCTGAATTTAAAGACACAAGATTCCCTCAGACATGGACCTTTGTGATTAAATGTTGGCTGGATTCCCAGAAGGGAGTACATTTTAGAGGAGCAAAAGACATTGTTTAGATAGTTTGTGTGGGAGAAAAGGGATGAAGATGACTCCTCCCTAATAGTTCCCAGAGTGAATATTTTATGGTGCAAATTGTTTGCTTTAGATTTCTGTCTATAGATGAGGAATAATAAAGGAAACTGCTTAGAGAATCTCAACATGCTTTTATGGATTTTGGAGCCTGAAAGTCTTAGCATGTATACTAAGGCAATTCCTTCATTCTTTCCTCTGCTAGAGACAGGTAAACATCGTGCATAGAGAACTCAACTGCTGTACCTGACAAAGTAAGTAGTATCTCCACAATTCTGATAAATGGCTGGAATTCACCCAAAATTTGGGAGTAGCTCCAGAGAAAAGCAGCAAAGGACATTTGCTTTGAAAGTTTAGGAAAAATAGGTACCATATTTAGCAGGATACTGTGTTAGAATTTTGATCTATATTTGTCAGTGTTTATTAGTTTAGCATTACTGTCTTGTTTTTCCTATCATTCTAGATAAGTAAGCCATTCTGCATAATTTCAGAATGTTTTCCAAACTATTTTAATTTGTTTAATGAATATTAATTTCTAAGTATAAATATTGTTCTTTGTCACCAATAGAAGATCAGAAGATCTCATCTACAGAGTACATGGAATGTATTTGTTCAAATAATATTTCATGCAATATATTATGATTATATATATTTTCTTAAATATAGTTTTATTTTCTTAAATTCTTATGAGATTGATTTTTCTCCAAAAGTGTAAAAGAACTAAAATTTCTAGCTTCATACTTTTACCCTATAAGGCAGAAAGTTGTTATAGAAATTTTTGAGGATGGGAGGAAATTGTGCACTATCTCTCTAGTATATTGGGTTAGATTGAAGACATCAGGGTAGCACCCACTGAAAAATAGGTGTGCTCAGCAGCTACATCTGAGGCTAAATTGGGTAGATTCAGCAGAGGAGATTTGAAACTCCAGCTTATGCTTAATGTGCCCACCCATGTTTGTATACATTATTTACCAAAGATGTCACAACTGGGTCCAGGTCTGTCCATCTTTAGTTCTGAATGAGATTGTCCCTCCCCAGATAAAACTGGTGCATAAATTGAAAATTGACCTGGAACATTAAGCTGTGGCTCAAAACATTGGTAGCATCTGTGGTCATATTATCTTGTGGATCAATTGTACTAGATCTTTCTCATGGTCACTCATTCCTTGGTCATCTTGCATGCAGATTAATGCAATGTGCTTTATATGGGTTGCCCTTGAAGGCTATTTCAAATTTACCTGATTCAGAATGCAGCAGCATAAGAGTTGTGGGGCTACTACCAGAGTACACCTCTGTTACTAAAGCTGCAGTGATTATCAGGAAGCTTCTGTGCACAATTGAAGATGCTAGTTATATATGACAAATGGCACATGCTCTAATTATTTTTGCAACTGTCTCTCTCATGCTGTTATGGCCCATCCTGTAGGATAATACAGAGATCTGGATCTGAACCATTATGCAAGGCCATTCAAAGGTGGGATTTTCTTGTTTTCCCAGCACCCTAAGATTCAAGTGACCCTAACTCTGGTGCCATATACATGAGCCTTGAACAGCTCAAACTTTTTCTGGAGCTCAGACTAGACTGGGATGTGGGCCGCCTCTGGAAGGGGTTTTTACAGGTTTTTAAGTGAATATTTTCCCACTGGAATCATCTTTTTTGTCCTGTTTGATGCTTGCATCTTTGATTTCAATTTCTGCATACTGTCCAGTGTCATCAAGAAGTTGGCCATTCTTAGAAATACAAATATAATATCAGAACATGAGAGACAGTGAAGCTGGAGTCAGCAGCCTATGGGTCCAAGGGCACAAAATCCTCTCTGGTATTACTCAGAATACCTCTCACCATGACTGCTGGGCACTGATATCACAACTTTCTCCCATCTTTAACCAGGAAACAGATGAAAATTGTTTTAAATGCCTCAAATAGACATACAAGACTTCCCAAAGCCCTGTGAGGTCCTACCACTCAGCAAATCACAGACCTTTCAACGACTGTTCAACTCGGCCTCTGATATTTCAAATATCCACCTAAGATAAAGCCACACCAAATGCTCAACCAATCTCTCCAAATATCTTTCAGCATGCTATTAGGGGTCATTTTGCTAGCAATGGGTATTACCGTGGATGTCTCCTCTGTACAAATTTCCTTCTGAACAGGTGCCGCTGAACATTCAGGGATGGATTTCACCCCCTTCCTTTTGGCTTTTTCTATCTGAATGTTCGTAAAATAGTTGACAGCCGCAAATTCAATCAATGCAGAGAATACAAAGGCAAAGCATACAGCTATGAACCAATCCATGGCTGTGGCATAGGAGACTTTAGGTAAGGAATGCCTGGCGCTGATGCTCAAAGTTGTCATGGTCAACACAGTGGTTATTCCTTGGAAAGAAAAGAAATATAATAAATGTAATTGGTATCTTTATGGAATAAGAAAAAACACCAAAAGCATAACTTACCCCCAATTATAAGGAAAAACTAAATACAAAGTGTGTTAATTTATGTTGTGAACATGAACTATGAAGTTGTGCATTCTCCATCACTAGAGATTTTAAAGAAGAGATTGAACAGTCATTGTCCAGAATGGTATATGGTCTTCTGCTTGTGCAGAGTTCTAGGGTTGGACTAGAAGACCTCCAAGATCCCTTCCAATTCTGTTATTTTGTTACTCTGAATGTTATCTGTCATGAAGACGGTCTTTCAACAGAGCAAGTGGCAATACAATCTTGATTTTGGCTAAGCTTGGAAAAGCTAAGCAGGGTCAGTCTTACGTGGCTGGGAATCCCCCATGGTTTCCCAGGATTATAGAATATACCAAGAAATTTTATACTGAGAAGTTTTATGTGTTTTACTGCAGGTTTGAAAAGAAACTACAGCCACCTATCTCACAACCCACATCTCAAACACAACAACAGCAACAACCAAGCCTCCTACAACGGACGCCAACCCATTGGGTTCACAACCTCTGGTGATCACAGAAAAAGAAGTGCAAGATCTATTTCACAGACAAAAGCCAGGAAAAGCACCAGGGCCAGACAAGACAACTCCTTCTTGCTTCAAAGTCTGTGCTAACCAATTGGCCCCCATTTTCACCTGAATCTTCAATAAATCACTAGAGATGTGCTATGTTTCTTCTTCCTTCAAATGCTCTACCTCCCAGTGCCAAAGAAGCCCACCATCAAGGAGCTGAATGACTACAGACCAGTTGCTCTAACATCTGTAGTTATGAAAACCTTTGAAAGGCTAGTACTGTCCCACCTGAAAACCATCATGGACCTGCTGTTAGATCCCATGCAGTTTGCATACCGAGCAAATAGATCGACAGATGATGCTGTTAATATGGCTCTGCACTACATCCTACAACATCTTGAATCTCCAAATACCTATGCAAGGGTTCTCTTTGTAGACTTCAGTCCAGCATTCAATACCATCATGCCAGACATTCTTCTAACTAAACTAAACCAGCTAGCTGAACACACGTGTAATTGGACCATAAGCTTCCTAACAGACAGGAAGCAGCAGGTGAAGCTAGCAGAATCACATCTGATACCTGTACAATTAGCACAGCCCTCCCCCAAGGCTGTGTCCTTTCTCCACTTCTCCCTATATACCAATTACTGCATCTCAAATGATCCATCTGTGAAAATACTGAAATTTGCAAATTATACAACAGTAATTGGTTTAATTCAAGACAACGATGAATCCGCATACAGATGGGAGGTTGTACAACTTGCCCCATGGTGTGACTGGAACAATCTGGAACTGAACACACTCAAAACCGTAGAAATGGTGGTAGATTTTAGGAGAAACCCTCCCATACTACCACCTCTTACAATACTAGGCAACACAGTATCAACAATAGAGATCTTCAAATTTCTAGGTTCTATCATATCACAAGACCTAAAATGGACACCTAACATCAAAAACATCATTAAAAAGCACAACAAAGAATGTTCTTTCTGCACCAACTCAGAAAGCTCAAACTGCCCAAGGAGCTGCTGATACAGTTCTATAGAGGAATTATTGAGTCTGTCATGTGCACCTATAACTGTCTGGTTTGGTTCTGCAATCCAACAAGACAGACACAGACTCCAGAGAGTAATTAGGACTGCACAAATTAGGACTGCTCAGCTAAAATGTTCTTGAGCTTTTTGGGGTTTGAACTGTGAATATAATTCACAAGAAGCTTTGCACAATGTGTGAGTCCAGCCAGATAGGACTGTCATGTTAATCTAAATACATGATGACTGAGGGACTCTGGGAATTGAAGTCTTAAAAGTTGCCAAGTTTGAAAATACTGATCTGAGGGGTCCATGCTGCAATGCACTCTGAGCTTGGCTGGCTGTTGGCTGGCGAATCAGAGAGTGGGGGAGAGACAGGGATGGATGGAGGGAGGAAGAGAGAGAGAGAGATTGAAATGTAGTGAGCAATCATGGGACACATTCAGATATGAATTGATGGAGCCTTTCAAATTTTTTGACACTGAGAGCAATCAACCAATGGAAGAGAAATTGCCTTCAGAAGCTGAGGGAGCGTCAGCATTGGAAGCTTTCAATGGGGTTGCACTAGATGACCTACAAGATCCCTTCCAACTTTATTAATCTGTTAAAATAAGGGGAAGAATGAGCCCAGTAGTAGATCCAGATTTGGAAGGGATCATGGAGGTTTTTTAATCCAATCTCCTGCTCAGGCAGGAAATCCTATACCATTTCAGATAATTTGTATTTGTACATTACAAAATGTCCACAAAATGGATGCAAACATTTTTGGGTGAAAACAGAGATCCTTTCTTACCTCAACTTACAACCACAATTGAGTCCAAACTACAATGTTGGGGGGCTAGGGTTGCAGTAGCCCTTAAGAGAATGAAAAGGCAACAGAGTTTGACAGATTTCGTCAGTAAGAAACCAAGATTGGAATCAGATACAACAGAATTGGCCTTGGATGGTCCAAAACAGTCTCAAGCACAACCACTCCAACTTGAAGAAAGCAGCACATCAATTAGTGAAAGAACCAAGAACTCCAAAAACATCTTTCTGACTGCTGGACATTGCAACAGTATAACAACTTTAAAGAAAAATATGAGGGAGAGACCAGAAGTGACGTCGCGGTGATACCAGTTGTGGCAATACCAGTTGCAAGGGAACAGAGCTCTATGTCCCTGTGCTGGCTTCTTCTTGCTTGTGGGCTCTGGAAAAAGCCAAAACTGCCCTGAAGGGGCAATGAAGCCAAGGAGGGGCATCCTGTGAGGTTTCAGGGGAGAACGCACTGCCCTGTAGAGCCCCAAAGCTCTAAGCCCTCTGTGCCATGGAAGGAAGAAAAGGCAACCAAGATGGCTGCCACCCAGCCAGAGACAGCTTCAACCTAAGAGTGCAGGAATGGAGTTAGTGACAGTGTCTGGACAGTGTCTGGGTGAGAACAATCATTATTTCAAGTACTACCCTGAGAAGAATATTCAGAAAAGAGATTCATAATTATTTTTAAAGTGGTGGCATCCTAATCACTGGAGTAAAATGCTAAACTTTTAAAAATGGAAGGAAGGAAGTACAGGAAGAAAATAGTAAAATTATTAAAAATATAGAAAATTGGATTTTTAGATTGGACAAACATTGGCTCTGGATAGGCATTTTTAAAATGCTGAAACCTATATAAAAACTGAATATAATACTCATTTTTGGAATATACCAAATATACCAGTAAAGTCTGATAAAGAAGACAAGAAACAGTGAAAACTAATTTAAGATTGCCACCTGCTGTCAAATGTAGACACTACAAACCCCCAAGGTTCTGATACGACCTGGTTTACGGAGAACTAAAAGAAATAAGAGAATTTTATTATTAAAAGATCCCTGAAAGCCATAATATAAGACAACTGGCAGAGGGATTTATGAAGGTTTTACCCTTGGATTATTTAAAAGAACAGATTGATTAATTTTGGGACATTGGATTTTTTGCTTGAAAAGTGGCTTTGGTTTGAATAAAGTATTGTTGGACAATTGGACAGAAAGAAATAAAATAAACAAAAATAAAGATGAGTGAAATTTGCAATTGGAAATTCAGGATATGAAAGATACTTTGACAAGAAGATGTGAGGACATTTTGAATAAAATACAGAGCATGAACATAGATCTGAAAAGTGAGATATAAATGACAAAAAGAAAACAGGAGGTCCAGGAAGAGAAGGAGCCAATTGAAAGAATAGTTGGAAAAACAGAACAGATAAAACAACAAGCAAAAAAAAATGACAAAAAGGAAATAAAAATAAAAATGATAATGACTGATGAAATAAACCAAGGGGAGAGTATTTTAAGGGAAGTTAAACAGGAATTGGAATTGCAGGGAGAATTTCTTGGGAGAAAGACAGGGGAAAGAGTAGATAACTTCAAAATGAGACAATGGAACATAGTAGAGAAGGGAGGAATGTTTAAGAGGAATGGTCAAGAAGTGACAGATAGAGATGAAAACTTAAGAGAGGAATATGGGAGACAAGCTAAGAAACGAATAACTAAAGCTTTAATGCAAGTGAGAGATGATGGTTAAAAAAAGATTATGATTCCACATAAATGTGTGTATTATTAGTTAAGATATATAATTGTTAAATGTAATAAATATGTTTATTAACATTTTATTGTAGGAAAAGGAATGATATGTGAAATTTGATTGATATACAAAAAATATATAGTGAAATATTGTATAATAAACAATTACAATTTAATAAAAGCAATTGCACCATTATTAGAATTGCATAATTTGTTAAACATAAATATAATGAATACTATTTTACTTATATCAAAATGTGACTAGAAAGGGGAATTTTAAAATATAATAGTAGCATAATTAAAACTTATAAATAATGAAAAATTATAAATAATGAAAAATTATAATTCAATATAAATTTGTGAATTGTTATTAGAATTATATAATTTTTAAACACTGCAAATATGATCATTAATATATTATTTAAAGTAAAAGGAGTGATGTCAAGAGTATAGAGATTGACACAAAAATAACATATTGTAATATTGAATAATTAAGATTGATAATTTAACAAATTATGCATATTAATATTAAATTTTATAAGAATGTTGACTATATTAAATATGAAGAATATTGTCAGGACACTCCAGAACTACACCGTTCACACAATGATGTTTGTTGAAACGAAAAAATAAAAAAATTATTGCAAAAAGAAAAAAGAAAAATATGAGGGAGTGGTAATTTCCAAAAAGTTAGGTTGCAAGTATTGTGCAAAATATGACTTCACAAATGAAAGAAGTGTTCATGTGTCAAAAGAATGGAAATATTTCCAGATTGAGGCAACAGAGAAAAATAAAGAGATAAAACAAGCTTCTCTAAGAAAAAAAATGAAAGAACATTTTTCATCAAAAACTCATAACATTTGCACAGAGAACTTAAAACAACGTGAGCAGGATGCAATAACAAAAGGAATAGATAAGATGACTGAAAAATATATAGATCTACTTGTAGAATATTCAATACAGTTTACAGGCTGGCACAAAGATGTAAACCATTTTCAGACATAGAAGATGACATAGAAACATAGCCTTGGTGGTGCAGGCTGTTAAACGCCTAGCACTTAGTTTCAGCTGCCTGCAATTAGTGCAGGCTCGAATCCCACCAGGATCAAGGTTGACTCAGCCTTCCATCCTCTCAGGGTAGGTAAAATGAGGACACAAGATTGTTGGGGGCAATAAGCTGACTTTGTAAAAATACGGCTTGGGGGGGGGCAAAAAAGCCCTAGTAATAAGCAGGCATATACAATGGAATGAAGGCTATTGCTAAGCGCATTGGGTTGTGTCCCAAAAATTGTAAGCTGCCCTGAGTCTTCGGAGAAGGGCAGCATATAAATGTTATTTTTAAAAATGCAAATTAAAAATGGACTAGATATGAGAATAGGATTGCATTCACGTAAAACTGCAGTGAAAATAGTTGATTTCATTGCAAAAGAAATTAAAAATGATTATTTATTAAAATTATTGAAAATAATCTGAAAATATGTTTGATTATTGACAAAGCCTCAATGATATCTTGCAAACCAGTTGTGATACTTTTCTTAAAAGTTGAGGATTCAATTACCTCACCAACAATTTTTGTTGAACTAGTTGAATTGGAAAAACAAAATGCAGAGACAGTATGTTCTTCAGTTATGGAAAGTTTAAATAATGTTGGGTTTACTAAGAACTATCTAAAAAAAATTAATAGGAATTTGTTCCGATGGTGCCATCATTATGCTTGGGAGAAAATTTGGAGTGAGCACTAGAATAGCAAGAGAGTTTCCAAACATCATAATATGGCACTGCTTAAACCATCCCTAGTGCAGTGTAACAGAATGAGCTCCCATTACTTGTCCCAGCTTCTGCCAACCTTAGCAGTTCAAAAACATGTAAAAATACAGGTAGAGAAATAGGGACCACCTCAGTGGGAAGATACCAGCGTTCTGTGCACCTTTGGAGTTTAGTCATGCTGGCCATATGACCACGGAATCGTCATCAGACAGTGCTGGCTCTTCAGCTTAAAAATGGAGATGAGCACTGCCCCCTAGAGTCAGGAACAACTAGCACATATGTGCAAGGAGAACCTTTACCTTTACCTTTAAACCATTGCCTCCAATTTGATTTAGATGATTCAGGAAACAAAGGAAAGGAAACAAAGCAGGTAAATCATTTTAAAATATTTATTGATAAGATATATACTATTTTTCATCAATCTAATAAGAACCAAACTGAACTTACCAAAATATCCGAACAACTTGAAATTGAAATTATAAAGATTGATAGAGTTTTGGGACCAAGATGGGCTGCCTGTAGCTTAAGGTCAACCCTAGCTATGTGGCGTGCTTATCCAAAATAGCTTATATTGCTATTTTCATTCAAATAAAAAATACTTCGGTATGACTGTCCGACTTGAAAATATATATTTTATGACTGATTGGGCATTGATGATTGATATTCTAAATGAAATTTCTCTTCTTTCAAATGCACCGCAAGCAATAAATGTAGACATAAAAGCTGAAAAACTTGTGATAAGATCAATTAAAGCATTTGAAATGCTTAGAAAGGAAAAGGGTGCATATAAAAAAAAAGTTGATGGATTAATTACTTCAGAAACCTTCAAAAATATAAAATTTGTAGAAAATCATTGATTTTCTTTTCTTTTAACAAATTTGAATAAAAGACTAATGGATTGTGAACATTTAAAATTTCAAGATATGAATAAATTAAAATTTCTCAATTTTTTGGAGCCAGATTACTGGAATATTGTGGAAGGAAGTTCCATGGAAAGCATCTGAAGAACAATTGCTTGTATTTAGTGACATTTTTAATTACCAAATTAATATTAACAATTATCAAGATTTTGTAAAAAATGTTTTTTAAAATTCCCAGAAATATGCAATTCCTGACAGTATTCAAAAAGCTAAAGATATTGTCAGAACAATTGCTGTAAGTTCACCAGAAGCAGAAAAAGTTTTTCACAAATGAACATCGCATGTTCAGAGAAGAAAAGTCGCCTGTTTCCACTATAACAAACCTAATGACTATTACTGTAATTGGCCTACCTCTACAAGAAGGGTACCCTATTCCTACAGTCAAAAATGATTAAGAGTACACACAGCCAATGATGCTAGGGTAAAACTGAAGAAAAGTGCAAGTGAGGATGCCAATAAAACAGCAATTTGGAAATAAATAACAGTTTTATTGTTTTTGTCAAGTATTATCTAATAGTTTTTCATTAATATTTTAATGATCACATGACTGGGTAGGTGTGGCTAACTTGACATCATTTCTTTGCCCTAATGACTGTTTTAAGTATAAAAAAAGATATATACCAAAAGGAAGTTTATTATTTCATGGATTTAATACTTAAATAAGAACAATAAAAAGATACACAAAAGTAGATTTTGTTACAAGAAAGAGTTTTCCAACTGACCCAAAAGTTAGAGGATGGAACTAAAGGAACAGCTATATTGGACCCAATCCTTACTAACAGAGGAAAGGAGTCCACTAATAACAGAAGAATTGAGGGAAAGCTTATCCAAAGAAATAACAATGAAAGAATTGAAACAAGCAATTAAAAATCAGAAAAATAATAAAACACCAGGTCCAGACGGACTTCCGGGGGCAATATATAAGATGATGGATGAACAGATAAAACCACTGATGCTAGATTTATACAACAAGGTTCTGACAGAAGCCAAAATGCCAGATTCATGGAGGGAAACATATATTTCACTAATACCAAAGGAGGGCACAGATGATAGACAAATTCAAAACTATAGACCAATATCATTATTGAACCCTGACTATAAAATATTTACAACCATAATAGCAAATAGATTGAAAAGATTATTAAATGAATATATTCAGTCAGATCAAAACGGATTTCTGCCATTAAGGCAAATTAGGAACAATACAAGGATAGTGTTGGACATCTTGGAATACTATGAGGCACACCCAGAGAAACAAGTGGTGCTTGTTTTTCTGGATGCACAGAAGGCATTTGATAATCTAAATTGGCAATTTATGATGCAACAAATTCAAAATATGAAATTAGGAGTCAAATTTGAGAATACAATAAAGACGATATACTCTACCCAAAAGGCAAACATCATGTTAAATGGCAAAAATACCTAGAGTTTCAAAATAAGAAAAGGAGTAAGGCAGGGCTGCCCTTTGTCATCTCTGCTTTTTATCTTGTCGCTAGAAAGTCTTTTAATAAGAATTAGACAGAATCGGGATATAAAAGGAGCTGAAGTCAAAAAGGAAGAATATAAATTACAAGCCTTTGCAGATGACCTGGTATTTATTATTGAAGATCCCATAGAAACAGGAAACTAAACTGCTAACCAAGAATTTGACAGAACAACAGAAAAAAGAACTGAAAAGAGTAATGGGGTTACAAACGACAAAGAAAATCAAATACCTATGTATATGGTTAACTGCAAAATGCACAACAATAAAAGAAAATAATTATATGAAACTCCTACAACAAACAAAGACAGATTTGGAACTATGGGGTAAGCTACAATTATCCCTATTAGGAAGAATAGCAGTGATTAAAATGACTATTTTACCCAAATTTTTGTATTTATTTCAAACGATCCCTATAAAATTAGAATTATTTTTTAAAGAGATAAATAAAATTATGGCAAAATTCATATGGCTAGGGAAAAAACCCAGAATAAAAATGAAAGAGTTACAAGACAGTAGAAGCAGAGGTGGCCTTGGACTGCCAGATTGGGAGCTTTATTATAAAGCAGCACTATTAATTTGGACTAAAGAATGGGTTAATTTAAATAATAAGCGAATACTAAGTTTGGAGGCCCAAGACCTACAAAAAGGATGGCATTCCTTTTTGTGGAAAAAAGGAACCAAGAAACAAACATACTTTCATAGGCATTTGATTAGAGATTCTGTCAGATCCATGTATCTGTCATTTCTTCAATGGAAGAAGAAAAGGGGGAGGACTGAATCCTTCTTGATGTAACCTGAATATAGTATTTAATCTTATATCGAAATTGTATAACCTACACATGATACAATGGAGGGATGAAACCTCTGGGAGAGACAGCCAGGAGATAAAGAGACCATAAAAATTCCACAGTGAGATGTGTCCTAGGAAACTCTGAAAAAGATCATTCTAAAAAGGGGGTGGGGGAATTAACATGTTGGCTCTTTGTTTTATTAAATACACATCAAGATAAGGGGAGGGGTTTTAAACTCCGTTATCTATCTCTGAATGCCTGAGACCTTAGACACTGCTTTTAACCCCTACATGAATTGTCTCATCTCAATAAAGGATTCCTTTTGATACGTTTTCATACGTTTTCATAAGTTCATTCTAGTTGCCTGAATGGGAAAAGTTATGTAGCCTGACAGAGTCATTGTTACAAAACTGGATTAAAATTAGAAAGAGACACTACATGAAAATTCCGATCTGGTTATCCATAATGGAAACTATGATACACCCCAATAATTTGGACCTATGTAAAATGACAAAATATAAAGATGTCCTAGATGAACAGGGGAAATTAAGATCGAATCAGGATCTCCAAAAACAAGGGATATTCATTGACTGGTGGCCATATCTCCAATTGCAAAATAGACATAAAAAAGATATAGAAGAATGTGGAATATATACTGAACTACAACAATTGGATAAAATTCTAACAGGCCCGGATGAAAAAAATATTACAAAAATTTATACATACTTATTAGAAGTAGAGCTAGAAGAAGAAATTGTTAAGGGATGTATGATAGCATGGGCCAAAATCATAGGACATATTATAAATTTACAGAATGGGAGTGTATTTTGAATCAAAATTGTAAATTAACAAGATCCTCAGCATACAAAGGAAATATATACAAGATGTTCTATCGATGGCACCTACCTCCAACAAGACTGGCTAAAATATATCCCAACATGAACCCGGCATGCTGGAAATGTAGAAAGAAACAAGGTACCTTTTATTACACATGGTAGTCCTGCCCAGAGGCTCAGATATTGGATTAAAATAAAATAATGGTTATAAGAAATTGTTAAAGAACAAATAGAGCTGGATCCAGAGTTATTTATGTTAGGAATATTCAAAAAGAAACATGAAAAAAAATGTATTACATATATTAACGGCGGCTAGAATATCATATGCACAATGTTGGACGCACAATAGTATTCCCACCCGATGAATTGGTCATTCAAAAAATCATGGATTGTGCTGAAATGGACAAATTGACCCTAATGTTAAAAGATGAAGAAGAGTCTGATTACTATAAAATTTAGGATATGTGGTACAATTGGCTGGAATCCAGACAGATAGAAAATAAGGGAACTTAAGACAAGCAATCTATAGATAAATGTATATAATTGTATAACAATGTATATAAATATAAATATGCACAAGAGATAAATATGTACAAGATAGATGCTACAGTATGGTTAATGTTATGATTAATTTTTTTGTTTTTAAAAGAAGTAAAAGAATAATAAAGTTTATTTAAAAAAAAAGACTGGTCCTTTGTCAAAGGACCAAAATAATAGATTTTGTTCTTATTGAGCTAAAGAATAATAGGAACACAAAAGCACTATTTAACTGGATTCCATAGGTTTCTTCTATTTTAAAATTCTTTCCCTCATAACTCACCTAGTATAGGTGTTAGAAACTATTTCAGAACATATTTATCAGAACATAGAAAAATAGAGTTGGAAGGGAACTTGGAGGTCATCTAGTCCAACCCCCTGTTCGAGCAAGAGACCTTATACCATTTCAGACAAATGGCTGTCAAGTCTCCAGAGATGGAGTACCTAAAACTTCTGATTGTCTATTCTATATTAATATATAATAAATAGAACATTAATATTCTATTTCTCTAAGCTTCATTCTTCCACTAAGGAGTTATATTGAAGTATATTATGGTATAACATGTATAATCATCACTACTACCCTGGCTTTTATTTTGTGGTAATCTTTTAAAAGTTTCTTAATACTTTTTTATGCTAATATCGATTTGAAAAGAGCCTTGGTGGTGCAGGCTGTTAAATGCCTAGCACTTAAGTTCCAGCTGCCTGCAATTAGTGCAGGCTCGAATCCCACCAGGCTCAAGGTTGACTCAGCCTTCCATCCTCTTGGGCTAGGTAAATTGAGGACCCAAGATTGTTGGGGGCAATAAGCTGACGTTGTAAAAATGCCGCTGGTGGTGGTGGTGGGGCAAAAAAGCCCTAGTAATAAGCAGGCATATACAATGGAATGAAGGCTATTGCTGAGCGCATTGGGTTGTATCCCAAAAATTGTAAGCCACCCTGAGTCTTCGGAGAAGGGTGGCATATAAATGTAATTTAAAAAAAAAAAACATAACATGGTTAAGGCAGACACAGTCAATGGTGGCACTTACCAAAAACAGTTCTGGCAGGAACAGACTCTTTATTAATCCAAAATGACACCTGGGAGAGAATCACAGTCATGATGCACGGAATATACGTCTGTATCATAAAATATCCCATTTTCCTTCGGAGATGGAAGTGTACTGTCATGACCACATATTCACCTAAAAAAAGCCAAAAAACAAAAACACTTCACTCTATATATCTTAAACAACCAACCCCCCCCCCATCATCAAAACAGTGAATTATAGAACTAGTTAGTGTCACGGCAGGAACTGCTGAAAATAGCAGAGCTCTATTGAGCTCCATGAAAACCAGCTGGTATCTGTGTCTCGGGAGGCCCTACGGGGTCAAAGCTGCCCTGGAGCGGTGGTGAAGAAAGGAGAGGTGCTTCATCGATCATGAGGAAACTGCAATTTCCTTGTTAGGTCCGAAGAAAGCTCTCCTGAATGGCTGCAAAGACAACAGCCATTTTTGGCAAGTCACAAGCTTTGACAGCTGGGACAATAAGATTTGTGCTGGAGCAGTTCGTAGACAGAGCATTGAAATTGGATGAGACAACTTCCAACTTTTATTATAGAGATCTAACCCAAGTAAAAGAATTTTTTTAAAAATAATCTCCAAATATTAAGAAAGTGGTGATTGGACACATGGAGAAAGATAGACTCAGCTATGAAAGAAATATCTAAGGGAAGCTTCAAAATATAGAAAGCCTGGAAAAAGAGTTAATAGCATCTTGAAAAGTGATAATTGAGAGAAACTGCTTTTTTTACTTTATTTCTAACTCCCACCCCATTGGTTCACAATCAGCTGTTTTTGTATACTGTTTAAGGTATATAAGAACTTGGGTGGAACTTCCTGACCCAGGGGGCCCAAGTGCAAGTCATCACCCTAGCTCTAGAAAGGGCAGCCACCAGATGGATGGTAACTCTTCACAACGTTAACACCCTTGATCGATTCATGAAAGCTGAGGAACCTTGATCGATTCATGAAAGCTTTGAAGCCACCGCTTCAAAGACCTCCTCGCCGATCAAAAAGCCCACGACCACATTAGGGTCATAAAGCAAGGCCGTCACTCTGTAGCTGAATACACTGAGAAATTTTGCAACCTGGCCGGCCGAGTTGACTGGCTGGAAAATATCTTAGCCTGCTAATTCAAAGATGGACTTAATGATGACCTGTACACTGCCTGCCTAGCCAATGGGGCCCCTAACCTTCTGTATGAATGGTACCTGATAGCAGAGGAGGCAGAGATCAACATGGCCCGTAACCAGTACCACAGCAACAGGGTTTGGAGAAGATCCCCAGGGGAAGCGGTAGTTTTTCAAACCCCAAACCACCATGACTTCAAGACCATCTGGCTATTTTAAGTATGGAAAGGAAGGGCACCATGCAGTAGAGTGTCATTCAAAAACCCCTGCCAGAAAGCCAGACCATCCATTGGGGGGAAGCTGGAAAATCCAACTCCTGAGGAAAAGAAACTGCTCTGAGAAGCCAAGAAGCTGTGAGGTTTCAGTCCCCCCCAAACCGAGAGGAAGAATATCCAATGCCCTGAGGAGATCTGAGCCAGTCCAAAAGTGATCCGGAAGACGACCCGCTGGTAAGTGACCCAATTGAACCACTCACTTTACCCCTAAGACTGTTTATCCCCAGCCAAGGGAAGTGGGAGGAGATAGCAGCATTACTGGATTTGGGATGCATCCAGTGCCTAATCAACCCTACCCTAGTAGAGAAATTGGGAATCCACCTAAAGAGAATGGAAAACCCCATTGCTTTCTGCCAATTATATGGGACTATAGTGGGGGGGGGGGAACCAGCCAATTTTGCCACAGAACCATTGCAAATAGAACTGGGAAACCATAACAAGATGCTCATGTTCACTGTAGTTCTGGGAATGGAAGGACCACTAGTCCTAGGACTCATATGGCTATGGTAATAGAATCCAAAAATCAACTGGAAGAGAGGCACCATACATTTCCAGAAACATGTAGCATTTGCAAACATCCCAGAGGTGGGGAAGGAAAGAAAAGAGAACAGAGAACCAACCATGGCCATTAACCCATTAACATCCCCAAAGAATACCAGGATTTGTTTGAAGTATTTATCGAAGAGGCTTCTGATGAACTCCCACCTCATCATGCCACCGACTGCCATTGAAATCCTGCCAGGGGCTAAATTTCCAAAACTGAAAATGTACTGCATGACCCCCAGAGAACTAAATGAACTCAGAGCATTTATTGATAAAAATCTAAAATGGGGTTTGATCGAACCTACCCAACCGAAAATAGCAGTCCCAGTATTATTCCACAAAAAGAAAGATGACACCATACACCTCTGTGTTGATTTCCGTAATTTAAATACCATCAGCGTAGAAAATATGTATCCACTCCCCCTCATGAAGGACATGCTAGTTCACCGCTCCAAAGGAAAAAAAAATTCAAAGTTAGATCTACAAGAGGCATACTACTGCATCAGAATAAGGGAAGGGGAAGAGTGGAAAACTCCTTTTAACACCCCACTGGGATGCTACCAGTTTACAGTACTCCCTTTCGGACTACAAGGAGCCCCTGCCATATTTATGCAACTAATTAATGAGGTGCTCCATGATTTTTTGTACAAAGGGTTTAGAACCCCCTTTCATTATCAAGTAGGTTTTCCCAGATGTTAGCCACTCTTCAATTTCACCTCCTTGTAGTATGTTGTCAAACTGCTTGGCAATGAGTGGGTATAGACCAATTAGAAGTTCATCTAACACTTGGTGCTGATCAATTCTTGATCTCCCTTGCTCTTTTCTCTACCATTTCTGCTATTATTACTATTTCATTCATTTCAACTTCTTTATTATTCCTATCCACCTCTTCTAACCAAGCTCCATCATAGTTGTATTCAGGGGTGGGATGCAAATATTTTTACTACCGGTTCTGTGGGCACGGCTAGGTGGGTGTGGCCATGTGACTGGGTGAGCGTGGCTTCTTTTCTTCTTTTCTTTTTGTGCAGCACCCTGCCCACTCCATTTTTTTGCCTTCCTAGGCCTCAGGGAAGCCTCCTGGGAGCAAAAACAGCCTCCCAGGAGGCTTCTCTGAGGCCCAGGAAGGCAAAAAATGGGGCTGCACAGCACCTCCCCCCAAGCTCCATATTTTGGGCTCCTGGGCCTCAGGGAAGCTTCTTGGGGAGTGTTTTTGCTCCCAGGAGGCTTCCCTGAGGCCTAGGAAGGAAAAAAATGAAGTGCGAGGGGGGCACAGCACTCCCCCCCCATGAGCATTCCCCCTTTTGCCTCCTGGGCCTCAGGGAAGCCTCCTGGGTGAAGCAGTAAGACAGCGAGGGGGATCCCAGCACAGTTGATCATTGGAACAGTTGATTGTCAGGAGGGAGGAAAAAAAGAAATACCAGTTCAACCGAACCAGTAGCTGTTTTTTTACTACCAGTTCGGCTGAATGGTAGCATTTTTTACTACCAGTTCAGCCAAACAACAGCATTTTTTACTACTGGTTTGCCTGAACCAGGCTGAACCGATAGAATCCCCCCTCCACTGGTTGTATTTCTTTGGATTATCCTATATCTGCGCCCAGAATAGAACTGCTTCCTCCTTGTCAGGTACTGACTGATTCACTGCAGTTTCTCCATTGATAGATTGGTAGAAACATTTCTGATTGGATTGAAATTGGAGGTTCTGCCTATAATTTGCAATTCAATCTTCATATCTACTGATCTTCTTAGCTATAGCTGTAATTTGCTGCTTTATTATTTCCAGTGCTTCCTTGATCTTCCTTGTTTCTAAGTGGTATTTCTTGATTAGGTATTCTTTGGCTTCAGCTTCTTTTCTTTCATCTGCTCTAGCTTGCTTGCATCTGATCTCAACTTGCTGATCTTATTTTCTAGTCTAATCTTCCATTTTTGTGATGCACTGTTTGGTTTTTTCTTCTCTGTTGATTTTGCATCCCAGGTATTCAGTTATAACTGCAGCTGTGCTGTACATTAGTTGCTTTGTTTTTTGCAGTGAGTTGCTGCTTATACTTATACTGCTTATATTGCAGTATTTGCATCTTTTAATGCTTATGCTAGCTTTTTCTTTGGAACAAGCAGTTCCGAGTAGGGTGGTTTTTTGCAAAGTCAGGATATTATTATTATTAAAAACTATTCTTCCATTCAATTCACAATCTGGAATTGGTGAAAACTTAACAGTTCAAATCCTAACCAAGGAGCTGCTAAGATAATGTTTGAGTATATAGGCAGTTCCAAGTAAGGTGATTTTTTGCAAAGTCAGAATATTCAGTCTGATAAGTTCAAAAATTCCATATATTTAGGCAACCCTTTGGGAGTGGGGGGCACTGTTTTGCAGTGGTTCTCCTCCTATCTCTCGGGGCGCTCGCAATCGGTGTTGGCGGGGGGCAGAGGTCGACTCCGAGGGCTCTCACTTGTGGGGTCCCCCAGGGGTCGGTTCTCTCGCCCCTCTTGTTCAACATCTATATGAAGCTGTTGGGTGAGATCATCCGTGGCTTTGGGGTGAGGTATCATCAGTATGCTGATGATACCCAGCTCTACATCTCCACCCCAAACCATGTCAGTGATGCCCTCTCTGTGATGTCCCGTTGTCTGGATGTGGTACGGACCTGGATGGATGGAAACATGCTTCGACTCAACCCGGCCAAGACTGAGTGGCTGTTCATACCGGCATCTCGGTCCAGTCAGGAGATTCCATCACTGGTCATAGGGGGAGAGGTGTTGCCCCCTATGGAAAGGGCTCGGAACCTGGGGGTCCTCCTGGACTCACGGCTCAAGTTAGAGGAGCAGGTGGGAGCCATGGCCAGGGGAGCCTTTGCCCAGGTCCGGCTGGTTCACCAGCTATGCCCGTTTCTGGACCGAGATGCCCTGTGCACAGTCACTCATGCTCTTGTGACCTCCCGACTTGACTACTGCAATGCTCTCTATTTAGGGATGCCCTTGCATGTCATCCAGAGATTGCAGCTGGTGCAGAACGCAGCTGCGCGGGTGGTGATGGGGGTTTCCCGATACTCCCATGTTACACCCCTCCTGCGCGACTTGCATTGGTTGCCAGTTGCCCTCCGGGTGAGATTCAAGGTTTTAGTATTAACATTCAAAGTCCTACACGGCATGGGTCCAGGATATTTGAGGGAGCGTCTCCTGCCGATAACGAGTACCAACCGCCCTGTTCGAGCACACAGACAGGGGCTTCTCTGGGTGCCATCAGCAAGTCAATGCCAGCTGGCGGCACCCCGGGGACGGGCCTACTCTGTGGCGGTTCCCGCGCTATGGAATCAACTACCCCTGGGGCTCCACCTGGCCCCTGACCTTCGTACCTTCCGCCACGACCTGAAAACCTGGCTATTCGAACAGGCTGGGCTGGGCTGGGCTGATCTCCTGGGGGGAGGGTTAAATTTTAAACAGTATACCGGGGTTTTAACTTAAATTAGACTTGTGACTATTTAATATTGTTTTAAATTAATTTATTGTTGTGTTTTGGTTTTAATTGTGAGCCACCCCGAGTCTTCGGAGATGGGGTGGCATACAAGTCTAAATAATAAATAAATAAATAAATAAATAAATAAATAAATAAATATTGCTCCAAGGGCTCCTATTCCTATTGGTACAACCATTGATTTCTTCCTCCATAATCACTCAACTTCAATTTGCAAATCATGATATTTTGTTATTTTTTCTAGCTGTTTCCCTTCAATTCATGCATCCCCTGGTATTGCAATATCAATGAACCAGACTTTTTTCTTTTCCGTAATTTTTGCTGCATTTGAACCCAACCTTCTGGCAAAGTTTCCAATGTATGATTTTGGCAACTTGATCATGATAGAATAGAATAGAATTCTTTATTGGCCAAGCGTGATTGGACACTGTTATATGTGGAAATAACATATCTATTTGCCTGTTACACCTAAGAAAGTATAGAACCAAAGAGACTGCATCTTTGTTTGTAATGTGACCTTCTAGAAAGATATCTGAACGCTTATATCACATATCATGTTTTGTAACTTGTTATTCTGTAAAGTTAAAAATATTATGTTCTTGGCTGGAGTAGGGGTTTGTTATTTTGGCTTGAGAATTAATGTAAGAAATACTGGGTCGTCCTGACATTAACGGAAGTTTGTTAATGACTTATTGTGTTAAGAAACTGATGGTTCTTGGCACCTCATGGTAGACCTTAGAAAGGTAAACCACCTAGTGGTGGAATGCCATATTATAGTACCCGACCCCTAAACATTTTTAGGGAGAATTCCACATGAACACAGGTATTATAGTGTGATAGATTTGAAGGATGCTTTCTGGACTTGCTCATTAGCAGAGGGATCAAGAGATATCTTTGCTTTTGAATGGACAGATCCGGATACATATCGAAGTGTTGCTGTAATGTCTACTAGAAAAAAATTGGTTACAGAATTATAGCTGTCAATTTGTGACAATTTTGGAGATAGAACAATCTTTTAAAAATGATATTTACACACATACTTATCGGCTCTCCACTCATATAAACCAGGGAGTGCCCCTAACTGTTTGAGAACATGCGGGAAAACGAAGAGAAAGAATCAAACAATAAAAATATGTTAAAAAAATTAATGTTAGAGCTGCAGTTACCATGGACGAAGTGTTTGCCTCTAGCTCTGTTGAGAGTGGGTACTTGTCCAAGAAAAGATGTTGGAATTTCACCGTATGAAATGATGTTTGGAATACCTTATACTGGAAGTGTGGGTATGCCTAGGATAGAACTTAAAGATGTTTTTCTGAGAAAATATATACAGGGACTGTCCCAGTGTTTTTCTCTTTTAAGGTCCAAAGGACTTTTGGCGCAAACACCGCCATTTGATTTTTAAGTGCATGACTTTAAGAGTGGAGACTGGGTCCTGATAAAGCAGTGGCAAGCTTTGGAAAAGTTGCAGCCTATCTGGGAAGGACCATTCCAAGTACTGTTGACTACTGAATTGGCTGTGCGGACATGTGAGCAAGGTTGGACACATCATTGTGAAGGGATCAGTGGATCCGCCTTCCACCTCTGGTTGAAGCAAGCTTCAACAGACTGGACTTTCTATTTTTTTTAGATAATGGGGATAGATAGATATATGTCTATATTAGTTTAGGTTGATGGAACTTTGGGAGGATGAGTTGATTATTTGGTTGAGTGTAATAAACTTCTTTCTTGTATTGTTGATTATAGTAAGACATGAAACAATAGACTGGTATACACAAGTCCTGTGTCCTCTGAGTGCAGAAGAAGATAAAAGAAGTGGATGTAAGTCCCCGGATACCAGTTGTAAATTTTGAAGTATAAACTACAGATGTTAGGTGGGGGCCAAGTCCATTTGACATTATGAAGATGATGATAGTGGTTTTTGCCTTGTGTGGGGTAGGAATGGAGGCTTCTGTGATACTGCCTAGTTATCCGACAACATGGCAACAGTTGTGTTTCCAAACTGAACCCGACAGTACAGATTATCAACTGCAGACACCACTGACATTGATGGAACCTACGGCTGAGGCTGGAATCTGTATAAGATCTGCTTTAGGTAATGGTTTGTATTTGGGAAAATACCCAACATGTAACCGCACATACAACATTGTTACCAGTCATAAGGAATTGTCTAAGAGAATGGAACAACTGTACAATCATTGTAATATATGGCAATTATTCTCCTTCCTATATGAGATTTAGAGGTCTGGAGGAGGGATTGTTTATGCCATATAATGAATTAAAAAGTGCTCCGATGAAGTTGTTGTTTTTGTGTGGCAGTATGGCTCTTACAAAACTTCCATTTACCTAGAGAGGTAGATGTACTATTGGATATTTAGAAGCTCCAAGGATTTTAAGTAGGAGTGCAAGACATACTAGAGAAGAGCCAATAGCAAAGAGTGAGAATGTTTTTCTGGAACTAATGAGAATTGCTTTAAATAGTTCTTTTTGTGTAAAAGGGGAGACTACGGTTACAGACATCACGTCTACTTGTTTTATAGGAGTTCCAGTGCCAGGAAAGTTTTTGTTGGCGGAGTCTAGGATTATTATACACCCTGATGCTTATACTTTGTCAACAGTGATTATTTTGTTTGGATCTCCTGTGAAGCCAACTAAATGGACAAATCAGAAAAAGCTGGTTATTGAAGTTAAAATGATCTTTCCAGCTTATGATTGTGTGAAATATAAACATCCAGAGAAAAAGCAAGAAAAAAAATTTACAATTACTTGCCTACTGAGGATGTTTTTCATTGTGTGGAAGTTGAAGAGATAGATGGGATGACACATGTGTTGTTTTTACCTAAAGAATGGTTTATGTTTTGTGGAGCTTATGCTTATGCATTTATACCAGCTAATGCGATTGGTGGACCCTGCACAATTGGGCGTCTCACAACTGTTATGGCAATTGCACATGCTAATAATATAAGTAAGGAAACCAAGTATTATTACGAGGTGATGAGCTCTAATCTTTATCATGATCCTTGATTTTTCAGGGAACCTGTATCGGATGATACAATGGAGAGAGATGGAAATGTACATAGCCATGTACATGAGCATGAGAATGTTGTTTTTACCTAAAGGATCTTAAGGGCAGTATCTCCTCCTACTCGTTTGGGAGTTGGGGTCCTATTTGCAAATATCTTAAATAAAGCCTTTTACGGATCTTTGGTTGTCAAGTCTATTGTTTTTTATGGTCACTTCTCTCAGACACACAAGGAATTTGTCTTGGTGCAAATGTTCTCAGTGCACATAAAAGAAAAGATACATTCATCAAGAATCAAGAATCAATGTTGTTGATTCTACGTATCTACAATGATGTTGTAGATAATCAGTTTATGAGATTTTGCTGCAGCCATGATAAGATGATCCACTGTTTCATCTTTCTTGTTGCATAAATGATATTTACTGTTGTTGCTGACATGTTGAATGTTTTTGCTTTCATGAAATTTGTCTGCAAGGTTTGTTCTTGGGCAGCCAAAATGAAGCCTTCCGTTTTTTTCTTCAGCAGTTCTGATCTCAACCAGCTCCATGTTAGCTTTGTATCTACCTTTCCTTCAATGTCCTTCAGGTATTGACTGTGCAGAGGCTTCTTTTTCCAGTTAAAACTATGATACTCAGTTGTTTACTTTTGATATTGTGCTTTCAATCTTATTATTTTCAAGAGGTTTCCCTGTACACCTCCTTCAGTAGAGATGTACAATGGAACTCTTTTGCTTTTTTATGCAGTCATTTTTCCTCTCCCACAGTTTGTTTCACCTGTAACAGACCTCTGCCACCCTGAGATCTTGGCAAGTACAATCGATCAACATCACTTTTTGGTGTGCATTATTATTAGTTTTCTTGTCTTTAGATCCAAGATATCAAGTTTTAGCTGAGTCCAATCAATTATTCCAGCTGAGTATCATATTACAGGCACTGCCCAGGTGTTAATTGCCTTTATGATATTTTCTCCACTCAACTTTGACCTCAAGATCTTTTGGACTTGCTTTATGTATTTTGTTGAAGTAACTGCTTTGACTTGGTTGTGCAACAGGTCAGAAGCTTCCAAAACTCCTAAGTACTTTACCCCTCTTCTGGTGTTACTGCTTTCATCAACTCTTCATTATTAAGTTTGAATCCATTATCTTCAACTATTTTTCCTGCCTTGACAGCAATTGTTACACATTTGTCAATGCCAAATTGCATTTCAATGCCACTGCTGAACTCAGTGCTTTTCAATAGTGAGCTCAATTCAGCTTTTGTTTTTCCAAACAATTTTAAATAATCCATGTAGAGCAAATGGGAAAATAATAATATCACAGTCATCAAAAACAGATATCACAGTCATCGAAAATTGAAGTGTACAATTTATTGATATCACTGTATCAGGAGAAAAAGAACTAGAAAAAGGCATGAAATATGACCTGGCCATCGAAAGTATGCAATTATGGATGAAACATGTGACAGTGATACTCATTGTCAATGGGGCACTTGGCACCATGTTCAAGAATTTTACAAAATACATCAAGAAATCACAGCTTCCTGCAATAACACCAGCAGAACTGCAAAAAACTGTGCTACTCGGAACATCATACATTTTAAGAAGATACTTGGTTGATACCTAGGATGTTGGCAGCAACCTGTATCAACCATTAGTGCCAGTCAACAATATTTGTGATACATTTTTAAACGTTCAGTTGACTGAGTTTCATGTTTAATGAAAATAATAATAATAATAATAGATTTAATTTTCAATTTTATTCATAAGCTACATTTGTTGTAGAACATATGTCTTCAGTGACAGCCTAACAGGACAGAGATTGTCACTGTGCTAATAGGTCTTCTCATATCATTAGGCCCACCCAATCATTAGATATTTAAATGGTAAAATAACTACTGTATTAAACTCTAAATTCCAGAAAAGAATAAAAAAAATTAATCTTAAAATTTGTGGGAAATGAAATTGCATTGTTCAATTTACACAATCTAATTTTTGGCTGGATTATGTTGCAAATATTTCCAGTTTCATTCACTGTAAGCACTCAAAGCAAAACACAGATTGTGAATTAAGCAGTCACAAATTGGTTCATTTTCCAAAAATAGTTTTTCTATCTAAAACCAGAACAGAACCAATATGCAGCAGATTTTAATAAAAACTTCATCTAGTTTAAGAATATGGAAAGTGCCATGAACTAAGTCAGAGAATGTATATATATTTATATTGTTTATATAGGTCTTAGTTCAATTTTATCTAAATAAATTTAAGCTCAGTAGTGCCTTGATAAAACTTAGTTCAGCACTATCTCTGTTGACAACTGATAGCTTTTTCTTATTTCCAATCTTTCCCAGCCAAAAAGTGAATAATCTAGCATTTTCTGCATGCAGGATCCACACTATACTATCAATCTTTATATTCTCTACAAGCATACTAAATAGATATTTTTATAAACCAAGCTAGTATTTTTCATCTGTCTTTACAAATAATGTTAGCAGATAGCAGCACATATTGATGCAGCATGACATATAAATGATATTCTATAGCTATGGTGGTGAACCTATGCCATGTGTGCCAGAAGTGGCATGCAGAGCATCTCTCTGAGCACGCGAGCCATCACCTGTTGCTCTTCCGGGTTCCAGCACACTGGTCAGCTAGTCTTCATGCATGCGGAAGTATTTATTTATTTATTTATTTATTTTATGAGATTTATATGCCACCCTATCTCCCTAAGGACTCAGGGCGGCTTACAATACTAAAACAGTACAATATAAATATTAAAAAATTAATTAAACCAGGAATCTCATAAATCGATTAAAAAAATTAAAAACAACCACTAAAACCACTAAAAAACCCTCCCCCACTCCTTCAGTCCAGGTAGGCTAGTTGGAACAGCCAAGTTTTTAGGCCAAGGCGGAAGGATCGGAGGTCAGGGGCCACCCGGAACTCCAGGGGTAGTTGGTTCCAAAGGGTGGGTGCCCCCGCAGAGAAGGCCCTACCCCTGGGACCTGCCAGCCGGCATTGCCTGGCTGATGGCACCCTGAGCAGGCCCTGCTGGTGGGAGCGCACGGGTCGTCGGGAAGCTGTTATCGGCAGCAGGGTTTCCTGCAGCGTTTCCTGCAAATATGCCAGTCCAATGCCATGAAGGGAAGTGTTGGAAACTGGAAGACCAGCTGCCCGGTGTGCATGCTCGCACCAGGAAACTGCTCTTCAAATTTCTGGTGCGTGCATGTGCACTGGCCACCTGGTCTTCCAGTTTCTCCTGCATGTGCGTGTGTGAAGATTAGCTGGCCAGTGTGCATGCGCATGCCGGAAACCAGAAGATCTTCCCAGGGCATGCATGCACACCAGGTGGCTGCTTTTCCGGTTTCTGCTGCATGCATGCACACCAGCCAGCTGGTCTTCATGCACATGCACATCAGAAACCTGAAGACCAGGTGGCCAGTGCACATGTGCACACCAGAAACTTGAAGAGCAGCTTCTGGTTCCCGGTACGCATAGACAGTCTCGTTTCAGCACTCGGTACCAAAAAGGTTCATCAGTACTGCTCTATAGTAAAGATTTTCAGTGTCTTAAATGGCAAATCTCATGGTACATGTATCAAAATACCTCAAAAACATAATTATTGTCATTATCACCATAAGTCAATAATTATTATCATTATAGTAATGATAATTATCAGACTCAACATAATGTATGAGAAAAAAGAATAGACAGCTGTCAAGCCTGGATTTGGCTAGATTGTGGGGTTGGTTGTATTCTGGGTTATTCATATGAATTCGGCTTGACACACATGGGAGCTAGAAGAGAGGAGAGCTGAGGTGGATGGAGGTTCAGCCAAAACTACATAGCTGGCTGATGAGTCAGTCATGTTCCAATGGATGACTGGCCAGAGGAAGGAAGAGCGAAGTTGCCAAGCAACCAGTTCTCATCCTGGTTGGAGAATGTAACATATTGTTTTGAAAATTGAGAAAATCCTATATATAGTGATGTGGAAAGCCTGGAAACTTTCAGTACTGGCTTTCCACTAGTTAGTGCCAAGATGGTGTATCTAAATAAACTTGTTCTTTGAGGAAACGGAATGCCTCGGAATTCATTTTATGATGGGTACATTACTTGGAACCTGATATTAAGCCAGTACTCCTTAACCCTTGCTCCAACCAGAGCAACATTCCAGGATCCTGAGCCCCAGCCACTCTCTGGACATCCCAGGAAGTCAGAAGACTCAGGGAAGATGGAGATGGAGAAATGGAGGAAAAGGAGGGGAGCAAAGTGGATGGAGCTGGGGTGGAAGGCCTGAACAAGAGGAAAGCCCCCAAAATAGCCTAGTGGCCAGTCAAAGCCAATCAAAATTGTATGTGCCCAGCAGCCTGCTGCTCCAGGTTCTTCAGCAGAGTCATGACTCCAAACAAGCAGGACACCTTGGCTATTTGAAAATCCTGCACTTGGCCTGGAGGCAGTTTTGGTGGTCAAAGATGAAGAAAGATGTGGAGGACTATGTAAAAAGCTGCACCACTTGTGTGGTGATGAAAACAAGGCCAGGGAAACCCCCTGGCCTCCTCCAACAAGTGGCGGATCCATCCCAACCCTGGGAAGAGATAGCTATGGATTTCACAGTCATCTGGACTGTAACAGACCTGCTCTCCAAACAAGCCCACTTCGTAGCTTGCCCAGGGCTCTCATCAGCGCAGAAGCTGGCCAACCTATTTATCAAGCATATTTATAGGTTGCATGAAGTCCCCTGCAGGGTCATCTCTGATTGAGGGGTCCAATTCACCGCTAATTTCTGGAGTGGGTTCATGAGGGCCCTTGGGTCCTCTCAGGGGCTTAGCTCAGCATTTCATCCTAATACTAATGGGGCCTCAGAGAGAACTAACGCCATGGTGGAGCAATACTTAAGGTGTTACATCAACTATCAGCAATTGGACTGAGCAGAGTTGCTGCTTTTCGCTGAGGTAGCATACAGCAATGTAGTACACAGTAGCACGGGCCTGACCCGTTTCCAGGTGACCAGTGGCATAGAATTTGTCCCCATTCCTGAGCATCCCAGGGAGCCGCCCTCCTCCATGTCGCTAATGAAATGGATGGAGTTACTGAAGAAAGCATGGGAAAATACCAAGCAGGCCTTGAGTGAGGCAGCAAAGGCTTATAAAAAGCAGGCTGACAAGCACCGGGTTCCCCAACTGGATTTTAAGGTGAGGGACAAGGTTTACTTGTCGATGAAATATCTGAGATTAAAGCTAGTCTCAAAAAAGCTTGGTCACAAATTTATGGAACCATTCCTTATAGTGAAAGTGATCATGATACAACTTACTGGGGAAGATACATCCAGTGTCCCACAGTAGCCTGTTGAAACCAGCCGTGAGTTCACGAGTCCGACCAGTCAATCTGGCACTCCCCAAGCAGGTGATAATCGAGGGTCAGACACAGTATGAAATAAAAAGAATTCTGGACTTTAGGGTACATAGGAATCAGCTGGAATATTTATTTATTCATTTATTATTAATTTGACTTGTAGGCCACCCCCTCTCCAAAAAGGACTCAGGGCGGCTCATGATTAAAACCGACACAATAAATTAATTATCTAAAATAGAATTAAACTAACCAAGCCAAATTAAATTAAAAACCCATTTATAATTTACATTGTAAAAACGACCCCCCCCCCGAGGAGTCAGCACAGTGCAGCCTGTTCAAACAACCAGGTTTTCAAATCGTGGCGGAAAGTGCGGAGGTCAGGGGCCAGGCGGAGCCCCAGAGGTAGTTGGTTCCACAGAGCGGGAGCCGCCACAGAGTAGGCCCTCCCCCGCATTACCGCCAAGCGACACTGGGTCGCAGACGGCACGCCGAGGAGTCCCTGCCTGTGTGCTCGTACAGGGCGGTTGGTATTCGATGCCGGCAGTAGACGCTCCCGTAAATAGCCTGGACCCATGTCTCATAGGACTTTGAATGTCAGTACCAGAACCTTGAATCTCATTCGGAGGGCAACCGAATATATTTAATATATTTTATATATTTAATATATTGGTAAGGGTATCCACTCTCTGAGGCCACATGGGTGAAGAGTTGGAAGGTAAACATGGATAGGTTGGTAAAACAGTTTCACCAGTACCCTCAGAAGCCAAAGGGGCCTCTTGGTGGAGGGAGGGGGCGCTAGTGGCATTTGTAAATACCACTGTGCTTTGTCTCTTGCAGAGATGTTCCTCCAGTCGTGGAGGGGCAGCCTGTCAAGCCTGAATTTGGTTAGATTGTGGGGTTGGTTGAATTCTGGGTTATTCATATGAATTCGGCTGGACACATTTGGGAGCTAGAAGTGGAGAGAGCTGAGGTGGATGGAGATTCAGCCAAAACTACATAGCTAGCCAATGAGTCAGTCATGTTCCAACAGATGGCTGGCCAGAGGAAGGAGGAGCGAAGTTGCCAAGCAATCAGTTCTCATCCCGGCTGGAGAATGTGACATATTGTTTTGAAAATTGAGAAACTTTCAGTACTGGCTTTCCACTAGTTAATGCCAAGATGGTGTATCTAAACAAACTTGTTCTTTGAGGAATGGAATGCTTCGGAATTCGTTTTATGATGGGTACATCATTCCCACCTGGGCTGAGTTGCCATTTAAGTTGTCAACTGCCTTGCCAATAATCTATTCATATTTTATATCCCTTCCATTCTTTTCCTGGTCTTCCAAAATCACTCAGAGATAGCTGGATACATCTAGTTACTCTTTACAGTTTTTACATTGTTTCTTTGGTACAGGGTGGAGTAATTACTGCTGTTTGCCATTGCTATCAAGGAAGCATTGACAAGGCCATTGACAGAGTTAGGGGGCCTCCTGAGAAATCTGCACAGATCCTGCACCTACTGCTGAAAGTGGTTCGCACCAGCACAGAATTCATACAAGGAATTGCATGGAGTTCATCAGAGTGCAGATGTTATGTTACATCCTGGTATTATGTTACATACACCCACACACTTAATGGAAGGAAGGAAGGAAGGGAGGGAGGGAGGGAGGGAGGGAGGGAGGAAGGAAGACTTGTAGGAAAAATACAAAATGATGAAAGAGTGCTATCAAATGTCTGGGTGATACTTTGTGCCCCTACAAGCAAGTATTTTCTTCTAGGAAACTTGTATTTCAGGTTCAGTGTTCCAAATGAGAAATGAGATTTTTTCACAATAGAGAATAAATGAATCACTGTAGGTAAGGTACATTTTTTAAAAAGTGGAATGGTCCCTCACCTCCCTGTTATAGGGAGGTAATTAAGAAGAAATCAAATATAGAAAAGTAAAATGAATTTCAAAAGCACATCTATAAATAAGATGTCTTAAGTATATCTCATATTTATATGAATTTATAAAGTGTTCCAAAGAACAATGGCCTGCAAAAGCAAAATAACTTGACCTTTAGCAGCAAACTAATCTATTTTACAATGTTTTACCAGAGTGATTTTAACCAGTTATTCTATAAGTATTTATTAACAGTAATCTGCCAACAAGGCTCATGATGCAGTTGCCCTTCAGAGAGCTTTTGATGATCACAATTTGATAGAATAGGATGCAATTTAAATTCTTATCAAGGTATATCAATGAAAAAATTAATTTACTTTTTAATTTAATTCTATATAGTTAAAATTTCTTATATAAAATAATTATTACAATATTGGCTGCTATTGAAACTTAATTTAATAGGATGAAAATTTAAAGGTATTGGGTTAGAAGGTTGTTCTTAAAGAGCCTCAAATACTACCGGTAAATAGAAAATGTATGAAGATTTGTCTGTTATCCCTTGATAACTTCTTTGTATAAAGTCTTTTTGAATGAATTCATAAGAGGTCAATCGTGTCTCATTGACTGATAATTTCCAATTCATTATGAAAATATTGCTTCCTCTTGCTATCAATAATGCCATTCAAAAATGACAGCCATATCTGCTCTCTCCACTACCTGATTCTGTCCTGAGTTACAGTACAAGATTTCAATTGCACCAATAATAGCAAATTAGTAATTCTTTATATAACATAAACAGCAAAATTAATTTTTAAAAAACCCTTACCCACAGAGCATCAGTGTTGTCACTTCTCTTGCTGTTTTACCTATTGCTATATTCAAACATGAATTAAAAACTGTCACAAACAGTAATAACTGTTATACTTGATATATTTGCTCTAGCAGCTTTTTAATATGAATTTATTTGGACCATTTGCAGATTTTTATTCTATGCTAAGTCACAACTAATGATTAGCATTGACAAACATGTAGTTATGAAACATGTCACTTGCTGCAATCTCCCATGTTTTTAATTGCCTTTCAACCATTTTCACTTTGCCTCCTAAGGAATTACCCAGCAAAGAGCAAGCAAGTTTATCTAAACCTGAAATGGAAGAATCGTACCTGTGATAGATTTAATTGTGTCAGTAGATGCTGTATGCCCAAGTAGGTCATATTGAACTAAACTGGAAGATTCTTCAGGGACTTCCACTGAATTTTTTGGCCCCTTTGTCCAGGTGTAGATCATTTCACTCTTTGGATATGCATCTGAACAAGATATATTTAGAAAAAAATTAATGGACAAGATATTTATCTTAAGAACTTATCTAAAATCCAATGAAAGCATTCCTGTTGCTTTCAGGGGCACAAGCTTTCTTTTTTGACAAAGACACAAGCCTGTGGCTATTTGCTGACCTGTTTCTTAGAACAAGAACAAAAATAGAGCTTTAGTACCATAAGTAAAATGTTATAATCGGGACTTACAGCTTCCAAATTTTAGCGGACAGGCATGTCCATCCATTGGGAAATCCACCAATCTCATGGGACATTCAGCACTTATGGTGAGCCTATAGGAACCATGTAAAATTAGTCCTGATATAGGATAGTACATCAGCAATTAATAAATCATGTAAACGTACAGAATATATAAAGTGGGTACCTCATTGTATAGAGAATGGTGCCATTTCTCATAATTCTAAATAGTTTGTTTGGGGCTGTCATGTTATGAGACACAGATTTTTTTCCATTCCGAAAGAAAGTGTCTGGAGTCCACACTTTATTAACCATCAAGTTGTTTAATCTTAGAATTTCAATGGGACCATCATATTTTAATCTCTTGTCCACCCATGTCTGACGAAAGAAAACATCCATTGTGTATTCCTACAATAAATTGGGAAGCAAATTAAACAATGTTATAAGGTACATGCATTTCCCCAAGGATAAATCAGCAGTAGGAAACTTTCCCTAAACACATTTCTATCAATTCGACAGAACTATATACATTAGTTATATAAATAAATTACTAAACATACTAAACCAAAATAATTAGTGTAATCTAATAGAATGGCAAGAAGCATGTAATTAAACTTGTTCAGGACTGGAAACGAAATGAGTAATTCACTAACATATGTTAATGATTTTATGTCCATGCTATTTTGGTTGTTTTTACAAATGATTAAAATTTGCACTGGGAATATACTGTATGCTTATAGCAAACAAATGAAAGAGATGTTATTGAATTGCAACCAGTAGAAATGTCACTAGGTTAATCAAAAAGGGAAGAAGATTTTCCACAAAATAATAAGTCTTCTGATTTCAGCACCATTTATATGTAAGATACAGAATCATTTTAACTGGGCCCTCAGCATCTAGGCATACTGCTCACTAGAGAAGACTCCTGCATTGGGACATTCTCAAGAAGTCTAAAAAAATCAAGATAATGGCCACAAGCACCTGATCAAGGCCTTTCCCTTTCTTAAAATCTGTCAGTGGCGGTGGATCATATAATTCTGGACACCATTTCTATCTCTATCTGGAAATGGTTACGCAACTATTGCAATGTTTTACAAGTGTCACAACCGAATAAAAATAAAAATGCATAGGGTAGAATTCAATTTCTAAAAAAATTAGCTCATCCTTTATTGTTTTTTTAAAACTGCTATTGCAAGATAATTGCTTACACATATATAAGTAATGCCTTGGAAATTTCAGAGGTATTTCTGAACTAAATATCAAGGAACATGGACATAGCATCAGTGTCCAGGCTATTTCTTGCCTTTCCTCCCAGGCAAATGGGACGATTTCACTTGATTATACAGATTGCAGTATTCATTATATCCTGACTGACTTCAGTCAAGCTCGTATCCTTACCACACCAGTTTTTAAGGTTTTTCCTTTTTAAAAAATATGAAAGACCAGAATAGAAGCTGCCACAGCCATGTGCAATAAAGCCTGAAAATAAGCTGCTGGTAATCTGTTCTTTTTTTGCATGAATAACAGGTGAGTCCCAAAGTCCTTCATTTAGTCACACACTTAGTACTAGGTTTAATTTTTTTCCTCCTCAAACCTACAATAATACTCATACTTACCATTTCTACATCAGAAACAGGTCCAAAACTTGTGACATAGATATCTGTTTTGACTTCAGTAACAGGACCTAATGTATAAAAAGACAGTAACCAAGGAGAATTGAATTGTTCCACATCAAAAACTGGGGGGAAATTATGCAGACAAATAATGCCAAGACTTACAGGAACAATTCATTGGCATCATATTAGGAAAATGAAGCACTTACATGTAGCAGCTGTATTTACAGATTCCTGTATAACATGGATTTCCATATACTTTTACATATTTTCCTTTGTTTATGCAAATACCATTCATGTACAGTTTTGTAGTGTTCCATTTCTCACTGACATGGGTAAGAGAATACATATGCATGAAAATCATGCAACAAGGGAAGATAAAATGTACCACTCTATTTTTAAAAGATCTCCTTAGGCATATTATTTATTTACCTACAGTAAGTTGTTCTATCACTTGCTGTATGTTTAAAAACCAAATGCCATTAGCAATAGCAATAGCACTTAAGACTTACATACTGCTCCATAGTGCTTTACAGCACTCTCTGAATGGTTTACAATGTCAGCATATTATCCCCAACAATCTGGGTCCTCCTTTTACTGATCTCAGAAGGATGGAAGGCTGAGTCAACCTTGAGCCTGTCAAGATCAAATTCCAGAATGTGGGCACAGTTAGCCTGCAATACTTCCTTCTAACTAATGCACCACCAGGGCTTATACCAGGGGTGTCAAACTCAATTTTATTGAGGGATGCATCAGCATTATGGTTGCCCTCAAAGGGCCAGTTGCATGTAAGAATATGATGACTTACAGCAGGCAAGTGGGTGTGGCTGGGTAGGCACGGCCGGCTGACTCGGGACAGCTGGGTCAGAACGGAACAAGTTGTGGGGACAATTCAGTGCCCCACAAGCTCCTTGCCTCCCCAAACTGCTGGCAGCCAAGCACATGCACATGTGTGCTGCGTGCACCCACACACACTGCATTCCAAGTTTGGGGACTTTTATATACAGAGGAAGTAGAGGGCCTTCTCCCCAAACCAGGCATGATTAGCAGTTTGCAAGCTCAGATGTGGATAAAAGTCTCCAAGCTTGGAATGGGGTGTGTGTTGTGTGTGTGCGTGTGTGTGTATTGTGTGCCTGCATGTGTGTGTGCATGTGTACAGCATGCCACAAGAGACATTCTACTCCCAATCCCAAGCATCATTGGCATCTCCCTGTTTGGTGACCTCTCCTAGCAAAGTAGAAGGTGGAAGATGACACTGCTACATGTAGAAGCATGGAGGAGAAAGTTTGTAGGAAGCAGTTTCCTCCTCCAAGTGCAACTTCTGCCTTGACATATCTCTGGAGAGCAAGAGGAGGCGGCAGGGGAGCAATGCTCCCTGATCCTGCATGAGAGAAGCTGGCCCTTCTTGAAAGGGAATCCCTGTTTCTAATTGTGTTTCCAATTGTGTGTCATAAGGATGCTGGTTTGTTGGGGCAGCCTTCCCTCATACAACTCCCCCACCACTCCCTCCTCTTCTCTAGAGATCTGTCAAGGCAGAAGTTGGACTCAGAGGAAACTGCTTCCTGCAAACTTTCCCCTCCATGCTTCTGCAGCATCATCCTCCGTCTCCTATGGGGAACCAGGCAAGGCTGGGAGGGGGAATCTGGAGTCTCCAATGGAGGAAGGCGAGACCAGGGTGAGCACCAAAGCCTTGTCCACCAGATGAGCCTCATCATCCCTCTCAGGCCACATGGAGGACCCCAGAAAGTGGTCCAGGCTGCCTGGAGCCTGGGCAATGGAGGGTAAACGTCCAGCCCAGCCCTCAAGCTCCTGAGGCACTGGGACCCAGCAGCCCAGCCCAGCCCAGCCCAGGCCTGCTTCCCCGAGGGGACTCCAGGCTGCACTTACCTCCTCCTTGAGGCTACTGCTGTGCTTGCTCTCCTAGGCCAGGTTGTTCATGGTGGGTGCGGGATGGCAAAGCACATGGGTCAACTCCCTCTCCATGCAAGAATACCTGGCTTTGTAAGCAAAGCATCTTCAGTGATAGGATGGGGGACTACCAGGAGAGGCCAGGAAAAGGGGGAAGGGGATGATGAGAAGCAGTAGGGCTGACTCTAGCTCCCTCTCATTCCCATCTCCTTCCTTCCTTCCTTCCTTCCTCCCTCCCTCCTTTTCTTCTGCACACAGGAAGGGATGAGGGGAGGGGGAGATGGTGGTAGCGCTTCTGGTGGCCGAGGCTTTCCCATGTGGGGTGGGGGGTAGGCCCATCCTGATAAAAGGGAAGCATTCAAGGGCTGTGGAGCCAGAGGGAAAGGCTGGGCAGTGAGTGTGATGGGCCATCTGCTAAAATAAAGCCAGGTCATGGCACACACTTCAAAGTAAATCAGGAAGCCTGTAATTGTGGAGTCTGTTTGGCAAGAACAAAGAAGGCTTATCCACAGGAGATATGCATGTGTAAATCTTGTAACAATCCTGGCTAATTGGAAAGCTGATAAAAGTAACACGAGTTAGCCAACTTGCTAACAGTTAGGGGTAGAGATGGCCTGCAGCAAATCAAATGTGTATTAGATAACTCCTAGGGCATTCATTAGCCAAGACTTGGGAATAGGGACAGCTAGAGACCAATAGAACAAATTGTAGAATTATTACTAAAATGTTTATTAGATGATATTTCTTACTATCTCACTTTGTTCCACCTTCTCCTGTAATGAAAACATATAAAACTTACACAATCCTTTGTTCTTGGCTCTTGGAATTTTGACCAGGAGCCCTTTTCCTTGGAGTACTCCAGTAAAAAGCAATCAGAAAACCTGCACCTCGTGTCTGGCGTCTATCATTGGCTTTGGCACCAGGCTCAGACCCAAATTGGGGACAACAATTGGACCATGGAAGTAGCAGAGGTACTGGTGGCAAGCACAGCGCAGCTGCTGGGGCTCTACACACTGCTCTACTACAACTGGAAGATGATCAGCCTGTGGGCAAGACGGTTCTCATGACAGGTCAGTTGTATGCCACATGCTCACTGCATCCTGTGCATGCACCCAAGGAGAGTGCCCGGCCAGGCTGGGGTGGTCAGGCCCGAGGCAGCAGGGGCTGACCCCTCACCATCTCCAGGACAGCCTGAGTGGGCCAGATCTAAACATATAAGTCAGATCATTTTAGTATGAATTAGCAGAAACATTTGAAGTTTTTTAACAACTGAACTTCCGCTGGGCATCTATCTCAAAGCCTCAGGTTAAAACCGGCAAAAAATTGTGCATGAAGTTTACAAAGATAGGTAACCAGAGTTCAGTAATCAATTAAATAAATCACTAATTTATTCTTGCATCAAGATTTACTAAAATAATGTTCACCAGGTAAGGGATATCAGAAGGACACAGTTGGCTTCAACTTTTACAGTTTATTCTGAAGCCAACATGAAATGAGTCAAAATGCTTTGCTCCTCCACAGTTGCTGATAGTCGTGCTGTCACCATATTTTACAAGTTGAAAGTTATTCTTAATACTAATATTATAAAAACCACAAACGTATATCCTGATTGTCATCTAAGAACTCAAAATAACTATCATACAATGGTTTCAGTTAACTAGTTTCACAAGGCCAGACATGCTTAGCTTTAGTACTTTGCTTCTAATTGTAAATTCTGGTATTCTTGTGATTAAAGAAAGAGAAGTATAGGTTATTACAACTAAAAATAGTAGTGAAACTGGAGAATGGGTAACAAAGCATTCTCCAAGCCTCATTGCCTAAATGTCCAGAATCCAATTGTTACTATACTGGTGAACCAACTTTACTGGCTTTACTGAACTTCCAATTCTTATAAATTAGCAATTCTACAGTGATGGATCACCCATTAAGAAGCAATACATCCCCATCCTAGGAAAGAATAAACACATAGAATGCAACTGTGCAAAGTGTCAGTTAAGAGGTGAAGGAAATGTAACAACACATACTCAGAAAACATGTAGGGCAGAGAAAAGGCAGGAGCAGAGAAGGTCAGGCAGATTACTTGTGAGGAGAAAGCTTCACCATTCTTGATGGGCTGCTGCACCAGAAGCTGGCTATTTAGCACAGCAGACAAATTGAACTAACTAACATGTTCATTTCCTAATTGTATGTTTTCTGTATGGTCGATGTGATTTTTGCCTTGCTTTGGATTGTGCCTTGTGGACTCGACTTTTCTTGCCTCATGAAATCTCTTACATTGTGTATTTAATTTTGCCTGGTGGATTTATTTTGATTGGGAAACTTTCAAGTGCCTTGTGGACTCATTGGCCATTGCTCTGTGGACTACATTGGTTTGCTTCTGGCTGTACTTAATTGGGACAGTTCAGGGTTTTTAGTGAAAGAAGTATCTGGGGAATATTAATAAATCAACTAAACCAGTTATGTGTGTGTGAGAGAGAGCATGGAACAGCACAATAGTCCTATCACAGTATGGGAACCTGCTTTGTAGTTCTGCTGATATACCAAACTCTCCTGATTTCTCTTCCATGCAGCTAATTGCATGATTATATACTTAACCCTAAAAAAATTCAAGGGTCAACTATGGCTAGATATCAACTAAGTTTCTATTTTTTTCCATGTCTGGCATTGTAAATTCACCTTAAAAAAAATTGCTGGATTATTTGCTGGATGTTATCTATTTTATCCTCCATCTTTTGTTCCTTCTTTTGCATCTATCTGCCAAGTCATCATGATTCTTGGCCATAGCTTTTTGTAATTCTTGAAACATTGTTTTCATTTCTGACTGAAAGTTATTAAATCATTCATTCTGCAACATGGAGTCTATAGAGCGTTGACTCACTGGACTTGATGCTGCTGTTGCTGCTGCTGCTGCTGAAGCAGATGCTGTTTTACGTAAATTTATATATATATATATATTTTTTAAATTACATTTATATGCCGCCCTTCTCCGAAGACTCAGGGCGGCTTACAATTTTTGGAGCACAACCCAATGCGCTCAGCAATATTGCTTGTCATCTTAGTTATTTAAATAATGAAATATTTTAAGTAATGATTATTTAACAGAGACAATCAATCAATAATCAAACAATCAATAATAAATCAAATAATACTCCACAATACCCAATTTAAAGAATAACCTGAAACAGTCCAACAATTTCCTTTCTTATTCCCAGTTCTTGTTTCAGACCTCAGGTCACTTCACCCTTTTAGCTGTTACGTTTCACAAAGCCAAGATATTCATAGTCCAAAGTTATTTTCAAAAAGGTTGTTTTCTTCTTGATAAATTGTAATCCACAAAAGCCTGCCAAATCCCAAAATTGTATCAAACAAATTATAAATCATCATCTAAAAGAGCTGAAGGAAAAAGTCTTCACTTGCTTTAAAAACAACTTCTGTTATTTTCCAGTTTCAGTTGCTCAGTTTATAAAATCCATATCCATTCAGAGAGCTACAATGTTTCAAAATTCACACTGTTTCCATTCCCTTTCTCTTCAGAACTCTCTATAAACAGTTCCCAGGTGCAGATAGTTTATCTGAGTCTTGTAACAATATTCTTTCAATAAACCACCCAAAGCCAATTGTTAATCTCACTTTCTTTTCTCTACTTTTACTCTAACAGCTTTTTTCTGGCTAGCAGGTATCTATTTCTCTTCTACTCCTCTCCTTTAAATTCCTTTAACATAAGCCAAAACTTTTTCTTTTAGGGGTTCCAGGGTCCACATTCCCAAAAAGCTTTTAGTTCAATAAAGTCCAAATAATATTGTTATTAAGATAGCCAGTCCAATTTTCCTCTTTTAACACTTATTTCTCTCAAATACTTCAATTTCTTATCCATATCTATTTCAACTTTTGTGCTTAGTTGCCGCTATTCTCAGGGAGTGAAAGGTAAACTAATCCACCCCCTTCTTTTAGAGTCCCACTGTTGCTCAAGTCAATTTTTAAAGGGGCAAATTCCTCAACAGAAGTTGGAAAATTCTCACCCAGTTCAGCCATACTGTTCCTTCTCAATCTTCACTCTTTCTTCTCTTGTCAGGCTGTCACAGCCTCAGTGAGGCACACAATGGACATCTTTTTCCTGCCAGATTGAGAGCTTTCCTCCGGATGAAACAAGAAATTTACTGTCTCCTTGTGATCTATGGAGTGTCCTCTCTTCTTCACCACCTCTCCAGGGTGGCTTAGGTCTCGCAGAACCTTCTGGCAGGAGGAATTTGGTGAACTTCCATAGAGCCCTATGGAAAGTACACCATATCACCGCGACATCAGCTCCACCTCCTATGATGTTTCATTTATTGTTTTCTTCTTTGTCTATTATGGAGGAGCTCCTGCTGGTTTTTTGGGGGGCGGGGTTGATGAAGGCCCGCTTGGGATAGCTTTTGAGCATTTTGAGGGCTTCCTTGGTGTATTTTAGTTCTTTTTCTTTCTCATCTTTGCTGGTAGGCAGGCCTTCAGATCGGTGGTGTAGGGTTCTGATAATTCCCATTTTGTTGTCCAGGGGTGGTGAGAATCAAAATGTAAATATTGATCTTTCTGTGTGCATAGGGGGGGGGGGTCTGTAAACTTCAACATGAAGGCTTCTGTCTTCCTTAAACATATACTGCACAGTCCAGGAAGGCTAGACTATTTTCCTTAACGTCTTCTCGTGTGAATTTGATGTATCTGTCCACAGAGTTGATATGTTTGGTGAATGCTTCCAATTCCTGTGTTTTGATCTTGACCCAAAGATCGTCCATATACCTATACCAATGAGTGGGTGGAATTCCTGTCAATGAGTTTAGGGTTTTGGTTTCTACCTCTTCCATGTAAGATTGGCATTGGAGTTTGTTTTTTGGAATGCTGACAGAATGCAAATGACCATCTGTCTACAAGGAATATAAATTCTTCCATTCCCCACCATCCAATCAGAGCTGGGGCTTGTTGAAAGAGAAGTGAAACATCTTCGAAGAAAAACAAGAAAGTTGAGTTACCTCTTGAAAAAAATCACCTTTGGGACAACCCTGACCTGGATGACTGAGAATCTTCACAGATATTGAAATACTACTATCATGTCTCCCCTAGTGCTTTTTTTCATTAGACTAGACATACCCAATTCCTGCAACCGTTCTTCATATGATTTTGTCTCCAGTCCCAAAATCATCTTTGTAACTCTTCTTGCATTCTTTCCAGAATATCAACATCTCTCACATTGTGGTGACCAAAACTGGATGCAGTATTCCAAATGTGGTTTTATTAAGGCTTTATATATTTCTTTTTCCCAACACTTTATTGGGTTTTTCTGTTTATACATAATACCATTACTAGTTGAACAATACTGTGACAATATATATACATTTATACATCCTATCCAATCTTTCAATACACACTACTTCCATATCCTCATAACTATTATATACATTATTTACATTTTCTATTCTTATGTCTATTATCAATCCAGATATACCATGTTTCCCATATTGCATTGTATTCCATGTCAGCTTTCCCTTTTAGTTCCATAGTTAATTTGTCCATTTCCACACATTCAAAGATTTTTTTAATTATTAAACCTTCGGGAGGTATGGCGTTTTTCTTCCAGTACTGTGCGTAGGAAATTCTAGCTGCTATTACTACATGTAATATAAGATATTTTATCTTCCTGTTACAGTTTCTTTTAATTATTCCTAAAAGAAATAGTTCCAAGACAAAATCAATTTTATTTTCAATTATCTCTAACCACATATGAATCACTTTCCAATATTTCTTCGCTTCAGGGCATGATCACCAAGAATGAAAGAAGGTACCTTGTTGATGTCCACACTTCCAGCAATTTGGTTTTAGATTTGGGTATATCTTAGCCAATCGTGAAGGTGCCATATACCAACGATAAATTTTGTGTTGGTTTTCCTTGTAAGCCACCGACTTTATTTTATAATTGGTATTCTAAATCTTTTCCCACTGTTCTAAATCAATAGTATGTCCAAAGGCTTTATAAAGGCTTTATAAAGCAGAATTAATACTTCATGTGATCTTGATTCTATACCTCTATTAATGCAGCCTAGGATTGCATTGGCTTTTTTGGCTGCTGCTGCACACTATTAGCACATATTTAAGTGGTTGTCCACTAGGACTCCAAGATCCCTCTCATAGTTACTGGTATTGAGCCAAGTTTCATCTAATCTGAACCTGTACAATTGGTTTTTCTTGCCTAAATGTAAAATCTTACTTTTATCTACATTAAATTTCATTTTGTTAGATTGGGCTCAGTGTTCAAGACAGTCAAGATCCATTTGGATCTTGAGTTTATATTCTGTGGTATTGGTTATTCCTGCTAGCTTAGTGTCATCTGCAAATTTGATAAGTTCTCCTTTTATTCCTTTGTTTAGATTATTTATGAACACTTGTGCCTAAAACACAATCTTGGGGTACCACACTGCTTTTTTCCCTCCATGTGGATGTAGTTCTATTAAGGATTACATGTTGAGTACAGCTTGTTAGCCAGTTACAAATCTATCTGGTGGTTGTGCTGTTTATCCCACATTTTTCTAACTTACCAAGAAGTAGATTGTGGTCTGCATAAACTGTTAGCCAGTGACTGATTAAAATTACAAATTACAGTTGCAATATGTTAGCCAGGTTGTGGTCTACTTAAAATGTTAATCAGCTACAAATCCATCTGGTGGTGGTACTTACTATCCCATAGTTTCTAGGACACCAAGAAATAGGTTATGATCTAAGATAACATAAAAATAGAAGTTAATAAAATAATCCCTCTCTAGGCTGTAAATTATGGTTAACTAAGAAGAAAGTGAATAACATGTACAGTATATGTGTACCTACAATACTTTTCCCTTTGGGAGTAAACAAAGTTATACAGATCACAGAAAAGTATGAAATACTAAAGAAACTAATAGCATTATATAAAGAAAAATCTAATTTATACTATCACCATCTATAATATCCCTCTATATATATTTCTTTCCTTGTAAACCATCCTTGTTGCCATCACTTTGCAATACCATTTAATACACTGCCTTTTGTTTTACATTTCTCATTTTTCTCTATTTTAGGATTTCACTAACTGTATTCTATCATGACTTTTTCAGTTTTCCACCCACTCATACTTTCTATACAAGGGATGCAAAAAACATTAGCAGAACCATTTGGAGATCATCAAAGAGAATGTTAACAACCATATAGCCAGGGAGTGGAAGGAACATTAGAAAGAGACTCAAAATAACATCCTTTGTAATGTATAAAAGGGGCTAAAGGGAAATTCTGGCAGGATTTCAAAATCCTGTGATTATGAGAATAGAGTTCTGGTGGCACCTGATTCCTGAACTGGCCTACCTTGAAGAGCTGACATGTATTGTAATTCATTTAGGAGAGAAATCATTCAGATACATAGGTTTTATTTTAAAATATAGTTGAGTATTTTTAGATATACTATTATTTTATAGTATATAAAATGATAGAGATGAACTGATAGAAGGGGTTGAATTAGCAAGAACTTTGGTGGAAAGTGACCATGTTATATTGGAATTCAATATAATGCAGACACAAGCAACAGAACATAATTAATGTGTCTTAGACTTTAAAAGATCTGATTTCAATGGACTTAAGAGCATCTTGAAGAACAATTCCATGGATGAAAATCTTAAAAGGGAAATCAACTCAAAAGTTTAGAAAACTTAAAAAATATGACCATAAAAGCCCAGACCATCCCAATACCACTGAAAAAGAAAAACAAGAAATCCAAGAAGAAACCAGCATGGTTGCACAAAGAACTCTCTGATAAACTAAAATACAAAAAGGACAATTATAAAAAATGGAAAGAGGGAAAGCTAACTAAGATAGCATAGAGTCTGAATCTGCAAAGATGAAGTCAGGAAAGCTAAAACTGAATGAAATAAGATTTGCAACAAATATAAAAAATAATAAAACAAGAAAAAAGTAAAGAAAACAATCAGTACACTAATGGGAGACAATGGCAATGAAGTGACAGGCAGCAGGGAGAAAGCAGAATTGTTTAATTCATTTTTTGCATCTGTCTTTACACACAAGGGAAAAAAACAGCCCAACCTATCAAAATCAGAACTGTATAAAACAGACTAGGAAGGCAAATTAAAATAGGCAAAAATGAATTAAACAATTATATTCTATTCAAATCACAAGGACCAGATGGATCACATCCCAAAGTTCTAAAGGAGCTGGTAAACCTGATCTCAGAATCATTGAACCATACCTTTCAAAGATATTGGAGCACCTGGGAACTACCAGACAACTGGAAAAGAGCTGTGTGGCTCCCAGCTTCAAAAATAGTTGCGGGGTGGGGGGACGGACTTAGCAAACTACAGACCAATCAGACTGACATCAATTCTTGGAAAGTTCCCAGAAAAGATAATCAAGCAATAGATCTGTAAACACTAGAAGCAAGCAAAATTATTACCAGAAGTCAATATGGAATTATCAAAAACAGATCATGTCAAACAAATCTTACTTCATTCTTTGACAAAGTGAATAAATTAGTGGATCAGCAAAATGCTGTGGACATAGCACACTTGGATTTCAGTAAGACATTTGACAAAGAAGACTACAACCTACTTCTTAGTAAGTTAGAAAAATGTGGAATAGATAGCATCACTATTGGATGGATTCATAACTGGCTGACAAATCACAATCAACATGTAATCCTTAATGGAACTACATCTATATGGAGGGAAGTAAGCAGTGAAGTAGGCCAAGGTTCTGTCTTAGGTCCAGTATTCTTCAATATCTTCATAAACAACTTAGATGAGGGAACTCATCAAATTTTCAGACAACACCAAGTTAGCAGGAATAGCCAATATCTCAGAAGATAGGTTCAAGATTCAAAAGGATATTGATAGATTTGAACACTGGGTTCCATTTAACAAAATGAAATTTAATGTACAGAAAAGTAAGATTTTTCACTTTGGTAAGAAAAACCAAATATAGAACAACCAAGTATAGAATAGGTAGAACCTGGCTCAACAGCAGCAACTGCGAGAGGGATTTAAGAGTCTAGTAGACAACCACTTAAATATGACCCAGCAGTATGTTGCAGCTGCCAAAAAGTCAATAAAATCCTAAGCTGCATTAACAGAGGGAGAGAATCAAGATCATATGAAGATTTAATAACACTTTACAATGCTTTGGTAAGACCACACTGTGAATACTGCAGTTTTGGTTGCCACAATATAGAAAAATACGTTGAAATTCTAGAAAGAGTGTAAAGAGGAGCAACAAAGATAATTGGGGGCTGGAGTTTAAAACAAATTATGTACGGTTGCAAGAATTGGGTATGTCTAGCCTAGTGAAAAGAAGGAATATCTGTAACATGGTAGCAGTATTCCAATATTTGAGCACCAGAAGGCAAGCCAAGAAGCAATGGATGGAAATTAATCAAAGAGAGAAGTGACCTGGAATTGAGGATAAACTTCCTAACAGTGAGGACAATTAACCAGTGGAACAGCTTGCCATCAGAAGTGGTTATCATTATTCTATTTTTTAAACAATATTTATTTAAAATATAGTTTGCTAGTTGAAAAATTCTTGCCAGTTTTTTCCTCAAGAAGCTATAGTACCAATTCTATACTGCACTAGTTAGGCCACACATGGAATACTATATCCAATTTGGGTCACCATGATACAAAAATATTTTCAGACTTAGAAAGAGTGCATAGAAGAGCAACAAAGATGATTAGGGGGCTGGAGGCTAAACTGTATGATGGATGGTTAAAGGAACTATATATGTCTAGCCTAATGAAGAAAACGATTAGGGGTGACAGTTATAACTGTTGTCTAGTATTTGAGGGGCTGTCACAGAGAAGAAAGGGTCAATGTATTTTCCAAAGCATCTGAGGGCAGGACAAGAAGCAATGGGTGGAAGCTCATTAAAGAGAGATACAAATACAACCTAGAACTCACGAGAAATTTCCTGATGGTGACAACAATTGATGAATGGAACAGCTTGACTTCTGGAGTTGTGTGTGCTCCATCACTAGAGTTCTTCAAGAAAAGAAAGACAGCCATTTGTCCAGGATGGAATAAGGTCTCCTGTCTTGGGCAGAGGGATGGAATGGAAGACCTCTGAAGTCCCTTCCAGCACTCTATGATTTCCACACATAGACATATACCAGTTCCAGCTTTACCCAACATGTTAGAACTTTAATATCATAGAAGATATGAAACTCTCTTTTGTCAAGCCTTTCCAGTAACACAGCAATCTGTTTCTGAACTATGGTTTGCAAACTGTGGTTCATTAGAGAGGACACGTTTTCTCAGAAATGTTCTGTAATTCCTTTACATAAACATATCTTAGTTCAGTCATGTCCTCTGAAAATGTGTCCATTATTAGCAATTATTTCTTCCTGCAGGAAAACATCCTGACACAACAGAAGCCTTGCAAGTTTTCCTTTGAGAAACAGTTAGAAGTGACATAGTGCTTTACTTAGCATGAAGTAGGGACCCAACTCCTGCAACTTGTAAATCAAGTCTTAGTGAGCTCTCCAAACACAGTACACTACAGCATTTTCAACAAACCATAAGTAAATGTGTAGCAGGCTTGCGATGAGACTTCCTTGAATAATACAATGCAAGAATGTTTGAAAGTAACCAGAACAGAGACACTTTCTTATTCCTGACTTACGAAGGTCATCTGTAAAAAGTAGACACCAAACTGCTTTTTCATTCTTCTTCCAACACTCAGCCTACCATCTGTAGATAGAAAGATGGTAATGAGCCAGATTCATGATTGGGACACCTGTCCAAAGAGAACAGTGCTAAGAATAGCACCTGATTTTGCCATGGTTTCCAACAAAGAGACAGCTGGTAGTAATTTCTGTCACTGTCAACATGAAGGAGTCAACTTGCAATGAATACTTCCATGCTTGTTTTGCTATCCCTTGACTCATACAGTTTGGCAGGCTGGACAACTGCCTGAAAGAATAATCAATTCATTTCATTTTTCACATGTTACTCGGAATTTTATTTTCTGTACACATTAATGTTAGTACCTTGGGTATCTATGGGTGACTTTTTTTTTACAATGCATTATCCTTAATCTGTGAAATCACAAAACCCCACATCCCTTACATATACACTGGCTTGTAAAAATCAAAACAAAAAGGACGATAGAATAAACATTTAACCAGTGTTTTTCAAACTTGCAACTTTAAGATGTATAGACCTGTACTGCTGACTGGGGAATTCAGGAATTGAAGTCCACACTTCTTATAATTGCCAAGTTTGGGTTAGACTATATAACAGTCTATTGCAGAGGCTTATTCTTACAGTATGTTTTTACAATAGCTCATACCAAATGTATTAGTACCTTACATTATTTATGCTATGAGAATCCAGAATTACATGTCTAAATATTTATGGAGATGATATTTACTTTACTGTTTGTATGTCGACATGAGCTGCAAAATCCATAGTTCCTAAGTACAGAAGCAGAACACAATAATGAGAAGGAGTTTAGGAGAAAGAAAGAAGTCTTCTAAATATTATTGCCAAGTAAGGAACAGAGTTGCTTAGCTCTTTTACTTTCAGTATCAACATGCTCAAACCATACCCTTTAAAATTTTAAATATAAATGATCTATTTATGTTACATTTCTCTTATTCTTCCAAGCATAAGTGATTCTATAATCACAATGCATAAAATTTAAATGCATGGATAGATACTAATGAAGAAAAACGTTAAAAAAACATTTAGTATCATGAACATGTTTCAGCTACACAATTTGTTCATCCGGTTTTATGCTGGCACCTCTGCAGACATTTCTGTTTATCCCTCTGGACAATTACAATTGCAATTGTGTGTTTTAGAACGTACAAAATACAGAATAACAGAGCTGGTAGGGACTTGGAGGTTTTCTAGTCCAACCTCCTGCTCAAGAGGAGACCCTATACCAGGGGTGTCAAACTCGATTTCATTGAGGGCTGTATCAGGGTTGTGGTTGACCTCGGAGGACCAGGGGGGGCATGGCTGGGGGTGTGCCAGGGTGGACATGAGACCACTCTGCCAGCCAAAACAGGGCATGGGGATTAATTACAAAATGTGGGCTTTGCTTTGGGACATCCAGATCCAGCAAGCAAGGGGTGTGAATTGCACAGAAAATACACTTTTGTTTGGTTATGAAGAAATATCCCCAAAGTCAGATGTACACTAAATGTAGACTGATTTTTAGCTAGACACCTTCCCAGCAAACAGCAAATTTTGAAGCTCCAAGTAAAGAGGCTTCATTTTAGAATGAGTAACCACAGTTTGCATGTTGGAGGTTCCTAAAGAAATACTGGGAAACTCTGTATTTTAAAGAACTTTTGAGGGAGGGGTGCAGATAGCCCTTCTCTGCCTGAGGCTGTAGATACCTAGCACCAATCAAAACACCTTTTGTGAAGCAACTGATCAACAGTGACAGGGAAAGCCACTAGTATATGAAAATAAAAGCAAACTCCACTCCATTCTAGTACTGATGATACTACCTACTTTGATAATGAAACATCTGCAAGAAAACCATCAAGCTCAGAGAGCACCAAGGACCCCATAATTCAATCCTGAGCTACAAATATTCTCTTCTATCGACAAACACTTTTTGGTTAGAGGGACTCAGAACCTGCCTTATATGAGATGGCTCCTAGTGGATTTTATTCTAAATTTTGGTATGATTTCTGTAAATAAGGAATGTAGAATTATAACGGCTGAGTTTTTGATCCTTCATACATTAAAAAATACAAAGCTAAGTGTTAAACAAATAAAAACAGATCTGAAAAAAGAAAAGACTCAGGAAAGAAAAAGAGGGAAAATGTAAGAAAGGAAAAGGAAAAGAAGGAAAACCGGAAAAGAATGACTTCCAACTTTCTTTGGTACAGATATAAGTAAAAAATAAATCAAACTCTTACTCTAAGATTAACATTTGTCTACATTATTTCCATAATCCCATATCTAATCATCAAAGCATTTTAATTTCAGTTTCTCACAAAAAGTCCAGTAATGGTTCATATCGCTTTAATTGCTATTTGTTAAGGAAACCACAACTGATTTATTTAATTGCACCAAACTCTAAATAAAACAGGAATGGGAAATCCTAAGATCTAGTCTAGATCCATGTTTCCCAACTATGCAACTTTAAGGTGAATGGACTTCAATTCCCAGAATTCCCCAGGCACCATTTTAAACTTGCCAACACTAAAAACGCTGATCTACAGATGGGGATTTTTCCATTCCTCTTTTACTGGTTCTTACTTACTTATGAGCAATCATAGTGCAAAATCCTCACTCCCACTCTATCTCAGAATAATCATAATGCCAAATCTTCACTCCCACTCCACCCCAGAGCAATCAAAATGCAAAAATCCGCACCCCACCTCAGAGCCCCCAACCACAGTTCCCTCACTAACCTGCTTTCAACGTTCTCCTGTGTGCAGGGCAACAAAAGAAGATCATGTGACTACTAGTTTAGAGAAAGTGCAATCAGACCTTCCAACTTCCCAGGGGAAAAAAGATCTTGCAAAGGTAGAAGGTATAACAGAAGTTTTGTTGTACTGGTAGTCCCATGGTCTTCTTTTGTTTCCCTGCATGCCGGAGAACAGAGTTGGAAAGCAGGTTAGTGAGGGAATTGTGGTTGATGCAGGATTTTGTAGGAGGCCATTCAGGCCAAAAACGGGGTGTGTGGGGGCATGTGCATCCCCGTGCCCCATTTTCACCAGCAGAGGCACCATGGGCCAGATCTAAGCACCCTGTGGGCTGGATGCAGCCCGCGGGCCTTGAGTTTGACACCCCTGCCCTATACCATTCCAGACAAATGGCTGTCCAATCTCTTCTTAAAAGCCTCCAGTGATGGAGCACTAACAAATAAGGGAGCACCCAGTGGACACAAGCCATTCCACTGTTAAATTGTTCTATCAGGAAATTTCTCCTTAGTTCTTGGTTGGATTTCCCTTTGATAAGCTTCCATTCATTACTTCTTCTCCTGCCTTCAGATGCTTTGGATAATAGGTTGGCCCCCCTTTTCTCTGTGACAGTCCCTCAAATATTGAAATATTTCTTTTCTTCATTTTTAAAAACATTTTAAAATATTTGGTTTAATTCTTAACCAATTTTTAAAAGATTTATTCTTTTATGCTCAGGTTTCTCCAGTTAAGAGCTATCTATTGAATGATTTGGGGTAAACTCAACATTAAAAGGATCTCAAACTGCCTTAGATTTTGTGTAAGAACTCTTTCCAAAATGAAACAAGTAGGAAATTAATCATAGGAATCTGCTGACAGAGGATATAATCTAATATAATCTGATATAATATCTGATACAATATCTTAAATCAGAATTCATACTTCTTTAAAAGTGGCTTGTGGGGGGGGGAAATCTTTATTCATTTGGCAGTTTAACATTTCCTAATTACTTTCTAAATAGGTATCCAGAGGAAACTATAATGTTGTCATATTAATCATGATACCATTGCCCAAATGATATGGTATGAATTTGAGTCAGTCACATCATACTGTCATAAACCAAATGACAAATAGTATGTAATTTACTCAGTGTTATTAAGTCACATCACTTGGCTTCTGCACTTATTAAATACTGAGTCTAGGCTAATATTTTGATCACAAAAATCCCTATAAAAAGAAGTTTATCTTTTTAAAATATATGCTACATTGCTTTTGAAATTTTTTAGAAGGCCAGTAAACAATTCTTTTTTTTACTATATAAAGGAAGAGCAACAGTTTCAATGTCTATCTAAACAATGTGTCAGATCCTTGTAACTGCCATTCTTCAATGGAAGAAGGGGGTGGGGAGTTGGTACAAGTAATGCTTTTTGATGTAACCTGAATATATTAAATCTTATATTGAATCTGTATAACTTACACATGATATACAACTGGAGGACTGGAGCCAGGTGTCTAGAAACTTGTCACCTCTTGGAGAGATAGCAAGAGGAGAAAGGACCATAAATATTCCAGCTCTGGAAGAAACCCCTGGGAAACTCTTCTAAGATACGTTCTCAGAGAAGGGGAGGGGGGAATTAACATGTTGGTTCTTTGTTTGACTAAATCCACATCTAAATAAGGGGAGGGGTTCTAACTCCCTTTATCTATTACTGTATGCCTGGAAGCATCTTAGATTCTGCTTTGATTAGTACTGGATTCACTTCCTTTCAATAAAGAATTCCTTTTGAAATATCTAGCTTTCAGAAGTTCATTCTTTTCGGTTGAAGGGGCAAAGTCCATTGCTTACACAATGTCTGGTTACTGTTAATTTGAGCAATAGTCATCATCATGATAATAATAATGTTCATTAGTAGTGATCATATAATAACAGTATTTTCTCCACATAATATTAATACTCAATTGTTAATATTAAATCATATTAATAATAAACATATCATATTAAACCCTCATGGTAAAATTAATCCTTCTCTTATAATTTTAAATGTTCTACCTGTTCTACACAGAAGTGTTTCTGTTAGTAAACCATTGATAAAACGAATCCCATGTTTCAAAATATTCCATATCTTATTCTCTTTAATTTCAAGTGTTAATCTATCCATTTCTGCACATTCTAGCATTTATTTTTTAATATCTTCTCTTCTGTAGGGATCTCCACACCTTTCCAGTGTTGTGCAAATATAATTCTGGCCACTGTTAACACATGTAACACATGTTTTGGGGTGAGGTATCATCAGTATGCTGATGATACCCAGCTTTTCATCTCCATCCCGAACCAACTCAGTGATGCCCTTGCCGTGATGTCCCATTGTCTGGATGCGGTGCGGATCTGGATGGGAAGAACAGGCTCCAGCTCAACCCGGCCAAGACTGAGTGGCTGTGCGTACCGGCATCTCAGATGATCCAGGATATTCCACCATTAGGCATGGGGGGAGAGGTGTTGCCCCCCATGGATAGGGTTCACAACTTGGGTGTCCTCCTGGATGCGCAGCTCAGTTTAGAGGACCAAGTGGGAGCTGTGACCAGGGGCGCATTTGCCCAGGTTCGCCTGGTGCTCCAGTTGCGCCCCTATCTGGACTGAGATGCCTTGTGCACGGTTACTTACGCACTCGTTACCTCCCGAATCGACTACTGCAATACTCTCTATATGGGGCTGCCCCTGCAGACCACGTGGAGGCTTCAGCTGGTGCAGAATGCGGCCGCGCGGGTTGTGATGGGAGTATCCCGATACTCCCATATTACACCCCTCCTGCGTGAACTGCATTGGTTGCCGGTTGCCCTCCGGGTGAGATTCAAGGTGTTGGTGATTACATACAAAGCCCTGCATGGCTTGGGTCTGGGGTACTTGCGGAAGTGTCTCCTGCCAACATCAGTTTCCCATCGCCCTGTGCGCTCTCACAGGCAGGGCCTTCTTGGGATGCTGTTGGCTAGACAGTGTCGGCTGGCAACCCCTGGGGCAGGGCCTTCTCTGTGGGAGCCCCCACCCTGTGGAATCAGTTGCCCTTGGGGCTCCAGTTGGCCCCTGACCTCTGCTCCTTCCACCGGGACCTGAAGATGTGGTTTTTTCAGCAGGCCGGCCTGGACTGAGGTGGGGTGGGGTTTTAATGCATTTTAATATCTAGTTTTATCTGTTTTAAATTTTGTTTGGCTTGGGTTTTATTCAATTTTTAGTATTTTTAACTTTTGTATTGTATGATTTTTATGATGTGAGCTGCCCTGAGTCTTTCGGGAGACAGGGCGGCATACAAGTCCAAACAAACAAATAAATAAATAAATAGATACATAGTCCCTTTATTATGTTTTTCTGGTATGATACCCAATAGAAATATTTCTGGTTTTGACTTCCAGTTGTGCTTCCATCACATTGGAGCGGGATCCACAATCATGCATGGTTTCACTCTGTGCTCGTTTGTTGAAGGGTCCTGATCAGGACCAGAACCACCCTGGAGGGGTGGTGAAGAAAGGGAGGACCGCCTGGATGGTCAAGGGGAGCCGCATCTTCCCTCCCTGACAAGGTAACCCCCTCCAAAGACAAGTTGCAGCAGTGGTCAAAAATGGCCACCATGAAGACGGGAGGCAGTCCGGGAAACTAAGACTGTGCTAGAGTGATGAAGCTGTGAGCAATGTGTGAACCAGGGAAAATACATGGAAATTAAGGTTCCCCGAAATTCAGAAACAAAGAATTTTTTATGAAAGATTGTAGAAGCGGCAACCAGAGAGAGAGTGAAGAAAATTGGAAACTTGTGAAATTGGCTTTGGACTTTGAAAAGTATTAATGTGGAAGTGGAAAATTCAGAGGAAAATGTTGGATTATAAAAGGCTTGGAAATTAAACTGGAAAATTATTTGGATTTTGGCACTTAAATAGACATAATTAAATGCTGGAATTGCATGTGTTAAAAAGAAATAATATCTAATAATTGGAATTGGCAAAATTAATAACAGTTTAAAAAAAGGAAAAAGTGAAAAGAAAGGGTGGAACGTGGAAACAGACCTGAGAGCCCCACCTAATGGTAAAGGAAAAATTTCAGTGACTCTTTGGAAAGTGCTTCGTCTTTTTAAAATTGGAATTTGAAAGGAAATAAAAGGAATTCCATTACAACAAAATAAAAACCCTGAAAAGTTAAATATTAGAATACTACAAGGAAAAAAAAGATATGTGCAGAAATTGCCCTGGGATTATTTGGTGATTTGGGGGGAAAATGGAAAAGAAATTAACAGAAGGAACCTGGAAACAAAGATTTATAGACACTGACTGTTGAAATTAAATGTACAAGACGCTGGTTGTAATAAACTACTGGACAATTGGATTGGACATAAATATTAAAGAAAGAGAAGAAGAAGAGTGTGCAAAATGGGAGAATTATGTGTGGAAATAAAATTGGAACTACCAAATATGAAGGAAATGATGAAATAAAGCTTGGAAATGTACAGTATTATATTACAAAAATTAGAAATGGCGACACAGATTGAAGAAGAACAAAGAGAACCAAAGGGGGAGGAGTCAAATGAAGAGGAAATCAGTCTTAAAGAACAAGTGGAACAATGAACGTTGAAACATTGGAACTGATATTTTTTGTACTAAGGATTATTGTTAAACCAGATATAGATTTAATTGAAATAGATATGGAAATGGGAATTTATTATAAGTATATTAATTGATATTTAATAAAGTGATGAATAAAGTTAAAATGAGTTATGAGAATTGTAATGTAAAGACTATTATCAGTTTCTAAAATTAATTGAATTAGAGTAATATTTTTGAAAAAAAATGGATGATTTAGAATATAATTAAGAAAAAGATTACCATGTGGAATCTGAATCATATATATTTGTGTGTGTGTTTGTGTATGCATATGTAATAATTAGGAGTTAGGAGATTATTGTTATTAGTGTAGAATGTGATAATTAAAAAATGACTATAGAATTTCATCTCTAAGGGATTTCTTGACAAATTTAACATGTATCTCTCTTGGTAGGTTAAATCTCCTAGCGTAGTTGGTTTGGACTCTGTACAGTTCGTCAATTTCCTTCATTAAATCTTCTTTTTCCATCTCTAGTGTGCCAGCTAAAATATCTGTCATAACCTCCCATAGATTTTCTTCCCTTTCTTCCTTCACGTTTTGAAATCTTAAATAATATGCAGCTTTTTCTGACTCGAGATGGATGATTGCAGTTTCTAATTCTTTATTCTCTCTTACTAACTTTTCTGTCAGCTCATCTACTCTCTTTTCCTCTTTGGTCACCTTTGTTTCTATTTCTAATATTTTTCCTGATTTTTCCTCATCTCCTGCTGAAATATTTCAAATTTTTCGTCTATCTTTTGTATCTTGTCTTTCAAATCTACTTTAACCGACCCAATTTCCTCTTTCATCTCCTCGTGATTTTTGATCATCATTTCCTGCATGCTTAACAATAAACTTTGTAGGTCCTTAGAGGAATTTGCACGCTCTTTAGGGAGCGTTTCCTCAATTGTCTTTTGTGCAGAGGGGCTCTGCACTGTCAGGGTAGTTGATAATTGGTTAGGAGCTTTCCTAACTGTGCCAGTCTTAGAAATATTGGTGGTACTCGTCATTTTTCAAATTTCACTTAGAGTTTTTTCACAATATCAATATCAATTGAAATTCACTTTTTCCCCTTGTTTCTTTCCACCTAAGTCAAGTTTATATCCCAATCTCCTCCCTCTTTTGTTTTAGTGTAGACAAAATTATCTTAATTATCTTAATACATATAACATAGATATACTTATTCAATACTTATTTATACTTATCCAATATCTCTTCTAATATTTAAAACATAAAAAATAATTCTTTCCTAAGTCAACAGTTCTAGTGAGACGCTTATCAATTATATAATTATGTGATTCAGTAGTTTTAGGTAAATAGTTATTTAAATATTAAGATATTAAGAAAGTATTAGCAAAATATTAACAATTATTTCTTAATATACAGTAGTGATTAGAAAGAAAATAGGAAGACAAGAGGTAAGAGTATAATTATAGAAAAATTTTCAGGTATAAAAAAGGAGAAAGGAAAGAAAAGAAACAGAATCAGAGAAAGTATCTATGTAAGAGTTACAAGTTTAAAGTTTAGAAAGGGAAAGTAATTCGAAAGTCTAATGTATCTAAAGTATCACTTTCACTTCCGCTCTTTCTTGTTGCAGCTGACTCAGGAGGTTTCTTTTCTCTCCTGCTGCTTCCTTCTTTGTTGTTAGCTACGATCTTCGAAAAGCTCAACTGTATCTAATGTATCTAAAGTATCACTTTCACTTCCGCTCTTTCTTGTTGCAGCGTGACTCAGGAGGTTTCTTTTCTCTCCTGCTGCTACCTTCTTTGTTGTTAGCTACGATCTTTGAAAAGCTCAACTGTCTTTCTTAGGTAGGTCAAAAAGAAAAAGTTTGGTAAAATCTGTAAAATCCCAATCCAAGTATTTTGGTATTTTGTTCAGTCGTCTCTTTTCAGTCTCAATCTTCCGCAGTTGACAAGTTGATTAATTTGTAAAGAATCCACAGCATCCGTTTTCAATCAACTCTGCTGCTATCTTTAAGTTGAAATCTTTATGTCTTGTTTGGTTCAAATTAAGGTCTAAGTTAAAGTCCGACCCAAAGTTGTATATATATTTTAATAATATGTACTTGTTCAGTTTTATATATATTGTTCTTGTTCTCCTTCTAACAGTTTAAATTTCCGTTTCTATTCTCTTCTTCCGCGTCATGAATCTCGCCGTTTGGTCAGCTTTTTAGATTAGAGCTATTAATCTTTTCTTCAAATATTTTCAAGATTGTCTATTGGCATCTAAATTATCTTTGTTTGTTTTGCTTATTGGATATTGCTTAATCTCGCAAAGCCGTACCTTAGATTCTGCTTGCTCACCGCTGGTGTGGTCGGCTGTCAGCATTTGAGGGTGGCCATTGCTAGCCTCCCGATCTTCCGCTCGTTCGTTTGTTCGTTCTGGTTACCCCGATTCTACCGCAGACCGCCGCCTGGGGTTTCTTTCCAGGGACCCCTCTCCTTCAGGAGCTCTCCAAGCTCCCTTTGGGCTCTGTTAAGCCCCCACGAGCGGTAAGTGAAGGTTCGTGCTCCGCAGAGTCCTCTGCCCGCACGTCCCTTCTCTCTGACAGCTAACCGGAAACAGATAATAATGTGACAGATAATAATAAATATGTGTAATAAATATAGAAATGAAATAACAATTGTAGATAATATTGTAAAACAAGATATGAGACTATTTAAAGAAAAATGAAATAAGTTATGATATGAATTGGAATTGGATAAAATAAGTGTAATGAATATAAGAATATTTGAGAATATTTAAAGGAAAATGGAATAAGTAATAATACGATATGAAATTGAACATGAAAGATGAATATGTAAGTAAGGTCACGTTTGTATTAAAATGTAAAAACCTGGAACCACATTGTTCACCAAAAGAGATGTTTTTTAAAATATAAAAATAAAAAAAATATTGAAAAAAAGAGAAATATTTCTGGTTTTAAATCTATATGTTCTTTTATCATTTTTTCTATCCAAGTATCATTTTTATCCAGTATGTCTTGGCTTTTGGGCACGTCCACCATATGTGGTAGTACGAGTCTGGAGTCTGATACTCCACTTACAACATTTAGCTGACATATCTTTAAACATCTTGGCTAATCTTTCTGGTGGGAAGTGCCATCCGTAAATCATTTTATATAAATTTCTTTGTATGCAATAGACATTGTTAAATTATAATTTTGATCCCACAACTTTTGCCATTTATCCAATTCTGTAAGAATAACCAAAAATTTTAGCCCACACTGTCATTGTTTCCTTTACTTGCTCTTCTTCCATTCTAGTAGTTCTAATCAGTAGTAGATATAATTTTTTTAAATTAATTTCTCATCAGTTCCTGTTAGAATCTGATCCAATTCTGTTGGTTTTTTATAAAAACCATATAATTTAGAATCTTTTTCATATCTTGATTATATTTGTACCTGCAGCCACCATGGTAAATCTATCCCTTGACTATTCAGTTCCTGTTTACTTTTCAATTCCCCTTCCTCCTTAAAAATATTTTTATATCTTATGATTTTTTTTGTATCAACCACATTGGATTGTATCAATGCCTCTGTCATAGAGAGCCAGACTGGTATTTTCAAATTAGTGCTTTTCCTTAATTTTTGCCCATACTGAAAACAGAGCATTTCTAATGTAATGTCTTTGGAAATAGTTGTGTATTTTATTTTTTCTATACCATAGAAAGGCATGCCACCCAGTGGTGGGAATCAAATTTTTTTACTACCGGTTCTGTGGGCGTGCCTTGGTGGGCATGGCAGGGGAAGGATACTGTAAAATTTCTAGTCAGAGGTGGTATTTGCCTGTTCTCCAAACTACTCAAAATTTCCACTACTGGTTCTCCAGAACTGGTCAGAACTCACTGAATACCACCTCTGGTGCCACCTTAATTGCAAGTCATGACCCTCCAAAGTTATAAAGGTCTATGTCTCAAGATTATCCATTCTTTTAGCCACTTAAATGCAGATGCCTGCTAATAAAACTCCCAATCTGGCAGCCCAAAGCCTCTATTATTAGAGTCTTGTTACAGTTTCAGACATATTCTTGCTTTTTTACTTTGCCAAATACATTTTGATACTAGTCTAATTAATTCCTCTAAGTATTTCTTTTCCAGTTTCATCAGAATTGTTTGGAACAGGTTTAGTAGTCTTGGAATTCATTCTAATGGTAGCTATTCTTCCTATTAGTGATAGTTGCAAGTTTTTCCACTGTTCCAAGTCAAGTTTAATTTGCTCTATCAATTTAGCATAATTATCTTCTTTTATAGTTGCACGTCTTGCTGATAGATGAATACCCAGATATTTTATTTTCTTCACTATCTGAATATCTGTCTTCTCCATTAAAATTTTTTTCTGTTTATTTGTGAGGTTTTTTTTACTAGAATTTTAGTTTTCTCTTTGTTTACTTTTAATCCTGCAACTTCCCCATGCTCATCTATTTTCTTCATTAATTTGGGTCCATCTGTTTGCGGTTCCTCTATGATAAATATCAGGTCATCTGCAAATGCCTGTAGTTTGTATTTTTCTTTTTTTATCTCCATCCCTTTTATTTCTGTGTTCTGCCGAATGTTTCTATTTAACACTTCAAAAGTCAAAATGAATAGTAAAGAGGACAGTAGACATCCCTGTCTTGTGCCTTTTTTAATATTAACATTCTCTGTTATGTCCCCATTTACAATCACTTTTGCAGTTGTTTAGTATATATTGCCTTGATCATATTAGTAAATTTTTCACCAAATTCCATATATTTTAATTGCCATATCATAAATTGCCAATTTACATTATCAAATGCTTTTAATTTTTCATGCCAGTTCTTCTTTTTCAATTAGGCTTAATTTATGTTTTATTATTCCCATTTGATTTTTAAAATTCTTTTTTTGTGTGTGTGGTTCTTTCTGTAGCTCTGATTCCAGTCTTTTATACGCTTCTTCCAATGTCTTTTGATGTTGTGTTTCTTTTTCTTATTTTTGCTTCCTGTATAGGTTTTAACTAATCCTTGAAAATACACCTTAGCTGTATCCCATACATTTTGCTGTGGGGTCTCTACCTTTCTATTCTCTTTAAAAAATAACTTCATTTCTTTTTCAATGATTTGTATAAACTCTTTGTCCTTTAATATAGATTGATTGAACATCCATCTCACTTTTTTCTTATATCCCTTCCACTTGATCCGAACTGGATTATGATCTGCCCATATACTCAATTCTATTTCAATTTCTTCTACCTAAGTACTGTGTTTCTCATAAAATAAGCCCGGGTCTTTTTTTTTTTTGAGCCCCGAAAAAACTGCTAGGACGTCTCTTCAGGGGTGGCTTAATTTCCTCCCCCACTCCCCTCACCACAAAGCCATTTCTATCACCCAATGGAAGCTGCCCAAAGGCAGAGTCACCAGCCACTTCTATTGGCTAGTAGAAGCGGCCTCGGTGTGAGTGTCCACACACACTCCCCTCGCCACAAAGCTGTTTCTATCGGCCAATGGAAGCTCCCCAAAGACAGAGGCACCAGCTGCTTCTATTGGCCAGTAGAAGTGGCCTCGGGGCAAGCACCCATGCACACTCCCCTCGCCACGAAGCCATTTCTATCATCTGATGGAAGCTCCACAGTCACCAGCCACTTGAGGGTGAGGCGTGGCTGCCCGCGGGGTGCTCCTGACAGGAGTACCCCACACACACTCCCCTCACCACGAAGCCATTTCTATTGGCCGATGGAAGCTCCCCAAAAACAGAGGCACCAGCCACTTCTATTGGCCGGTAGAAGTGGCCTCGGGGCGAGCGCCCACACACACTCCCCTCACCACGAGGCCATTTCTATCACCCGATGAAAGCTTCCCAAAGGCAGAGTCACCAGCCGCTTCTATCGGCCAGTAGAAGCGGCCTCGGGGCGAGCGCCCACACACACGCCCCTCACCATGAAGCTGTTTCTATTGGCTGATGGAAGCTGCCCAAAGGCAGAGGCACCAGCCGCTTCTATTGGCTGGTAGAAGCAGCCTCGGGGAGCCCATGCACACTCCCCTCACCATGAAGATGTTTCTATTGGCCAATGGAAGCTCCCCAAAGGCACCAGCCGCTTCCAACGGCCAACAGAAACAGCCTCGTGGTGAAGGGAGTGTGCGTACCTTCGGGAAGCTTCTATCAGTAGTAGATCGGGGTATTCTAGCCTAGGCTACCTGCAGGGCACTCCTAAAGTCAAGTTTTCTCCCCCCACCCTTCCCCCCCCCATTTCTCTTCACCTCGTGTAGTTCTAACGAACGATGTGAGAAATGGCGGGGAAACGCATGGTTTAAATAGGCCTAAATTTTCAGGGTGGGCCTTAATTTCACCTCATGCCTAGAAACCATGCTGGCCCTTCCTATTGGTAGAGGCCATATTGTTGGAGAAACGTGGTACTTAACTCAAGTGACATCCATGCCATATCTATTCTTGACCAAGTTTGGTGTCTGTTTGAATGTGTATACTGGTTTTTCTTAGGATTTCTTTCTCTCCATACTTCTTGAATACACATTTTCAGTAAACAATTCTTAACTATCTGAACACAGTCCAACTTTAGAACAGTCCAGACAATATGTACTTTGTGATATCAATTTAATTCAATTCAGAATAGAGCTGGAAGGGACCTTGGAGGTCTTCTAGCAGGAGACCCTATATGCTATTTCAAACAAGTGGTTATCCAGTCTTTTCTTTAAAATATCCATTAATGGATCAATGAAGCACCCACAGCTTCGGAAAGTGAGCTGTTCCATTGGTTAGTTGTTCTCACTGTTATGAAGTTTCTCCTTAATACCAGGTTACTTCTCTCCTTGATTACCTTTCATCCTTGTTCAGAGGTGGGATTTTCCTGGTGTAACAACCAGTTCACTAACTGTGTGCTTCACTGCGTGCGTGTGCACAACTATAGCAATTACTTATCTTCAATGTTACTTCAGGGAAGTAACACAGCTGAGGCACGGCAATCCGCTCTGCTGCGTGAATCAGCTGAGCAGATATAGGTGAGTACAGCACAGGGGTGGGCAGATGGGCCCACATGATCATCAGATCGAACCAGTTTGGAGCCAGCCAATCATCACAGCTAGGGGTTCGCTCGAACCTGTCCTAACTGGGAGAATCCCACCCCTGTCCTTGTTCTTGTTCTTCCCTCTGCTGCTTTGGAAAATAAGTTCACTCCCTCTTCTTTGTGGCAATACTGGAATATTGCTATCATGTTGCTCATAGTCCTTTTCTCTAGACTAGCCATACCAAAATCCTGCAACTGTTCTTCATATGTTTTAGTCTCCAAGATTTTAACAATCTTAATTGCTCTTATCTGCACTTTTTCTTAAGTCTCAGCATCTTTTTTGTAATGTGGTGTCCAAAACTGGATGCAGGTTACTAAGGTTTTATAAAGCAGGACTTTATGTGATTATTATTTTATGCCTGTTTATACAATCAAGGATTGTATTTGTAAAGTATATGTACATAACGTAGTTGGGTTGACAATATATAAAGCTCAAATATATATGTCTGTAGCTTTAAGGAGAAATACTGTAATGTATTATGCTGTGTTCTGGTTGGTTGAATGTACTGCAAGTTGCCATAAGAGGGAGCTATCGATCATGGTTTAACTCTCTCTCCCACTGAAGCTCTCTCCCACTGAAGATCTCTCTTGATGCTGATATTGACTTTTCTCTCTGACTGAATATGGACTGATACTGACTAACTCTGTTTACTTTGATATTCTGTTATTGAAGATTATCTGTTGTATTATGGTTTGATATTTGTCTGCTATAAAAGACATGAAAATGGTAAGAAGACTTTATAACTGGATACTGTTGGACTGTTAAAACGTGTATGACCTGGACTGTTTATTTGGACTGCTACTTCTTCGAGTAAACATTAACACAATTTGGTGTGTCTCTGTGTGGCTGTGTATTTATTCATAACTGTTCTCATATCCGTTTCCATGTGCATATCCTTGTTACACAAGGGTTACTCTGCACATATCCTAACAGTATTAGCTTTTTTGGCTGCTGCGCACACTGCTGACTCATACTTAAGTGATTGTCTACTAGAACTCCAAGGTCCCTCCCAAAGTTATTGTTTTTGAGGAAGCTTTTGCATAATATGTACTTGTATCTTTGGTTTTTCTTGCCTAAGTGTAAAACTTTGCTTTTCTGCACATTAAATTTCATTTTCTATGGCAGTACTTCACATCTGGAAAAGCTTCTCCTCCAAACATCAATATGGCTTCCATCCTGATGACATTCAAAAAGTCTCTGAAACTTGATTTTCTTACAGGTTTGGGGATAAGGTGATGGTTAAACCTCTATATGATGCTTTGTTTGCTATAAAGAGTTTGCTTTGGGATGCCTATACTCATGTTCCTATGTTCCTTTATTATTTATTTACTGCATTTGTTTATTTAATGTATAGCATGTCATACATGGACTAGCAAATATATATTAACATTTCATCTATATTAGTTGAACACAATAAAATATTTTTAAAAGATCTATGTTCGAACACCAATATCTATATCATTTAACCATTGAAGCACAGCATCATTTTTACAGGTAGTGCACAGCTTACAGCAGTTCATGTTAAGATATTAAGATTTAAGAACTGACCAGCAATGAGTAGCTGCACGATGCTGTAAAGCTGATGTAAGTCTGGCTGATGTAACAAGAGTGATTCAGCAGAGTATGGGTATTTCCCTTTAAGGCTGGAAAGTAAAGTTCCCCTTAAGAGGTGTGTATATAAAGGCAGCCATTAGAGGGCATGGTTCTCTTTCCTTGTGGCCAATATTCAGTGCAGAAGTTCTCCATGTGTTAAGAAGAAGAAAAGCTTGCTTGTAAAGGTATTTTGCTACCAAATGTATATTATCTGTATTTACCTGGTCACGCTGCCAACTTCAAAATCAGATACAAAAATTTATGCCACCAGATAAACACTGAATGCACCAATTATCACATTAAACAAGAGGACAACCTTCTATGCACCAATTCCACCCGCACTTTCTTCAATTTTGTAAACAACAAACTAAAAGACTCAAGATCCATCCCACCCCTGAAAGGACCTAATGGTACAGACTGCAGTGACGACACCACTAAAGCCAACCACTTTAACATTTTCCTGGTTCAGTATTTGTAAACAGCAGTGGCTCGTGCCCAGTATTTGCTAGTCAAACCACAGACAACTACAATGATCTAATACATATCGATTTTACAGAAGACAACGTTGATCTAAAATCTAAAACCATCTCTATCTATTGGACAGGACAGAATATATACCTACTTCTTAAAAAAGCTATCCACTGCCATAGCCAAATTGCTAAGCATAATCTTTGAAAAATCTTTCAGGACCAGCTCCTTGCCAAACCTATGGTCACAAGCCACAGTCATCCCCATCTTCAGAAAGGGAGACCCCAGTCTAGTTGAAAATTACAGACCAATCTCTTTATGCTGCATCACCTGTAAAGTCATGGAATCAATGGGGATGGAGAGGCGGGGAGATGGAGAGGCAGGGAGTCATATCACGTGAAGGGAGCATGCTGCCGCTGTCTAAGAGCTGTGGCGTGCTCCGACTCCCATGCCTCTGCCCACTCCCCCGGGGATACGGGACTCGGAGGCCCTAGACTCAGGTTGGTGTATTTTAATGCCAGGTCCGTGGTTAATAAGGCTCCCCTCCTTGGTGAATTAATCAGGGAGGAGGCTGTGGACCTGGCCTGCATCACTGAGACCTGGTTGGGGCTGGAGGGTGGAATGCCCTCTGGTTGATTTGTGCCCCCCAGGTTTTCAGATTTTGCACTGGCCATGAGCTTAGGGGAGGGGTGGGGGGTCGCTGTTGTTATTCGGGAGACCTTGATTCCAAGGGAGGTCACCGTTCCGCAGATAGGCAGGTGTGAAGCCCGCCTCTTGAGGTTGGGGCCTGGTGGTCAGTTGGGCCTGTTGCTGATATACCTATCCCCAACTATGTGGCAACGGCCCTGCCTGGGTTGCTTGATGCCCACTCAGGAGTGGCGGTGGAGTTCCCAAGCCTTTTGGTTTTGGATGACTTCAACCTGCCCTCCCTGGGGGGGACATCGGGATTGGCCCAGGAGTTCATGGCTTCCATGGCAGCTATGGACCTGACCCAAATAATACAGGCCCCCACACATGAGGGGGGCAACATACTCGACCTTGTTTTTGTCTCGGAACATTGGCGTAGTGATCTGGGGTGGGCACTGTGAATGTCCAACCCATAGCATGGTCAGATCTCCTGCGGCTGGTCTTCCAACAAGCGGCCCCACACCGTTGGGATGAGGAGCCATTGAGATGGTTCCTCCCCAGACGTCTGATGGACCCTGAAAGGTTCCAGATGGAACTGGGGGTTTTGCCCGCCTCCCTTATCCACAGCTCGGCCGAGGTACTGGCGGCCACCTGGCAACAGGCTGCTACTGAGGCCCTCGACCGAGTTGTCCCCTTGCGTCCCCTCACTCACCGCAGATCCCAGACAGCTCCTTGGTTCACGGAGGAGCTCAGGGAGATGAAGCGGTGTAGGAGGGGGTTAGAGAGCAGGTGGAGGTCGACCCACTCCTAATCCGACCAAGCCCAGCTAAGAGCCTATATTAGGACTTATCCGGTAGCTTTGGGGGCGGTGAAGAGGTCATACCTCTCCGCTATCATAGTGTCCACAGATGACCACCCAGCTGCCCTGTTTAGGGTCACCCGCTCCCTCTTACATCGGCGGGCGGGGTTGGATCCAATGCAGGGTAGGGCTGAGGAATTTGGTCAGTATCTGTTGGATAAGATCGCTCGGATTCGGGAGGGGCTGGACTCTAATTTGCAGTGGTCTGAGGAGGGAGGGACAAGAAGTCCAGCCGATATCATCTGGGCTGAGTTTGATCCTGTTTCCGAGGATGAAATGGACAGGATTATGTGACGTTTGAGTTCCACCACATGTTTGTTGGACCTGTGCCCTTCCTGGATGGTGTGCGGCTGGCTCCAGGCAGTAGTCAATGCTTCATTAAGGGAGGGCTCTTTCCCCGCCGCCTTGAAAGAGGCGGTGAGACCCTCCTGAAGAAGCCTGCCCTGGACCCTGCCTTGAAGAACAACTTTCGTCCAGTCTCCAACCTTGTTGAGCGAAGGTTGAGTGTGTGGCTCAACAGTTTCCTTTTCCTGGATGAAGCGGACTATCTAGATCCCTATCAATCAGGCTTCCAGCCCGGGTTCAGTACACAGGCGGCATTGGTCGCACTGGTGGATGATCTCTGGAGGGCAGGACAGAGGTTTGTCCTATTAGATCTCTCAGCGCTTTCGATACCATCGACCATGGTATCTTATTGCGCTTGAGGGGTTGGGAGTGGGAGGCACTGTTTTGCAGTGGTTCTCCTCCCTACCTCTCGGGCATTCATCGGTGTTGGCAGGAGGGCAGAGGTCGGCCCCAAGGGCTCTCATGTGGGGTCCCCAGGTCGGTCCTCTTGCCCTCCTGTTCAACATCTATATGAAGCCGCTGGGTGAGATCATCCGGGGTTTTGGGGTGAGGTATCATCAGTATGCTGATGATACCCAGTTATACATCTCCACCCCAAACCAAATCAGTGATGCCCTCTCTGTGATGTCCCGTTGTCTGGATGCGGTGCAGATCTGGATGGGCAGGAACAAACTACAGCTCAATCCAGCCAAGACTGAGTGGCTGTGCGTACAGGCATCTCGCTCCAGTGAGTATATTCCACCTTTGGCCATAGGGGGAGAGGTGTTACCCCCTGTGGATAGGGCGCGGAACTTGGGGGTTCTCCTGGATTCACGGCTCAGTTTGGAGGAGCAGGTGGGAGCCGTGTCTAGGGGGGCCTTTGCCCAGGTTCGGCTGGTTCGCCATCTCCACCCTTATCTGGATTGAGATGCCCTTCGCACGGTCACTCACGCACTTGTTACGTCCCGACCCAACTACTGCAACGCTCTCTATGTAGGACTGCCCTTGCATACCATCCGGAGGCTCCAGTTGGTGCAGAATGCGGCCGCACGGGTTGTGATGGGAGTTTCCTGATACTCCCATGTTACGGCCCTCCTGCACGAGCTGCATTGGTTGCCGGTTGCCCTCCGGGTGTGATTCAAGGTTCTGACGGTAACATTCAAAGTCCTTCATGGCATGGGTCCGGGGTACTTGCGGGAGTGTCTCCTGCCGATATCAAATACTGGTCGCCCTGTGCGAGCACACAGGTTGGGACTCCTCGGGGTGCCGTCCACACAACAATGTCGGCTGGCAGTGACCCGGGGAAGGGCCTATTCTGTATCAGCCCCCACCTTATGGAATCAGCTACCCGTTGGGCTCTGGCTGGCTCCTGATCTCTCCTCCTTCCGGCACGATCTAAAAACCTGGTTGTTTTTACAGGCTGGGCTGGACTGATCTCCTGGGGGAGAGGGTTGGTTTTAAATTCAATTTTAATTTGGTTTTATAGTTGTATTTTGGCTTGTCTAGTTTAATTTCTTTTTAAATAATTTATTGTTCTGTGTTTTTATCTGTGAGCCGCCTCGAGTCCTTTTTGGAGAGTGGTGGCATACAAGTCTAAATAAATAAATAAATAAATAAATAAATAAATAAATAAATAAATAAATATTAACCAATCCATTATCCTCCACTTAGAGACAAACAACCTACTCTCAAATAAACAATTTGGTTTCATAAAAAAACTATCCTGTAATCTGCAACTCTTACACTGCAAAAACATATGGACTACACAACTCGATCAGGACAAAGCAATAGACGCAATCTACATAGACTTCTGTAAAGCCTTCGATTCAGTGGTACATGACAAACTACTCCTAAAACTAAAATCTTACGGTATCTCTGGACACCTGCATAACTGGATAGAAGCATTCCTGTCAAACAGGCAACGAATCGTCAAAATTGGGAGTGTCCTATCAAATTCTGTACCTGTCAACAGTGGTGTCCCCCAAGGCAGTGTTCTAGGACCAACTCTCTTCATAATCTACATAAATGACCTCTGTGATCATATTAAGAGCAACTGCGTTCTCTTCGCTGATGATGTAAAGCTATTCAACACCACAGAAAATACTGCTACCCTTCAAAAAGACCTCGACTATGTATCAGAATGGTCAAACAAATGGCAACTTCAAATTTCAACAAATAAATGCTCTGTTTTGCATATTGGCAAAAAAATCAGAAAATAAAATACAAGCTGAATAGTCAAGACCTTGTTGATGATCCAAACTTCATCAAGGACCTTGGAATACTCATCTCTAATGATCTAAGTGCTAGAGCCCACTGTAACTACATAGCCAAAAAGGCATTAAGAGTTGTTAACCTAATCCTATGTAGCTTTTTCTCTGGTAATATCACACTAGTAACTAAGGCATACAAAATATTTGCTAGACCAATACTCGAATACAGCTTATCAGTCTGGAACCCACATCACGTATCTGATATTAATACAGTTGAAAAAGTCCAGAAATATTTCACAAGAAGAGTTCTACACTCCGCTACTCGTTGCAGAATACCTTATGCCACCAGACTTGAAATTCTAGACCTAGAAAACCTAGAACTACGCTGCCTTTGGTCTGATCTAAGTATAGTATATAAAATCATACATTGCAATGTCCTTCCAGTCAATGAATACTTCAGCTTCAACCATAACAATACAAGAGCACACAATAGATACAAACTCAAGGTTAACCGCACCAAACTTGATTGCAGGAAATACAACTTCAGCAACAGAGTGGTCAGTGTCTGGAATACTCAACCTGATTCTGTGGTTTCTTTCACAAATCCCAAAAACTGTAACCTTAGACTGCCTACTATTGACCTCACTCCTTTCCTAAAAGGTCTGTAGGGGGCGTGCATAAGTGCACCAATGTGCCTACCGTCCCTGTCCTATTGTTTTTTTTTATTTTTCTTATATGTATTCATTTCATGTATTCACAACTATGTTTATCCTTGTAAGCGATTGACTAAATAAATAAATAAATAAGTATTTAGATTGTACTGTTTGTAAAGAGTCCAAAACCAAGGTTTATCCTGTAAGTAAGAGAAGTAAAAGACAGAGTATTGCAATTAGTTTATGCTGATTTGATTGGCCCTATGGTACTCTCTTTAGGAGGAGCTAGATATGCCTTAGTGGCTGGTTATAGTAGATATGGGTTTTGTTATTTACTGAAAAATAAAACTGAGATGTTGCAACAATTCAGGCAATGGGTAACAATGGTAGAGAGACAATAGGGGTACAAGGTATGCCAGCTACAAATGGACAGGGGATCAGAGTTTATGTCTGACAAGTTCCAAAGATGGTTAAGCAGTCTGGGGATTATACATAGAAGAACAAATCCATACTCACCAGCAAAAAATGGAGTGACTGAATGATAAAATGGTGTAATACAAACGATGAAGAATGCATTGCTTGCTGATCCATAAAGCATACTGGAGGGAAGCCATGAGGAGAGCAAATTATATTATTAACAGGTTATGGAGTGTGGCAATACAAGAAATGCAATATTTTATGTTACTTGGTAGGAAACCCTCATTAGCTCATTTGAGGACATTTGGCAGCTATGCCTGGGTATATATTCTGAAAGGTACCAGGAGAAAAGGACAGTGTAAGGCCAGGAAGTTAAAGTTTGTTGGATATGAGCCAGGAACAAAAGGGTATAGATTTACAGATGGTACCAAGCAGGTAATGATTTCCAGATCTGCTAGTTTTGTGGAGCAGAATAAATGGAACAAGGTACATGTGAATCATGAAGTGTTTATGCCAATGAGTAATCATAGTATACCAGACAGTGAGACAGGGAAGAACAGACAAGACACCAGGTCAGATATAGATATCTGGATAGAAGAGGATAGACCTGTGATAAAAAGAGGAGACACAGAAGATATAGACGCAGAAGATATAGAAAAAAAGAGACCTGTAACAGACACACAGGAACATATAATATCAAGGAGATCTAATAGGAGGAACAAAGGTATACCTCTTGAACAACTCACAGCAAGTGGGGTAAGAGCATTCAGTGTCAGGTATGATTTCCAAAGTTGCCAGGAGATAATGAGATTGCCAGAAGGGAAAAAGGCACAAATGGTGTTACACAGATGATGTTTGCTGACACTGTAGTTGGAATGTAAAAGAAGCTGTACCAGTGTAGATGTTTATTAAATGCTGTAATGTTAAAGAGGCTGTATAAGAGTTAAAGAAGCCTGTATCTGTGGAAAGAATAACTATGTTAAAGAGTTTGGTTTATCTGTTGTTCAGTTTTAAATGGGGGGAGTATTAAGGTTTTAAGATTTAAGAACTGACCAGCAGTGAGTAGCTGCTTAATGCTGTGAAGCCGATGTAAGTCTGGCTGATGTAACAAGAGTGATTCAGCAGAGCATGGGTATTTCCCTTTAAGGCTGGAGAGTAAAGTTCCTCTTAAGAGGTATGTATATAAAGGCAACCATTAGAGGGCGTGGTTCTCTTTCCTTATGGCCAGTGTTCAGTGCAGAAGTTCTCCGTGTGTTAAGAAAAAGAAAAGCTTGCTTGTAAAGGTATTTTGCTACCACATGTATATTATCTGTATATACCTGTTGTATATTAAACCACTGTTAATGTCTAGGTCTCTGTGTGCTGTGTGTTGCTACTTTATGAAGGTAATCATGCTGCCAAATGCTCTGACAGTTCATTTAGTGACCATTCAAAGTTATAACAGCACTGAAAAAGGTGACTTATACCTATTTTTACAGTTACAACTTTTGCAGCATCCCCATGATCATGTGATTAAAATTCAGATGCTTGGCAACTGGCTCATACTTATGATCATTGCAGCGTTCTGGGGTCAACCTTTGCAACCTTCTGACAAACAAAGTCAATGGGAAAGCCAGATTCACTTAACAACCAGGTTGCTAACTTATTAATTTATTAACAGATTCACTTAACAACTGTGGCAAGAAATGTCATAAAATGGGAGAAAACTCACTGAACAAATGTCTCACTTAACAAGAGAAATTTGGGCTCAATTGTGGTCATAAATCGACAACTACCTATATTTTTTAAAAATCAGATACTAGACTGGTATATGCCTTTAGCTTACAGTCACAATATGATCTACAGTTTGATGTGGGACCCCACTGCCACACTGAGAGGAGGATACTATGCTCCATTGATTCAGAGAGTCCCAGCAGACACTGTGTGAGATTCGAATCCTATTTAGGCTTGTCCATTGCTGACTTGGTATTTTTTATTATGTATTTTAAACAGTAAGCTGCCTGGGATCATCTGGCATTAGGTAGTCTACATTGCAATCACATTTTTTCCCCAAAGGATTAAAATTAAACATTTATATTTGCACTCACAAGTTCTTCATGTCTTGTATGCCCCATGAATCAGAATCACTGCACAGTCCTATGTGTGTGTGGTTTACCTGCTTTCCTGTGGATGTATGTGAGTATAAGTAGCAATTTTCAGTTCTTTCATGAAAGGAAGCCAAAATGATCTATCTGTTCAATGAAGTATTCATATTTACAAAAACAAGATCAAACAATATGTAAGTTTCTATTCTTTTTCCTCCCAAAATAGTTCAGTTCTATTTTTGTGAAAACCATGAGCTATAAATTTACTGGTTACTAAACAATTTGCTCTTGTTGTTCCTGTTTTGAAATCAGTACTTATAAAAACATTTACAATATCAGCTTTGGGAAGAGAGGAAAGAAAAAATTCCAATGCCAACCTCTATCTCCTCTTTCTATTTACAACTTGACTTTCTCTGGATGAGAACGTGCTTTCAAAACGTCGTTTTATGTCTCATAAATTTAGATACTTCAATCAATCAGAGTAGAACTGGAAGGGACCTTGGAGGTCTTCTAGTCCAACCCCCAGCTCAAGCAGGAGAACTTGTCCCATTTCAGACAAGTTGTCATGCCCCTGTCGGAGGAGGAAGACGAACAGCTGACAGGGAGTGGGAGTGTGACTCCATTGGCTTTGGAGGAGGCTGGGAAAAGGCAAAGCCCAGCTGGGCAGAGCAGGGAAGAGGTAGAACAAGGGAGAGGGAGTTTAGAGGAAGATCCAGGCCCACCCCCTCTTCATCCTAGGGCACGCAGGGAGGAACAGAGAAGAGAGCAATGTGGGTTGCTTGGCTTATGGGGGAGGAAAGGGACCTGATTCCCTTCATTAGAACTGAATGCTGACTGCGGCAGCTGCTAGGAACAAACCTGACTTTATCTTGTGTTGACTTTGCTTATCTGTGTTCCTGGCGTCTTCCCAGCCATGTGAGTTTTGCCATGCCTGCATGTCTGGAATTCTTGCTCCTGCCCTGCCAAACTAATTACCTCATTTTGGCTTGATTGGAGTTACAGTTTTTGTTGACCATGTTTTGGACTTGATTCTCTGCAGTCAAAGGCTGTTCCTGGGAGAATTTTTCTCCAGCCAGAAGGTAACCTGGACATTGGGGGCAAAGTTGGAGCTAATAAAGGGACTCTTATTGATCATCTGACTGTGTTGCCTTTGTGCAACGCCCCGGGTCATCACACAATTGGCTGTCCAGTCTCTTCTTAAAGACCTCCAGTGATGAAGCACCCACAACTTCAGAAGGCAAGCTGTTTCATTGGTTAATTGTTCTAACTGTTAGAAAGTTTTCCTTAATTCCAGGTTGCTTCTCTCCTTGAATAGTTTCAATCCACTGCTTCTTACCCTGCCTCCTGGTGCTGTGGAAAATAAGTTGACCTCTTCATCTTTGTGGCAGCCCCTCAAATACAGGAATACTGATGTCACGTCGCTCATGATACCTTAAATTTTTTTCAGCTAAACTCCAGGGGATCCGAGAGAAAAGATCCAAGTGATCCACAAAACTGCCAGCGCGCTGCTCAGTTGCCATCAGCCAAAGCCACTGCCTCCGTTCCTGCTACTGCCATATTTAGCCTCTGAGCCTAGCCACCCTCCCTCTACCCCACAAAGATCTTTCCTTTCCAGCAACCCAACAGCTACCTGAACACACAGAGATCTTTCCTTCCAAGAAGTTCCATAGGATCCGAGATAAAAGATCTAAACAATTAAGTGGGAAGAAGCATAGCAGCTGGGGAGAAGCACAGGGGTGGGATCCAACAGGGTTAACTACTGATTCGGTGATTTACAAGGTTCAGTGATTTATGATATGCTTCTTTGCATGCTGCGCGCACACCTGTAAATCGTCATCAGCTTGCTGCCTGGACAGCTGCGCAGCACTGCGGGCAGAGAAGCAGCATTTGAAAAAGCACTTTTTTCCTGTTTTTTCAACTACAGCTGTGCCTCACACGGCAGCTGAGGTTGAAAATGGAGGAAATAAAGGTCAGGTAAGAGCCTGGGCGGGCAGGTGGGCCAAAACATCAGCAGACATAGAACCAGTTCTATGTCTGCTGCTCTTCAGAGCTACCGGTTCTACAGAGCCGGACAGAACCAGTAGCATCCCACCCCTGGAGAAGCATAAGAACTATACAAAACAAAAACATAGAACTATACAAAACAAAACATAGAACTATACAAAAAACAGAACTATACAAAACAAAGTGGGGAGAAGCATAGCTGCAGTGACACCTGCTGGCAGAAATGGGAGGTGCACAGAAATATATACGCTGTTTAGAGCAAAACACTGAGACTGTTTAATCAAGTGCAGCTCTAGAAATTTAAGCAGAAGTTAAACAGACAAAGCGGACAGTAAATACCTTGTTTCTTTTTATTGTTGCTCTGTGAACTTTCCTGACACCAGTGCCACCACTGCAAACCTACCATGCCATCCAAAAAACACTCCACTGCCAAACCCTCACCCCCCAAAAAGGTGATCTCTACTGATGATCCACACGACCCCTGCATATGCTTTATCTGTACAGAAGCCTTCAAAGAGAACAAGAATACCATGAAATGCTTACTTTGTGACATGTGTGTTCACAACAAGTGCTTGGGTTTAAACAAAAGCTTAGACCAATTCCTACAATCAACTTCACTAAAAACCTCCAAATTTAGGTTTCCACTTCTCTGCACATCATGTAGACCCAGACTGGACAAATTTATTATTCTACTTGAAAGGGTAAACACTGTTGAAGCGTGATATGAAGCGCAGTTAGCATCCCTCGAAAAAAATTATATAACTCAGAAAAGTGAAACTCCAACCCAAATTATTACCCCAACTCAACAGCCATAGAAAACCATCTTCTGAGTAACATGTCCAACCTTGTCAAAGACAACAACCTGCGAGTAACATCTCCATCCTTGTAAAAGACGCAATTGAACTTGAACAGAAGTGTCCCAATACCATCTTATTTGGGCTTGAGGACACCAACAATTCAGACATCACAAAGGTCTGCAATATCATCAGCAACTTTCAAACATTGACCATCACTCTTGATGAAATCATTGACATTACCCGCAATGGCCCAGAGTTCAAAAACAGCGACAGCTCAGTGGCCCCATGATTCTGCAGAATCATTTGCAAAAGTGAAATCAGAAAATGCCAATTCATTCACAAACTCATTCACAAAAAGCAGTACTAACCATAAGAAACTTCACTCACGGCCTGACCTGTCAATACTACAACGCGCCGTGAGCTCCGCTCAGAGCTTAAAAGATGCCAGGACCAGGGTGAGACAGACCTATATATAGACTCCCGCCTGACTGTATCAAATGCAAGACCAACTTCACACATCCCAACAACCACCCTGCAACAACCAAAACTAGGCACGCACACCCCCAACTTCTTCCAAGTCCACCACTACAGACCTTAAATGCAAGCTGCTGAACGCAAGAAGCCTCACAAATAAAATGCCTGAATTACTACTACTACTAAATGTGGCCCTTTTCGATCTAATCTTTGTCTGCAAGAAGTGGTCGAATGTATCCTTACCAGACTCCATTACCACAGTATGTGACTATCATGTTTTCCAATCTGACCATGAAAACCGTAGGGGGGGTGTTGTCATTTTCTATAAAAAGTCCCTAGATCTGAAAAAGATTCAAGTTACACAGGAGATTGGTCTTCCTGAGACCATCATCTGTGATCTGTCCATAAATACCAAACGTCCCTTCTTACTACGTTACAGAGCCTCTAATTACGACCTCAATCATGCAAACAAGCTAACTGCTCTACTAACATGGGCAGCCTCCTGCTCACACCCTATTATCTTTCTTGGTGACCTCAATCTACCTCTAATTAATTGGTCCCTAAACGAATGTACAACTGAACTCATACATGCAACCGTGTACAATACCGTTACTACTCTGGGACTGGATCAATTAGTAACAAACAATGCTAGACTCAACAACTGCCTTGATCTCATCTTCTTCAACAGTTTAAACACAATTTATTGACTACAAATAAAAGAACCTTTTTCTAATAGTGACCACAGCATGATTGACTTTTGTCTCAATTTATGTCCCTGCAAAGAAGGTCATAATGACAGGACTCCAAAATATAACTTTTAAAAAGCCAACTATGATCTCATAGCTGCTGACCTCTCATCTCTCAATTGGCATATTCTATTCACTGGTTGTAATACTGTTGAAGACCATTATAAAAAAAATTTTGCTTGAAGTCAAAAGAGTCATTAAACTATATGTACCAATAGTAACCCCCAAAGCCAGTAAAAAAATTACCTATAACAATAAGGAAACTCCAATAAAAAAATATCTTTGACGAAAAAACAAAACTAGCTACGTAGCTAACTTTAAAAGCTGCTACAAAACCCTATGCCATCAGATAAAGGCAGAATGCACCAATTACTACTGGAAATAAGAGGAAAAACTATTACACACAAAATCCACCCATGCCTTCTATAATTTCGTAAACACCAAACTCAAAGATTCAAAAACCATGCCACCCCTAAAAGGGCCTAACAGGAAAGACTATAATGATGAAGCCGTTAAAGCCAATATTTTCAACATGTCCTTCAATTCAGTCTTTGTCAACAGCAATGGCTCATGCTCCACATTTCCTAATTGTACCACAGCTAATTGCAATGCTCTACTACATATTGATTTTATAGAAGATAACACTGAAAAGGCACTATGCAAATTAAAACCATCTCTATCTATTGGCCCCGATGGATTATGTGCTTACTTCTTAAAAAAGCTTTCCACTGACATAGCCAAACCACTAAGGACAATCTATGAAATACCTTTAAGATCCAGCACTTTGCCCAAACTATGGTCTTTAGCCACGGTCATTCCTATCTTCAAAAATGGAGACCCCAGCCTAGTTGAAAATTACAGACCAATCTCATTATGTTGTGTCACCTGCAAAGTCATGGAATCAATCATCAACCAATCCAGTATGCTCCACTTAGAGACAAACAACCTACTCTCTAACAAACAGTTTGGTTTCAGGAAAAATTTGTCCTGTAATCTACAACTCCTACACTTAAAAAACATTTGGACTACACAACTTAACCAGGGTAAAACAATAGACACAATTTACATAGACTTCTGCAAAACTTTTGATTCAGTGGTACACGACAAACTACTGTTAAAACTACACTCTTATAGCATTTCTGGATAACTGCACAAATGGATAGCTGCATTCCTGTCAAACAGGCAACAAATAGTCAAAATAAGGAGTGCCCTATCAAATCCTGCACCAGTTAACAGTGGTCTCCCCCAAGGCAACATTCTAGGATCCACTCTCTTTCTACTCTACATAAATGACCTTTGTGATCATATTAAAAGCAACTACATCCTCTTCGCTGATGATGTAAAACTATTTAATACCACTGACAATACTGCTGCCCTATACAGCGACCTTGACTATGTGTCAGAATGGTCGAACAATTGGCAACTTCAAATCTCAACCAACAAATGCTCTTACACATTGGCAACAAAAATCAGAACACTAAATATAAACTGGGTGGATACAACCTTGTATATGACCCTCACTCTGTCAAGTACCTAGGAGTACTCATTTCAAAAGATCTAAGCCCCAGAGTTCACTGTAACAGCATTGCCAAAAAGGCATTAAGAGTTGTTAACCTTTTGTGAAGCTTCTTCTCCAGTAACATTGAACTGCAAACTGGGGCATACAAAACCTTCACCAGACCAACTCTCAAATACAACTCATCTGCCTGGAATCCACACTGTATAATGGACATTAATACAATTGAATGAATCCAGAGGTATTTCATGAGAAGAGTAATCCACTCCTCCGCTCGCAATAGAATACCTTATGCCACCAGGCTTGAAATTTTGGACCTAGACAACTTAGAACTACGCCACCTACGGTCTGACCTAAGCTTAGTACACAAAATTGTCTGCTTCAATGTCCTACCTGTCAATGACTACTTCAGCTACAACCACAATAACACACAAGCAAACAATAGATACAAACTCAAAGTAAACCGCTCCAAACTTGATTGCAGAAAATATGACTTCAGCAACAGAATGGTCAATGCCTGGAACTCACTACCTACTCTGTTGTTACATCCTTAAACCTCCAAAACTTTAATCTTCAATTGTCTACTGTGGACCTCACTCCATTCCTAAGAGGTCTGTAAGGGGCGTGCATAAGTGCACCAGTGTGCCTACCGTCCCTGTCCTACTGCTGCCATTTATTCCTACTCATTTATTATGTACATACTTATACCGGTTTATACTTATATGTTTATATGTTATGTTCATACCAGTAGAGGTATTCCACCCGGTTCTGCCAAGCAGGTAGCAGTGATGAGCAGGAGAGACCGAACCAGTTCTCTCCGCTGCTCTGCTGTTGGGCCCACCCACCCACCCGGCCTCCCATACTCATCTTTATTCTCTGAATTTGAAGCACAGCTGCTTTGCGTGGCACAGAAGAGTTCTGCATGGCAGCTGCTGAAGCAACTGGGATCGTGCAGGCTTGCAGGAGGTGAGTTAGAATGCCTCTGCACCTGTGCAAATACCTCTGTGCCTGTGCAAAATGCACATTTGGCATGTTTGGCATGTTTACCATCAAGCCACACCCGCCGAACCGGTGGTCAAAATATTTGAATCCCATCACTGGTTCATACTTATACTTGTTTTCTCATACATGCTTGACAAACTAAACTAAACTAAATAAAATAAATAATACTGATGCAGCCCTCAATGAAATTGGGTTTGACACTCCTGTTGTAAAGCAATGTTAACAATAACTTTTTAACTCTTGGTGTAGCTTGACTTCCCACTGTTATTTTTTTATTTGCTACTTTATCAATGAATGATTCACTAGAGAGAAAAAAGGGTTATTTTTATTATGAGGATTTATTAATAACAAAAAAGCTCATCCAGGGAAGATAAAATCATTGATTTGGACAGTTAATGTTTTAATGCTTAATCAGCTGGTATTATTCTGAAATTTTGTCCTGTAAACTTATGCACAGCTGTATTGTTAAGAATATATATTTTAGTTTAATTTAAAGGGATCTACGCTACTACACACAGACACAACCAACACATGGCTAGATATGATCTAAACTAATTATCTTTTTTTATAAACAAACAAAAAAAGATTTTTCAGCTACAAAATTCAAAGAGAAGTAATAATTTAACTCTGAACTAGGGTTTAATATTCCAAGAGTTGTGCTGAATCAAACCAAGGACCTTTTTAGTCCAGCTGTCAGGATTCTGGCAGTTACCCCAATTAAATCATGAGTCTTGAGCCAAACTCCTAAAACTTCAAAGGATTTATTGGAAGTCAACATGTCGGCACGACCTCAGTGTAGCCGACTCTGTGACACATAATTCACTGTCATCCTTAACACTGCTTTTCCCCCCACCCCTCTGGGTGTATTATAATTCATATTCTCCAACGAAACACATCCATAGCCAAGAGTCATCAATCATGCTCTCCAATTAGATTTTTTTCCCCAAAATCGTTTTATTTCAATCTACATATAACAATACATTAATAGTGTGGCATCAATACATCTCTTATTGTATATATTCATATTAATTCATACTTCTTCAATATTTATTTTCAACTTACTCTCTCCAAATGCCTACCACCATATCAATTAAACATACCTAGTAATTCCATTATTCAATTTTCTCCGTTTTCATTTTATTTTATTTTTAAATAAAAAATTCTCATTTGGCAAGCAGTATGGTTCCAAGTTTCACATCTCAATACAAACATGACCATAGTTACCTATTCGTTTTATTTGTTTAATTTCATACTGCGTCATCCTTATCATTATTAAATATTAAGCTTATCTTATCCAATCCCAATTCATGTTCTCATATCTTATTTTACAATGTTATCTAAAATTCTCATCTCCTTTCTATTATCATTTCTCATATTATTATTATTTTCTGTCACCTTTGTCATTTTGTCAATCCTTATTTGTGAATATAATTGTCCCCTCTAGTTAGTAATTCGAGCTAACCACCTTCATTCTTCCTTAATATCAATCTCCCTATCTAGTATAAAACACAAATATACATATTTTTCTCAGATTCCGCATTATATTTTCTCTATAGATCATCTGAGGAATTTGGTCTGTATCTGCAGGATAAAATCGCTCGGATCCGGAAGGGTTGCTTTGGACTTGCAGTGGTCTGAGGAAGGGGATGCTAGTGGTCTGGCTAATGTAATCTGGACTGAGTTTGATCCTGTTTCTGAGGATGAAGTGGACAGGATCATGCGGGGGCTGAGTTCCACCACATGTTTATTGGACCCGTGCCTTCCTGGTTGGTTTATGCCTCCAGGTCACGCTTTGGCTCTGGGCAGTGGTCAACACTTCATTAGGGGCTGTTCCCTGCCACCTTGAAAGAGGCGGTGGTGAGGCCCCTTCTGAAGAAGCCTGCCCTGGACCCAGCCGTGTTGAACAACTCTCGGTCTCCAACCTTGTTGAGGTGGCAATTGCCGCTTCCTGGAGGACCTACCTGGATACCTGGGCTGGCTCTGGGCAGTTGGTCACACTGATTGGGACAGGGGCCTGTCCTGCCTGTTAGATCTCTTGATACAATCGACCATGGTATCCTGGTGGTGAGGGCTGGGAGTGGGAAGCAAGCACTGCCTCCTGGACCTCAGCAGTGTTGGCAGGGGGCAGAGGTCTCGAGGTCTCTCTGTGGGGTCCCCAGCCTCTTGCAACATTTTATGAAGCCGCTGGGTGAGATCATCCGTGGTGGGCAGCAATTGCTGATGATCATCCAGTATGCGGGCCACATCAGTGATGCTCTCTCCGTGATGTCCCGTTGTTTGGAAGTGCTGCGGATCTGGATGGACAGGAACATGCTTCAATGCAATCCAGCCAAGACAGAGTGGTTGTGCACACCAACATCTCGGTCCAGTAGGGAGGTTCCATCTTTGGTCATGGGGGAGGAGGTGTTGTCCCCCATGGACAGGGCATGGAATCTAGGGGTCCTCCTGGACTCACGGCTCAGATTGGAGGAGCAGGTGGGGTGGCCTGGCAGGGCCTTTGCCCAGATCCGACTGGTTCACCAGTTGCGCCCATATCTGGACCGAGATGCCCTGCACACAATCACTCAGGCGCTCGTTATCTCCTGACTCAACTACTGTAACTCTCTCTACTTAGGACTGCCCTTGCATACCACTTGGAGGCTTCAGCTGGTGGAATCGCGGCGGTAGTGATGGGAGCTCCCGCTCCCATATTACACCACTCCTGCGGCCTGCATTGGCTTCCAGTTGCCCTCGGTTCAAGGTTTTCATGTTAACATTCAAAGTCCTACATGGCATGGGTCCAGGATATTTCACGAGCGACTCCTCCCAGCATCAAATACCAACTGCCCAGTATGAAGCGCTGACAGTCTCCTTGGGGTGCCATCCGCGACTCAATGTCGCTGGCGGTGACCCGGGGAGACCTACTCTGTGGCGCCCCACTTTATGGAATCTTCTTCCGTCCGGCTGGCTCCCGATCTCCGCACCTTCCACCATGAGTTAAAAACCTGGCTGTTTCTACAATCCGGGCTGTGCTGACTCTTTGGGGTTTGTTTATTTTAATTTGGGGGTTTTAATTCCAATTCGGCTTATAATTGTTTAATATGTTTTTAGGTAATTTATTTATTGTTGTATTTTTAGCTGTGATTTATTGTTGTATTTTTAGCTTTGATTCCACACTGCTTCCTGCTCTTTGAAATTCCCCCCCTTCTTTCTGTTGGCAACTATAAAATGTGTGTAGAATATGAGTTGACACCAGCATTTATTTCCTGCAACAGCTATTGCTTCTAGGGTTGCTTCTAGGGTCCTCAAATGCAGAAGTGGAAGACATAGTATCCTATCCTGCAACTGGGAATTGAGGGCATCTTATTTATTTATTTATTTATTTATTTATTTATTCGACTTATATGCCACCCTCTCCGAAGGACTCAGTGACTCACAACTAAAATAGAATACAACAATAAGTTACTTAAAAATATATTAAATTAAAGCCGAATTAATATTAGTATTATTATTAAAACCCCAAAATTACGTAAACAACCCCAAGGGTCAACACTGCCCAGATTGTAAAAACAGCCAGGTTTCTTGCCCCCAACTCAGCATTAAGCCTGAGTCTTCAAGACTAACTGCTCTTGGCTGACTTGCCAACATAATTTGGAGAAATTAGATAAATCCTGCATTAAAGTCATCCAGGTTAGTGGCTGTCACCATGCCTGATAGTCATTCATTCCACAGATAAAGTATGAATTATGTGAAGTAATTTTTATGTTGCCTTTTCTATATCTTTTTTCCAAGTAGCTTCACAGGATAACCCCTGAATCTATTGCTTTGAAAGAGAGGGAAATGATTTTTTAAGGTTTTCCTTTTATGAGGTTCCATAGAATTAACCTTCAATTCTAAATGTGTATTTAAATCAAGTCACATTCTGTAAACCCTGGTTTTTCAAAGTTCCTAGGTGACAATTTGTTTCATATACTACATACAAACTTCCCTAGAGCTGGAATCAGTAGAAAATTGCAGGCCTATTCTATAAGTTTTCAGTGATTTTGGAGGGGAGAGATATATTTGCATGTCATTGCTACCAAAAGTATTCATATCCTTTTTATCTGTAAGTCCTATAAGATAGTCCAGCCAGGAAGCCCAATCAGGAGTAGTAGTTTTACCTTTATTGTAAGGTTACATTATTATCAGAATTGTGCACAACTGAAAATATTTTCCCATCCTTTCCTTTACCCTGCAGAAAACTATGAAGGATCCCTTCTGAAACATTTCGCATCCGTTCTCTCTTCTTTGCTTGAGACATCCTTTACAAGTCTGTTGTCCAATATGAGGCTTTTCCTCCTGTCTCCCAAAGTGATTCTCACATACCAACATAGCCCAACATGTGACTTTAACCTAAGTCATTATTACTCACGCAGCCCAGAGATTGGGGACCCATGATGTAAGACATGATGTAAGCTTCGGATCTCAACTCTCATAAACCTGATTATGGGATTGTAGTATTTAAAGTACACCAAAAAGTAACCAATTTGATTACTGATGTCCTGCTGTAATGAATACTAAGATAAATATTTGGGAGTATTTGTACTTGAGATGATGACATTGTCTTCTTTTATTTAATCTGCTTCCATTTTTACATAGCTGCTACCACCTGTTCTTTCCCCTGAATCTGTTTTTAGAATACAGACTCTGAAATCTGTCCTTTGGATGTTTGGTGCTATATAAATAAACACTAATTTGATTTTGCCACCAGAGATAGTATCCATTCAACAACTGACACCTCTCAGGTTAATTTAACTGTATGAAATAAGCACATGAAGATATACACCTATAGTTATGAAGAGAAGCATAATATCACCATCCAGAATCCAGCTTTTATAGCCACATCCTATCAGTGTCAATGCTGCATAGTGATATATCTTTTCAGGAATCAGAAATATTTTTTGCTGTCCTTGATGGCCACTGTGGATATTTTCCTACTCATGTGATCTTTGGATACATGAAGACTTTTTACCACCCCTATACAGTTTAATCTAATCATCATAAACTCCTTATCTGGATTGAACTACTCTTGACAAGTATACCAGGCATTGTCTGTGGAGATTCTCAGTCATCCAGGTCACAGTTGCCTAAAAAGTGCTTTTTCAAAAGGCAACTGGATTATTTGTTCCTCGGGGAACAAACAGTCCAGTTGCCTTTTGAAAAGCACCAAGCAACAATTGTGCAAGACAATTCAGTGTACCTCTTTTATCACAGGCACATCAAAACAGGATGCTCAATGTGCATCCAGCAAAAGTTACACTGGACATTCAGATGGCGGTTTAAGCTTACTATTTTTAAACATTTCCTTAGGTATCCTGCAGTGAAGCATAGGGATGACACATCACTATATCTGGATACATGAAGACTTTTACTATACAGTTTAATCTAATCATCATAAACTCCTTATCTGGATTGAACTACTCTTGACAAGTATACCAGGCATTGTCTGTGGAGATTCTCAGTCATCCAGGTCACAGTTGCCTAAAAAGTGCTTTTTCAAAAGGCAACTGGATTATTTGTTCCTCGGGGAACAAACAGTCCAGTTGCCTTTTGAAAAAGCACTTTGTAGGTATACCAAGCAACAATTGTGCAAGACAATTCAGTGTATAGGTGGGGCTGACCTCTTTTATCACAGGCACATCAAAACAGGATGCTCAATGTGCATCCAGCAAAAAGTTACTGGACATTCAGATGGCAGGTTTAAGCTTACTATTTTTTTAAACATTTCCCTTAGGTATCCTGCAGTGAAGCATAGGAAGGCAAGACACAGCATCAGACTATATCTCAGGTAATGCCAAAACTAGACAGGAATTACTAGATCTAAGTAGTCCTGAAACATTCTCAGGATACCAAATGTACAAAACAGTTTTATATTTCAAAGGGAAAAATAAATTAGAAGGAGCCAAATAATATCTAACTATTTGGGTTAGAAGCACTTCCTATTATCCCAAGACCCTAAGGCTGTGATTATTAAAGAAAATATGCATGTCTGAAGTGATTTTTAAAAACTACTTCTGCTTAGACTGTCCTCTACCCAACTTAAATTTTAAAGTCTGAGTTGCCTATGTTCCCTGTGCAGATGGGTCTTCTCTTTCTGACCTACATGTGGTTTAGATTACAACTCACAGCCTGACCATTTCCTAACTAGCAATTTCTAACAAAATCTAGCCCTCATTATGGAGATATAAAGTCTGTCTCATTAATCTTACATAGCCATTGACTGAGTTGCAATTTACAGAACTGACAGGCACCATTTTGAGAATCAGAAAATTTTTCACCCAAATGTAATTTCCACTGAAGTCAGCAGGGGCCCTTTTCCAGTCCATCTGGATAGGATGGCTCTCTTCCTATACACTTGGACCAAGTAGTACTTTTTGCTTGTTTCCTCTTCGTTTCCCTCAGTCATTTTGAAGTGTCTTCTACATTGCATAACAAAATGTTTTTAAAATTCTACTTATATTTGCCAAATCAATTTGGAACTGCTTGTCCCAAACTTGTCCTTTCCTTTTAGACTCAAAAAACAAATGACTGATATGTTTCAGTCCTGGCAGTATTCCATTCTTCCAGCTAAAGAGGTTTCCCTAACTTTAAAAAGTGAATTTCCTTCTCCAATAAAAAGCCTCCAAACTACAGTTCCCATAACTCTGAATCAACATGAGAATTTGTAGACAATCCATCTGGAAGTTATTAGACTGGAAAAGACAATCCCACTTTAATAGAAGCTGGTAAAATCAAAGGCATGACATGATGGCTCACATTTAAACATCTAGGATAAGCAAATATGTTTGTAAGCATAGAACATACATATTCAAGACAAAAATACACAGAAGACAATAGAAAAGCCCAACCGAATTTATGGAACCAATTCTCTATGTGTTTTGATAAGATTAGCTGTATCTATCTTTCCCATCCTTAAATGGATGAAAAGGAAAGTCCAAGTCTCTCAATCTTGAAATATGCAGGTGATACAGTTTCTACCAGGGTATGTATATGGAAATTGGCAGAATAGTTGCTTTTGTACATGAGTCATGTGTCTAAACTAAACACTCAAAGAAAGAAAAACATTTGGGAACAAGCTTTGACTTAATCTTTTTACAATGTTCCCAGGAAGATCTTTCCATGGCCTCCACCTACATTTTCACAGATACCCATCTCTGGTGAGAAAAAAATGCTCAACCCAACCACTCAGGACTTAATCATGAATGTAGAAGGATGGTGGAGTGATAGTACAAGCTGTTAGTCCCTCTTCGGTTCATAACCCTAAGTTGTATCTCTTCTACCCACAAATCTGACCATGGATCAGTTCTGAGTTAGCCATCAAAACTGTGAATTTCAATGCTGGGCAGTGAGAGTTGCAGAATAGAAACATCTGGGAGGAAACCAGTGTCTGAGATACATGGAGAGATAGATAAGAGATTCTTTCAAGATCCTTTCATCCATGGAGAACATGGATGTTACTAAAAAGGGCAAGTGGGGGTGCTATACACTTTCGGCTGCTATAAACTGCAAAAGATGGGGGTTTTTTGAAAGTGAATATGGCTGCCAAGAACAAATCAGATGCAGGTGCAACATCTCAAGCCTTGGGTTGTTTACATATTTCCTCCCTGCTGTCACTACTGAAGCGTGAGGGTGTGTTTTTCACCAAGAAGCAACAGCTGCACTTGTTCTACTTTGATGGAATGTCAAGCAATTTCTGCCCACAAAGTGGCACAATCCAGACAACCCACTGCCAACTTCTCCCAGCTCCCAGTGGACAAGACCCACAGGACTGGTGGTGTGTGTGTGTGTGTGTGTGTGTGTGTGTCAGAGAGAGACAGACAGAGAGAGATGAGGCAGAAGCTGAGAGGAGAAAAGTGGTGTGTGAATTGGCATCAAATCTGCTTGGTAGTTGGGAGTCACTTGCTATGGTTAGCTCACCAAGGGGGTGTGAGTTGGAACAGGAAAAGTTCCTCCTGGAGTTAAATGCATGGAATTCAGTTGAATGGCCAGCCTAACGTGTTCTCAAAGTCACAGATACAGAACTAATAAGTTACATGTGTGCCCTTACATTGTTGCTCACTATGACCCAGATAATTTGTATCATAGTTCCTTCAAGGTATTCAGCAACTACTTTTCAAGAGAGAGAAATGATTTTAAAGGCTTTCTTTTAGGAGGTTCCATAGAATTAACCTTCAATAGGTGCCCCTGGCTTTCCAGGCATTGGAGGAGCAGGGGGAGTTCTGGGGGAAAGAACTAGCAGGATCTCTGCCTATCTTCTTTTCCGCTCTTCCCCTATGCCCTCCTCAAACTCATCAGTGGGAGCAAGAAGATAAAGATTCAGCCAGCCCCCATATCTGCCACAACTCAACAAGGGGTGTGGGGAGAAATGTAAAGATCATAATTACTTTGGGTTCTGTTTTCAAAGGCACATTTCCCTCACAGTTAAGGCACAGAGGCAAACTCATCACAGACAGCAAGGACCGCAGGCATGAACCATACCCCCAAATCCAGGACGCAGCCTGTTATCATAGCCATCCAAGAGACGGTCCAGGATCCGTGTAAAATTCTCCGGCCACAATTTCTCTTCCTTTCTGAGCTGTCCCGGGAGCATGGTGAGACTGGAAGTCGAAGGAAAGAAAGCTTGAAACCAGGGGCAACAGAGACGAAATCAGGCAAGGGAGCGAGATAAGACCGCCACCATCGGGGGAGGGGGGGGGAATGGATCCTGGCCTCGCTGGTTCGCACCCCCTCCCGATTTTCTGCCCCCCCCCCGTCCTAATTCTGGGCATCAGGTACAGGTGCAAGGAAACCGGAGCGCAGCAGCGGTGGCGGCGTCGGCGGCAGAGAAGAGAAGCGAGGGCTAAAGTGCTTACCAGGTCGCCCAGCACAGGAAGTGTACGAAGATGATCGACAGCCCCGAAAGCATAGCGACCGTTGGCTCCTTGGCAGAAACCATCTTCGCTTGCCATACTTTAAGGCTGGTTGTGTGTTTCCCCGTCGCTAAACGCCGAGTCCGGAGAGGAGATCGCCCGGCCGCTTAAAAGGAGGAAAAGGAGGAGGGCGGGAAGGAAGGAGCGAGCGAGCGGGGTGCGGAAAGGAGAGGAGGGGCGGACGATCCCGCCACCAGCACGCACGATCTGCCAGCCGGGAGCCAGCCTAGACAACGCTCCGGTACACGCCGAAAGGCAAAAGCCCGGAGGAGGACTAGGAGGAAGACGGGCCCGCTCCTCAAGCCAAGCCCACACACAGTCCAAAGCTACATCTTGTCGACTCCCGGGAGCCGGAGGACGTTAGCGCCGGAGCGCGTCCACCAGTTCATCGCCTGCGACTCCCTTCCCTTCACCCTTTGGGGGATCCCAAGCTTTCAAACCCCACCTCTTCCTCGGGGCCCCTCCTTCTCGCCTTCCCCTTACTACTATTCATCTGCCATACGTCTACTTTTTGCTTCGGATTTATTTATTTATTTATTTATTTATTTATTTATTTATTTATTTATTTAAGCAAGATTGGGGGTGAACTTAATTTTGTGGAGTTCTCTGGGCGGATCGGCAAAGTCAATTTCGACATAACAGTCAGCCATTAATGAATCTCCAAGCATATGCAGAGTGCCCTGGACCATTATTTATTATTTATTTATTTATTATTTGGTCTTATATGCCACCCTTTCTCCCGAAGGACTCAGGGCGGCTCACATTAAAACAACCATACAAATTACAAAAGTTAAAAAGGAATTAAACCGAATTCGACCAAATCATTGTTAAAACCCATTTACAAACATTTAAAATTTTAAAACAACCCCACCCCTTAGTCCAGGCCGGCCTGTTCGAATAACCAAGTCTTTAGGCTGCGACGAAAGGAGCGAAGGTTGGGGGCCAGTTGTAGCTCCAGGGGAAGCTGGTTCCACAAAGTGGGCACCCCCACAGAGAAGGCCCTCCCCCTAGGGACCCTTAGGAAGCAGACAGGAAAAGTCTTGCTCGTTAGACACCTTTTCTGCAGCCAAAAGTACAGTATAAGGCTAATTAATGAAATAATAAAGGGAAAGTATCTATTAAGTGTGCCTTATTTCTTCCTCATAACCAAGTAAGTCACTAGCCCCAACACAATCTGGGATTAGGCAGCTGCTTTAAAATTACCAACTATTCAGAACTCTCAGGAATCTTTTCCTTAACTAGAATTAAAGAATTAACTAGAATTAACATTACTTTAACTAGGATTAAGATAATAATAAGTCTTTATTGATTAGCCCTTGGGCCATATCAAAGTGCAAAGTTCCAGCAATAAATTGTTGCTAAAATTTGATAAAAACAATTCAAAATGGAATTTGGTAAAATACAATTTAAAATAGAATCAAAATAAAATACAATTTAGATGAAATAATAAAATACAATCTAAAATGAAGTTGTAATAATGTACAACAATTTATGGTATAGATAAAATATGATAGCATTATATTTCGGAGTCGCCCTTGCAATCTACCCCAATCAGTCCCACATATGCAGATCTCAACTGGATCATTTTGTTTAAGTACTGTGCTACGTTAGATGTTATTTTCAAGTTCTGGCCGGACATAAGGTAAGTTATTTTGATACGAGGATCCCAATGGGTCATTCGTCTGGTATATAGAGGATTAAGATGAAATGTTAATATAAATTGCTAGTCCATGTATAATTTGTCATAACGCTAAATAAATAACCAAGTGTAAGTGTCTGTTGAGATTCTCAGTCATCCAGGTAATGGTTGTCCCAAAGATTATTTTTCAAGAGGCAATTGGACTTCCTGGTTTTTCTTTGAAAATGTTTCACATCTCAGCCAAGAAGCTATAAAACCTCTGAGCTCAAGAAGCTTCTTGAATGAGAAGTGAAACAAACCTCTTCAAAGAAAAACCAGAAAGTCCAATGCCTCTTGAAAAAGCACCTTGAAAAAAAGCACCTTGAAAAAGCACCTTTGGGACAACCAAGATTAAGGATAAATTTTGCTTCCAATATAAAAAGCAGAATCATTAACAAGCCTCTCTCCAGCCTGCTTTATTGCCACCCTACCTAATTTGTCTTCTACCTTCCTCTGCTCCAGATGCTCCAGACCTCCTTGAATGGCATTATGGGTGCCCACATCTGTCCTGCAGAAGTGACCACAGATGGCAGCAAAAACATGGAAACATCTAACTCTTGGCTGCCATGAAGCTTTTTATAGTCCAGAGTGGAGAGCCTTGGTGACATCCTCTCTTTCATTTCTTGAAAGCCTCTGTAATCCATAATATACTAACTTGCTGTCACCTCTCCTCACTGGATGGTCTGCAGAGTTTGTCTTTCTTGTTTTGCTGGCTGAGATCAAGTTAATGGATTCTTCATTGTTTCCCAGGGAGGGGGTGGGTGGGAATTGCCTGGAAGACAGTAAAATCAGAGAAAAATAAATGACAGATTGGATTACAAGGTAGATTTCTCCCCCACCCCAAATGGAAAGCTGCAGAGAAAAGGGGAAGTTGCAAATTAACTGCTTTGTTAAAAACTGTCTCTCAACCCATCCGTATATACAATTGGATTAATTGTCACTGAGCACAAAACACAGAAATGTCAAAGTCACAGAGAGGGAACTAATCAATTATATGTGTGCCCTTATATTGTTGCTCACTATTATCAAATCAAATTTTGGTGACCCAAATGATTTGTATCACAGTTCCTTCAAGGTATTCAGCAACCACTTTTCAAGAGTTTAGAAATATTTCTGTTCAATCAGAACTTGCTGAATTTCTTCAGGTAGAATTCCATTTGATTCAGCTGGTAGAAGAGGCTCCTCCAATCAGAAAGCCAGACTATTTTATCTGGGCTGCTAAAATACTATACTGTATAGAGATTGAATTTTTATTCCACAATCTCACCCAAGGCCATTCAGAAATGATACCCACTGAATTAAATAGGACTTACTTCCAAGAAATATGTGTGACAATGTTCTGCATTCTTGGGCCTTCTAAACATACTAGTTTATATTATATCTTAAAGTTGCTAAGCTTGCAAAATTCTGGCTTAACACATTACATAATACATACAACTAAATTCATGTACTTTTAGATCCAAGTTATCTGGAAATTGTAAGAAAATATACCATGAGATGTATTAGATTGCCTTCAATTCAAGTATGCTTGAATGCTTCCAAATTTTTGTTGAGGTCTTCATCTATATGCCTTTTGAAAATGGTTTGGGATAGCAAACATATAATGATGCTATTTCTGAAATTTACTTCAGATCTGGATGTCTTCCATACAACACTCTTCGTGGATTCTCTGACTATGCCATGAAAATAATTATTTATTCAGGATTGCAAGCTATTGCTGGCTTTATAGACTACTGAACTGGATATTCCTCATTTGCTACGTATATTGCTATCAAAAGCATCTTTAAATTGTTATCTGTTATTTCCACAATCAATATTCTCCCTTCTTCATCTGAAAAAAATTGGTTTAGCTTTAATTGTATTCTTAATATATAGTACTACTCCTCTCTTATTTTGTTGTGCCAGCGGTGTGCATAGATTACCAATTCTAGGACAGTTCAAGATATGTGCATGTTGCTTTTTAATATGCACTTCTTGTAAACAAATTATATCCATCTTTAATTTTTCTAATTTATGAAATATTTTTTTTCTTTTAGTGGCCGAATTCAGTCCATTTATGTTTATGGAGATTAATTTCTTTTTGTCTTCCATTGTTTATACTTTATATGTAAGGTTTATTCTCTTGTTGTTCTTTGCTCTCTTGGTTCTTTGAGTTCCACCCTGCCACCTACTGCTCCTCCTTCTTGTCCTCTTTCTTCTTTTTTTCTCCTTATCCATTTCTTTAGCCATCTCTGCTCGTATTTTAAGTTCCTCCTCTCTTGCTCTCTTGTCTTCTTTTCCTCTAAAGTTTTCTTCATAAAATAGCTCTGCTTTCTCAGCTGAGTCCAATCTATGTCTTTGTTCTTGCCATATGAACATCAGGCCTTCAGGTATCAGCCATCTGTAATTCACTTCTTTCTTAATTAGGATCTTGGTCAAGAATTGATATTCTCTTCTCAAATCTCTCACTTTTCTTGTACTTGTATAAGGACTTTAATCTCCTTTCCCTTATACTTCAGAGGGTCGTCTCTTGCTTTCTGTAGTATCTCTGCTTTGAATGTTTTCTTAGTAAATCTCATGTGGACTTCTCTAAGTAGTTTATTTTTCATGGCATATGTAATATATACTCAGAATACTTCATCCATTCCATCCATCTTTTTTTCTTTAGATAGCTCCATGGCTCCTGTCAAAACTTCTGTCATTATTTCTGCAAGGTTTTCTCCTTTTTCTTCCTCAACATTTTGAAATCTTAAATAAAAATCAGCTTTGTCCATCTCCCAGAGTATCATTTCTTTTCCCTTTTCTTGCTCAACTGCTATCAGTCTATTACCTATTTCTCCTACTTTCTTCTCAGTCTGTTCACCTCTTTCTTCTATTTTTTGCATTCTTTCTTCATCATCATTTGTTGTATGTTTTCCATTTTGTCTTCCATCCTTCCCATCTTCTCTTCCATCTTTCCAATTTTCTCTTCCATCTTTCCAATTTTCTCTTCCATCTTTCCAATTTTATCATCTGTACGCTTCCCTTGATCTTGTATTGCTTGCAATATTAATTTTAATTCTTGCATTGAAACCTCCTTCTCCTTCTCTCTCTCCTGTTGCAACATAGCTTGTATGGATCATTGACCGGCTGGACTCAGGGATGAGGAGATGGGGATGGATGATCCAATAGCAGTTATCTTCTTCATCTCAGATAAATTATAATCCATTCAGAGGAATCAAAAACAAAACCTTCAGGTTCTTCTCTACCTTAATCCAATTATATTAGAAGGGAATGGAGATTTAAAAAAGGAAAAAATATATAAAAATAAAAAAGAGGTAAACAGGCTTTATTATTATTATTATTTTATTAGACTTGTATGCCGCCCTTCTCCCTAAGGACTCAGGGCAGCGAACATATAAAGAGAGGAAAATTACAATAAAACAATATTAAACAAGACAAGTCTAAAATTGCTAAAAACATTAAAAAACCATTAAAATTACAATAAAAACAATACAATTAAAACAACCCACCCCCGGGTCAATCCAGGCTGGCCTGCTGAAACAGCCAAGTCTTCAGGTCTCGACGAAAGGAGTGGAGATCAGGGGCCAAATGAAGATCCACAGGGAGCTGATTCCATAGGGTGGGCGCCCCCACAGAAAAGGCCCTAGCCCTGGAAACCACCAGCCGACAATGCCTAACTGACGGTACTCCCAGGGGGCCCCTCCTGTGGGAGCGCATGGGGCAATCAGAAAGTGATGCTGGCAGGAGGCGTTCCCGCAAGTACCCTGGACCCAAGCCATTTAGAGCTTTATAAGTTGTTACTAACACCTTGAAGGAGACCTGGAAGGCAACTGGCAACCAATGCAAGTCACGCAGGAGGGGTGTAACATGGGAGTATCGGGATACCCCCATCACTGCCCTGCACCAGCTGCAACCTCCGAGTAATCCGCAGGGTAGCCCCATGTAGAGAGCATCTCTGATCATGAGGGGTTCGCTGGAACCAGCCGAACCTGGGCAAAAGCCCCGCTGGCCACAGCCCCCACTTGCTCCTCCAAATTGAGCTGTGCATCCAGGAGGACACCCAGATTCCTCGCCCTATCCACGGAGGGTAACACCTCCCCCCTCATGACCAAAGATGGCACTTCCACTGAACACCGAGATGCCAGTAAGAACAGCCACTCGGTCTTGGCCGGATTGAGCCAGAGCCTGTTACTCCCCATCCAGGCCTGCACCACCTCCAGGCACCGGGACATCACCGAGAGAGCATCACTGATCCGGTCTGGGGTGGAGATATAAAGCTGGGTATCATCTGCATATTGATGATACCTCACCCCAAAATCACGGATGATCTCGCCCAGCGGTTTCATGTAGATATTAAACAGGAGAGGTGAGAGAACCGACCCCTGAGGCACCCCACAAGTGAGGGGCCTCGGGGACGATCTCTGCTCCCCTGCCAACACCGACTGTGAGCGGTCTGAAAGGTAAGAGGAGAATCACCGCAAAACAGTGCTACCCACTCCCAACCCCCGGAGCCGCTGCAGAAGGATACCATGGTTGATGGTATCGAAAGCCGCTGAGAGATCTAAAAGGACCAGGACAGAGGAAAAACCCCTGTCCCGAGCCCTCCAGAGATCATCCATCAGTGCGACCAATGCTGTCTTGGTGCTGTGCCCGGGCCTGAAGCCCGATTGGTACAGGTCGAGATAATCAGTTTCCTCCAGGAACAGCGGAAACTGCTGAACCACCACGCTCTCAACAACCTTTGCTAAAAAGCGAAGGTTGGAGACAGGACGATAGTTATTCAAAATGGCTGGGTCCAGAGCAGGCTTCTTGAGGAGGGGTCTCACCACCGCCTCTTTCAAGGCGGCGGGAAAAAACCCCTCAGAGAAGCGTTGACAACTGCCTGGAGCCAACCGCGTGTAACCTCCCTGGAGGCATAAACCAACCAGGAAGGACATGGGTCCAATAAACACGTGGTGGAAGACAGCCTCCGCATGATCCTGTCCACTTCATCCAGGGAGACAGGGTCAAACTCAACCCAGAAAGATCCACAAGACTCGTTGCCACTCCATCATCTAAACCCTGCCAATTGGAGTCCAAGCCGGCCCGAATCTGAGCGATCTTATCCGCCAGATGTAAACTAAATTCCTCTGCTCTGCCCATAAAAGGTCCCCCTCTCCTCTAAATGCAAGAGGGAGCGGGTGACCCTGAACAGAGCAGCAGGGCGATCATCAGAGCGGAGAAATAAGCACATCTCGCTGCTCTAATCACTTCCAGATAAGTCCTAATATAGGCTCTTAGCTGGACATGGTCAGACTCGGAACGACTAGTCCTCCATCTGCTCTCCAGGCATCTCCTCCGCCTTTATATCCAGGAGATAAGCAAAAAATAAAAAAATATAAAAATCCAAAAATCTGGTGTCCAAAAAGAAAACGGAGAAAAGGAAAGTAAAATAATTCAAAAATACACGTCCATCAACTTCTAGAAAAAATAGGTAAAAAGCAGCAAACTATAATCCACTTATTTATGAAAAAAGAGAATGTTCCAAAATCAAACTAAATGTTAAAAAGCAAGTAGGCCCAAAGCACACACCAGCAGTAAAAATAGGAAGAAGAAAAACCGTTTAAAATTGCCAGCTATAGTTTAAGTTTTAAGTCACAAGATGAACCTATATCTCAATATAATATGCAGCAAGCCAAAAAGCCAAAGTCAAAAACATCAATAGTATATTGTCCAAGGTCACAATAATCTTTTCTCTCTTATTTAACTTTCCAGCTGTTTACAAAGTCTGTGAGAGCAGCACCTGTTTTCAGTGCTCACTCTCTATCTTCTTTTTCTTCTAAACAGCCTGTAGTCAAAATAATTTAATTTTAGTCTCTGTTGAAGATTCCAGATTTTTTTTAATATATGTGACCTCTATAGATGGCAGTATGGCTGAGCTTTCTCTTTTGGTTATATTGCATCCAATAAGTTCTAACAAAGTTTCCTTTTAAAAAGTAAAAGGGAAAAGTAGTCCAATTTTTGAATTTAGAAACAAAAAATAAAGTTAATCTTCTATTAATTATTATTTCAAAGTCCAGTCCAGTTAACCAGAAAAAAATATCTGAAAAATAAAAAATAAAATAATCCAAATAAAGTTTGACAGCTAGCCATATGTTCTATTTCGCCACTGTTTTCCACTTTTCTGTCTTCTTTCTCCTAAACACTTTTTCCCCTTAGGAAAAAGTTAATTTTTAAGAAAAAAAATAAAAGTTCTCACCCCAAACCGACACACTTTCCCTTCCAATCTTCTTTCTTTCCGGGGCTGTCACAGCTTTCTAGCGGCTTTAATGGCTGCTTCCATCTGCTGCCGGGCTTCAGGAGCTTTCCTGGATCGACTAGGGTCTTTGCAATGTGCCTGGGATCGACAGGATGTGCTCCCTTCATTCACCATCTCTCCGGGATGGTTCAGGTTCAATTGGACCATCAAGCAGGGGTTTCGGCAGCTTTTCCAGGAGCTCCGAAATCGCTGTTATTCTACCACGATGCCAGCCCCGCCCTCTCTCTCTTTGGCAATTTGGAGAATGCAGTCTGACTTGTTGCAGTCTCTAAGCAGAGTGGTCTTTAGAGAGTGTTCATTCTGGCAAGATGTTGAAGTTGTTTTTGGGAAGGACTGACATGAAGAGTTCACCATCTGCCACTTTCACCTCCATGTGGTCCATAGGTACAACTTGCTATAAGGTAGAGCTCCAAGTGATTTGAATTAAGTGGCAGGAGGAGAACTGAATGCTGGTTAACAGCATTTCTCATTCTCATCACATAAAACAAAGCAAACGTTTTTCTCTGTTGAATTCCAAATAGCTAAATTCAGTTCTTTTTCCTGTTGCTTACTCCAACATACAATCTCTCTCCCATCTAAGAAACATATCACCAAAAAAATGAGCAGCAGTTATTTGGCTTGTAGTCTGTGTTCAGGGCTGACTCCTAGCTATGGTCATAAATCTGGAAAGGCAAAAAAATGCAGGATGACAAGGTCGGCAGACTCACTGCACAGTGTGTACAGGTGTGTGGGTATATTTGGGTGTGGCTATATATGCAAATTTAAAATAGGGTAACTATAGTACTTGGCCAGAAATTCCAATGCAAATAGTGGGGTTTTCTTTTAATCACACAGATTCATGCTGAACTTTCACAAAGTATTTTGAGATGGCTAAAATGGATCCTTTTTGTTGTAGTTAGAAATTCAAATAATAATTGCAAGGAAGTCAAAATAGTACACGCTAAGTAGAGGCTGGCAGTGCCCCACCTGAGAGACTGCCCCGCAAACAACCCAGCATGGCAGCCCAGGAGCCAGGCAATTCCAGGCAGTTGAAGTGAAAGGTTGCCTGATGAACCATTGACCAATGCAGCAGCCCAGGAGCCTGGAGATTCATGGCAGTTGGGGGCCAGCTGAGCGGAGGCGAACCAGTGACCCAGCCAGACAACCCAGAATCCTAGCTGAGTAGACGTGAATCATTGACCCAGCCCAGCAGCCCAGGAATCCAGAGATTCATGGCAGTTGGAGGCGAACCAGCAACCCAGACAGGTAGCCTAGGAGCCCATCTGAGAGATGGCACTGGGTGGCAGTGAACCAGCAATCCAGCCCAGGAGCCCAAAAGTTCACCCAGGAGCCTAGATAAGCAGTGGCAACTGGGCAGCAAACCAGAGACCCTGCCCATCTGGTGATCTCATGTTCAGCAAAGCAGCATGCTATTCACATCCTTTGTTAAGGAAAAAACTGCCCTTAACTTTGTTCACAGCAACTTCCTTTGTCTTAACATCAAATGTACTCTAACTTTTCAATATAAACTTCATAATTGTTTTCTTCTTTTTCCATTAACATCAAAGTCCATACTTTTACATACTTGTACACTAACTATAAACTGATATTACATTTATGAGATACATTTTATATAAAGAACATAAGATACCAAGTTACATTCAGCAAGAATATTTTAGACCACTGCTACTCTACAATAAAAGATGCCTATCTCTCTCTACTAAAAGTAGCTGCGGGACACTCTAATCACTGTATGATACTTTGTACCTGTAACTAGACAAAGACTTAAAATCATAAAACCAATTAGCAAAAGAGCCCCCTAGGGCTGTGGGCTCTCTCCATTACTCTTTTCTCTCTATACCAAGGGTTGCCAACCTTTTGGACCTCAGGGATCACCAAACTCATAATTTTAAATCCCATGGACCATTAATATGAATTTTGACTGACAGTGGCTTGCTGGTGGTGGTGGGAAAGTTGGTCTCATATTCCAGAGCTGCAGTAGTCACAGGACTGGCCCTTTGGTCACCCCAGAGCAGCTGCTCCTCCACCCGGTGCACTGGCCTGCCATGGACTGGAGGAGCTGCTCCCGATGGCCAGTCTTGTGACTATTGCAGCTCTGGAATATGGGACTGGCCTGTGGTTGGGTTGGAAATCTCCACCGTAGGGGGTGGCACATGTAATGTGCAAATTTGTGAGTGATGCAACATGCAAAAAGCACAGCCCTCGCCAGCCAGGATGAGATAATGGTGCTGTTGTGGCAAGAAAGGAGGGCAGCACAGGTGGGCCAAAGCAGAAATGGAGATGGCTAGAAGTTGCGGGAGCACCGTGCTACCGGCATTTGCATGGCATCAGCATTCTACCTTCTCTTGAGGAGCCTGCCGAAGTTTCCTGTGCCGCTCATGCTTCAGCGCTTTGACTCCCAGGGACAGGAGTTCGGCCGAGCTATCTGTAAAATTGTCTCTCTCTCTCTCTTGAGGAGCACTCACAGAAGCAGCACAGGAAACTTTGGCCAGGCTCTTGAGACATGAGAGTGACTCCACCTGCTTCTCTCCACAAGTGCTCCTTGAGAGAGAGATGATTTTTCAGGTAGCTTGGCCAAACTCCTGTCCCTGGGAGTAAAAGCACTGAAGCGTGAGCGGCGCAGGAAACTTCAGCCGGACTCTCAAGAGACAAGAGTGACTCCGGCTGCTTCTCTCCACTAACAGGCGGCCAAGCTATCTGTAAAATCCTCTTTCTCGAGAAGCGCTCACCAGTTTGCAGATAGCTTGACCACCTGTTAGTGGTGAAAAGCAGCCGGAGTCACTCTAGTCTCTTGAGAGCCCAGCCAAAGCTTCCCGCGCCACTGAAAAACAGCTTCAATCCCAGGGCAGTAACTCTATTGAATTCTACTGTATAGTGCAGTATTAATGCAATATCAGCGGTTTTCAATTCAATGTATAGAATGTGAAGGATGTGTGTTTGCGTTTATTTTCATAGTCATAATGTACACTGAAAATGGTATTTAATTTCATTGTATGAGGTACAATGACAATAAAGTAAACTAAACTAAACTAAACATGAACCTTTGGATACAGACAAATAGAAACATGTCACTCATGACAACAACCAAAAGCAACATCCCTGTTGTCTAATTCATCCCAGCCCAGTGCAGCACCACTGGAGCTGAGCAATCAATATCAAAATCTCCCTAAGGAAGAAAACATGCAGATACCTGGAAAAGGGACACCATCAAGAGTTCCTTTGATAGGAAGAAAAGTAGCTCAGACTTCAGGGGGGGATGTCTGTTGGTGATAGGAGATTTATTTCTTAGTGGAACATAATCAGCCATTTATAGACCAGACAAGAATAGAATAATTTCTTTTTAGAATAGAATGAATATAACTTTATTACTCTTAGACCAGCAATAGGCATCACTATTTACAATATATATATAAATACTGACACATTATAATACATTAATAGTGGATAAAAACATCCGTTAAGAAAATACATGTTCTCAAATAGTTAGGGGCACTCCCTGGTTTATATGAGTGCAGAGCCAATGTGTGTAAATATCATTTTCCAAAGATTGTTCTATCTCCAAAAATTGTCACAAATTGACAGCTATAATTCTGTAACCAAATTTTTTCTAGTAGACATTGCAGCAATACAGAATTTTGCCACTGCACGCGTAATAGCTGGGTTTGATTCCTGGAGGAGAAAGTCTACGTAAAAATTGTCTGCCCTCCCTGGCAATGTCTCTAGTAAGGGGAGAATATACAATGACCTATAAACTCTGTATAACTCACAGTACAATAAAACATGTGAGATATCTTCAGCTTCTCCTTTACCACATATACATACCCGTTCTGCTATTGGTGTTTTCTTATACCTGCCCTGAAGGAATGCTGATGGGAGAATATTAAATCTGGCTCTGAAGAATGCTATTCTTTGTTTTGGGAAGATCATATCATTTACTTGCGGGAACGTCTTTTGCCAGCATCAAATGCCCATCACCCGGTGCGCGCCCACAGATAGGGCCTCCTTGGGGTACTGTCAGCCAGACAATGTTGGCTGGCGGTCCCTAGGGGTAGGGCCTTCTCGGTGGGAGCGCCCACTCTATGGAACCAGCTGCCCCTGGAGCTGCGATTGGCCCCCGACCTTTGCTCCTTCCGCTGCGGCCTAAAGACTTGGTTATTCGAACAAGCTGGCCAGGACTGGGGGGGGGGGGTCATAGCTTTTAAATGTTATGTCTTTGGGTTTCAGATGATTTGTTTGGTTGTATTGGGTTTAATAATTTTTTTAATTGATCTTAACTCTTGTATTGTGTGTTTTATGATGTGAGCCGCTCTGAGACCCTAGGGAGATAGGGCGGCATACAAGACCAAACAAATAAATAATAAATAAATAAATTTAGATATCTTGTCGATTCCCACACTCCCTGTTTGATTCTGTCCCTGCTGTGGTGAGCCAACCTAATTAGTTCTTCTTGGAACTCCATGTCCTTCATTCTATTGATTACTACTTGCTTTGCTTGGTCAAAGCCTAGGGACATTAAGAATACTGATGAGAGCCCATAGGAGCCCAGCTTGTGGTCTATTGCCTGTTTCCCAGGGGTGGGATTCAAATTTTTTAACAACTGGTTCTGTCGGCGTGGCTAAGTTGGTGGGCATGGCTTGGTGGTCATGTTATTGGCTGGGCATGGCCAACTCAATATCACTCACATCAAGGCACGCATCTCCTCACCTGGCCTCTCATGACTGTGGGGATGCTGCAACAATCGTGTGAAAAATGGTCATAAGTCACTTTTTTCAGTGCCATTGTAACTTTGAATGGTCACTCCACACAAGCAAACTAACAGCAAAGGAGGGGAAAAAAACTCCAGAGAAGTTCCTGAGACAGGAAATCTAGTCCTGCCAAGAACATAATAAGGATTAACAGAGAAGCAGTTTCTGTAAGCAACACCAGAATGTTTCCTTCCTGCCTTCCTTACAGGATTAGGCCAGTAATTTCTTCTAACAACCAGTTCTCCATACTGCTTAGAACCAATTCAGCGAATAGGTGTGAACTGGTAGAATTCGACCCGTGCTATTTCCAAGGGAGGGGTGGTTATCAGTCAGTACTAGCAGGGTCAGTCCCTCTGGGAAGAAATGCATTTTTAGCCAATGAATGTTCATCATCTTCCAGGCTCTTACCTGAATTTGAGGCATGCCTGTCTCGATTCTTACCTGGGCTTTTGGAGTTCCTTTGGGTGCAGCTAAGATGGCTCGCAGGAATTTGGTTGTATAGGTTCTCGCAAGGATTCCTGTTTGTGCCCCATGTAGAATTTGAGCCAATGTTTTGGCCTCAAAAATTTTTAAAGGCCACAGGTACTAATTGCTCTCCACTGGTATAATAAAATGTTTAATTGCTGAATGAAAAGGGTGAACTTAAATCTATGCAAGCGTTGGAAGAACAAGGTGTAAAAATGAATTGGTTTTCATATTTGCAAGTACAATCTAGATTTGATAAAGATTTTAAAACAAGGTATTTATGATAAGTTGACTGAGTTAGATAAAATTCTGATGGGTACTGATGAAAAGGTAATTAAAAAACCTTATGGACATTTATTAGAATTTAAAATGGAAGAGGAACAAGTTAAAGAAACAATGATTACTTGGGGGAAAATTTTTGGATATGGGATTGATTTAGAGAAATGGTAGAAACTATGGTCTCAGAATTATATTATATAATATAATAAAATTGAGAATATCTCATATAATTGATGAAATAAATAGTTTACTTATGTATAAATAATAATTGATAAATATATAAGAATGTTTTATATTGACAATATGAGAATCTTTTTTATAAATTGTGAGTGATGACTATGAAAGGATAACACAAAGGATCTGTAACCACCTGACACACTGTAAAATGGAAGATGTTTTTTATGTTTTTATGTTTTGTTTGTATGTTTGTCTTAAAATAAAAACTTTTTTAAAAATGTTTAATTGCATTTGAGAATCTATAGGCTGCTTGCAATACGTCATCCAGGTGTGCCTTCCATGTCCCTTGTGAGTAGAAAACCATCCCAAGATATCTGAATGTCCTAACCTGTTCTAAACTATGCTCTTCTATTTTCCAGGAGTATTATCTAGGTCTTTTAGCAAAAACTAAAACTTTTGACTTATCAAAGTTAAGGACCAGCTTATTCTGTCTACAATATTCAAGTGTTGTCGTAATTGCTCTCTTCAGTCCTATGGGAGTTTGTGAAATTATAGCAGCAGCATTGGCATATAGGAGAATCAGAATTTTACATTGTGCTACGTTAGGAGTATTTGTCTGAGCAGCCAAGGATAAAATCTTCTATGCCATTCCAAATCTTATTGATCAGGGTTCTGTAAGAGGTTGATCAGAGGGTTAATGTAGAAGTTAAAAAGGGAGGGGGATAGGATGCAACCCTGCTGTACCCCTTTTTGTACCCTTACTGGGCCAGTTAAAGTCCCTTGAGGATTACACCTCATTTTCAAGGTGGAATTAGCATACAATTTTTGTATGAGGAAAAGGAGGCGTTTATCGATGGTAGTGCGTTTAATTTCTCCCAGAGGGTGTTCCTGGATATTGAATCAAAGGCCTGCTTAAAATCAAGGAAGGCCACGAAAAGAGAGGATTTTTTTTATTCATGTATTTTTGAACCAGATCGTGAAGTACCAAGATATCATCCACCATAGATCTTCCTTCTCTAAAACCAGCTTGCTCATCTTTGATTATCTCCCCAGAAATTAGCCAATCCTGAAGTTTATAGTTTAGGTGTTTCGCATACCATTTACTAATAACACTCAGAAGGCTGATAGGTCTATAATTGCCTGGGTCATTTCTATTACCTTTTTTATAAATTGGTATGAAAATTGCTAGTCCCCAATCTCTTGGCATTATTGATTAAATAATGCTTGATCGTTTGGACCCATCCTAGCATTTAAGTCCCCAGCAATAATTATTGCTGCTGTGGGGTATTTGTCTGAGCAGCCAAGGATAAAATCTTCTATGCCATCCCAAATCTTGTTGATCAAATCCTTCTTATTGAGTGGAGGAATGTAGATATTAAAAAGCAAAATCTCCCCCTGTTTATATAAAAGTAAGGTAGTCACAACCCATGGCTGAAAAGATGGCAGTGATACACATTTAAATTGCAGGGCTGTATTAAGTACCAACCGCCCAGTACGGGCGCATAGACAGGGCCTCCTCAGGGTGCTGTCTGCGACTCAATGTCACTTGGCGGGGACCCGGGGGAGAGCCTATTCTGTGGCGGCCCCCATTTTATGGAATCTCCTTCCACTGGAGTTCCGGCTTGCTCCTGATCTCCGTACCTTCCGCCATGAGTTAAAAACCTGGATGTTTTTACAATCTGGGCTATGCTGACTCCTTGGGTTTTTTGATTTTAATCTTTGGGGGTTTTAATGTTAATTCGGCTCAGTTTGTTTAATATGGTTTTAGGTAATTTATTGTTGTATTTTCTTTTAATCTGTGAGCCTGAGTCCTTTGGGAGAGGGGGCAGCATATAAGTCGAATAAATAAATAAATAAATAAATAAATAAACTAGTGTCACAATACCCCCTTTAGCTCTTCCACCCACCTTACTCCGGACAGCTGGGATAGAGTTGGTTCAATAACTATCTAACTGTATCTCTGCAGGAGTCCAGGTTTCCTGTAAGAAGAGGATGTCAAATTGTGATATGTAGTCAAAAAAGAGTTGGTCTTTTGATGGGACAGTCCAACCCGCTATATTCCAGGTTATAATGGAGAGGGGATCATCTTTTCCTGCTCATCAGGAAATTTGATTTATACAAAGGGAAGTTTTGAAGTGCCTCCAATTTTTCCTGATTAGCTGTCTTATTTTAAAAAGTCTAAATATTATTCAATGTTCTGTCAATAATCTGTCAATAATCTGTCACAGCTCAAGAGTCTATTCTTTTTAACTTCTCAAAGCCAGCAAATTACTTAATCTTAACATTGTTCATCAGGAGATACAATAGTTATGGTTCTTTATATCCCACAATTAGTCAGTTGGTTCCTTGTTGGTCACAATGGACACTGCTGAGCCGCTTATAGATCTGGTCTCCCCAGTAATTGAGCCTTTTACTTCTCCCCAGAGGGCAAGGGATTGCAGGAATATGAGATGGAAAACAGAAGCCAACATACACAGGCTCCAGTAGAGATGGAGATACTATCATCCTTATGTGAATATCCTATGACACCTTCAGCACCACATCAAGAGATCGGGAGAGGTCCCACGATAGTACCATCATCTCAAAGTTGAATGAATGACCTAATAACCTCTTGCCCTATACCTAGAGAAGAAGCACAGGAATGGAAAGCTCTGTTAGCTGGTGCTAAAACCCCTTATTCTGACAATTTTCTCAGGAGTCTACACAGGATTCAGATGGGTCTCCCCTCCTTTTAGAGAAAGCCAATTTCATGCATGATGACATCTCGGTCCATTGCAACAACCCTACAACTTCCCTTTGTATAAATCAAATTTCCTGATGAGCAGCAAAAGATGATCCCCTCTCCATTATAACCTGGAATATAGCGGGTTGGACTGTCCCATCAAAAGACCAACTCTTTTTTGACTACATATCACAATTTGACATCCTCTTCTTACAGGAAACCTGGACCCCTGCAGAGATACAGTTAGATGGTTATTGGACCAACTCTATCCCAGCTGCCCCAAGTAAGGTGGGTGGGAGAGCTAAAGGGGGTATTGTGATACTAGTTAATAGAGCCCTGCAATTTAAATGTGTATCACTGCCACCTTTTCAGCCATGTGACTACTTTACTGTTATATAAACAGGTGGAGATTTTGCTTTTTAATATCTACATTCTTCCACTCAATAAGAAGGATTTGATCAACAAGATTTGGAATGGCATAGAAGATTTTATCCTTGGCTGCTCAGACAAATACCCCACAGCAGCAATAATTTTTGGAGGGGACTTAAATGCTAGGATGGGTCCAAATGATCAATCATTATTTAATCAATTTAAGATCCATTATGATGAGTATATACAAGAAGAACCCCTGCATTCCAAGCTTTTGCAGATGATCTGGGATTTATATTAAGGATCCATTGGAAACAGCACCTAAATTAATAGAAAAGATAGAAGAATATGGAAAAGTAGCAGGTTTGAAAATAAATAAAGATAAAACAAAGATATTAACAAAAATATGCTAACAAGATGAAAGAAAGAGTTGGAAGAAGTTTTAGAAATACAGGTCACAAATAAGGTTAAGTATTTAGGGATACACATTACACCAAGATGTAGCACACTGAAGGAGGATAATTATATTAAACTCAAACAGCAGATTGCGACAGATTTGGCAAAATGGGAAAATTTACAAATATCATTGATTGGAAGAATATCTACAATTAAGATGAATGTATTGCCTAGAATTCTGTATTTATTCCAGACAATTCCAGTCCAACTAGGGAAAAAGTTTTTTGAAGACTTAAACAGAATTGTGTTGAAATATATTTGGCAGGGAAAGAAAACAAGAATAAAACTTAAGCTGTTACAAGATGTAAGAGTAAGAGGAGGGTTTGCCTTGCCCAATTGGCAGCTATATTACCAGGCCACAAGTTTGATGTGGGTAATGGAATGGATAACATTAAGAAATACTAGACTATTGACTTTAGAAGGACATGACTTGCTGCTAGGATGGCATGCTTTCCTTTGGTATAAGGGAACTAAAACACAGGGGTATTTTAGAAGATATTATATTCGAGAGGCACTGTTTTTGAACTGGGAAAAGACAAAAAGACAATATTATTTAAAAATTCCATTATGGATATCTACTATTGAAGCTTTTTCATATCCAGTAATATATAAAAAGGAACAAACAGTTAGATATGGTGAGATATTGAATGAAAAGGGTGAACCTGGCCTGCATCACCGAGACCTGGTTGGGCCCAGAGGGCGGTGTCCCTCTGGTAGATTTGTGCCCTCCAGGTTTTCGGGTTTTGCACCGGCCTCGGGCCCAGGGTAGGGGTGGAGGGGTGGCCGTGGTTATTCGGGAGACCTTGTTTCCAAGGGAGGTCACTGTTCCAGAGATAGGCGGGAGTGAGACACTCCTCTTGAGGTGGGGGCCCAATGGTCGGGTGGGCTTGCTGCTCGCATACCTTTCACCCAGCTATGTGACAGCGGCCCTACCTGGGCTTCTCGACGTTCTCGGGGTGGCGGTGGAGTTCCCAGGGCTTATAGTCCTGGGGACTTCAATCTGCCCTCCCTGGGGATCGTCGGGTTTGGCCCAGGAATTCATGGCTTCTATGGAGGCCATGGGCCTGACCCAATTAATCCAGGGCCCGACCCATGAGGGGGGGAACACTCTTGACCTAATTTTTGTCTCTGAACAGTGGCGTAGTGACAGAGGGCAGGCCACTTTTACGGCTGTGCCCGTTCCATGGTCTGATCACTATCTCCTACGGCTGGTCTTCCAACAGGCTGCCCCACACTGCTGGGATGAGGAACCGCTTAGATGGTTCCACCCCAGGTGCCTTATGGACCCGGAGCGGTTCTTGGCGGAGCTGGGGTTTCTTCCCTCTTCCCTTGCCCACAGCTCTGTTGAGGACCTGGCGGCTGCTTGGCAGCAGGCCACACCAGAGGCTCTCGACAGGGTTGTCCCCATGCGACCCCTCACATGTCGTGGATCCCGGATGGCTCCTTGGTATTCAGAGGAGCTCCGGGAGATGAAACGCCGTTGGAGGGGCTTAGAGAGCAGGTGGAGGTCCACCCATTCCCAGTCCGATCGAGCCCAGCTAAGAGCCTATATTAGGACTCACCTGGTAGCTATGAGGGCGGCGAGAAGGTCTTATCTCTCCGCCCTCATAGCGTCCGCAGATAACCGCCCAGCTGCCCTGTTTCGGGTAACCCGTTCTCTCCTTCGTGTAGGGGAGGGGGTGGACCCGTTGGGGCAGGGCTGAGGAGTTTGGTCAATATCTGTCGGATAAGATCGCTCGAATTTGGGACGGGTTGTCCTCTGATTTGCAGTGGTCTGAGGAACGAGATACAGGTAGTCTGGCCAGTATGATCTGGGATGAGTTTGATTCTATTTCCGAGGATGAAGTGGACGGGATTATGCAGCGTCTGAGTTCCACCACATGTTTGTTGGACCCGTGCCCTTCCTGGCTGGCCTATGCTGCCAGGGAGGTCACCTGCGGTTGGCTCCGGGCAGTTGTCAACGCTTCATTAAGGGAGGGTGTTTTCCCTGCCGCCTTGAAGGAGGCGGTGGTGAGACCCCTTCTGAAGAAGCCTGCCCTGGACCCTACCATGTTAGACAACTTTCGTCCAGTCTCCAACCTTCGTTTTTTGGCGAAGGTTGTTGAGAGTGTGGTGGCTCAGCAGTTTCCACTTTTCCTAGATGAAGCGGACTACCTGGATCCGTATCAATCGGGCTTCTGGCCTGGTTTCAGCACGGAGACAGCATTGGTTGCACTGATGGATGATCTCTGGAGGGCTCGGGACAGGGGTTTTTCCTCTGTCCTGGTCCTATTAGACCTCTCAGCGGCTTTGATACCATCGACCATGGTATCCTTCTGCCTGAGGGGTTGGGTATAGGGGCACTGTGCTTGGTGGTTCACCTCCTACCTCTCGGGGCGATCGCAGTCAGTGTTGGTGGGGGGCAGAGGTCTACCTCGAGGGTGCTCTCTTGTGGGGTCCCTCAGGGTCGGTCCTCTCCCCTGCTATTTAACATCTACATGAAGCCGCTGGGTGAGATCATCCGTGGTTTTGGGGTGAGTTTCCATCAGTACGCTGATGATACTCAGCTGTACATTTCCACCCGAACCAGGTCGGTGATGCCCTCTCCCTGATGACCCAGTGTCTGGATGCGTGCGGATCTGGATGAGCGGAAACATGCTTCGTCTCAACCCGGCCAAGACTGAGTGGCTGTGCATACCGGCATCTCGGCCCAGTTTGGAGTGTCCATCTTTGGCCATAGGGGAGTGGTATTACCCCTGTGGATAGGGCGGAATCTGGGGGTCCTCCTGGGCGTTCGGCTCCGGTTGGAGGAGCAGGTGGGGGCCGTCGCCAGGGGCCTTTGCCCAGCTCCGTCTGGGTCGCCATCTGCCCTTTTCTGGACCGAGATGCCCTACGCAGTTACTCATGCCCTTGTTACCTCCAGACTCGACTACTGCAACGCTCTCTATTTAGGACTGCCCTTGCATACCATCCGGAGATTGCAGCTGGTGCAGAATGCGCGGGTGGTGATGGGAGTTTCCGTTCTCCCATGTTACCCCCTCCTGCGCTGCCTTCATTGGCTGCCGGTTGCACTCGGGTGAGATTCAAGGTCTTAGTGTTAACATACAAAGTCCTTCATGACATGGGTCCCCAATATTTAAGGGAGCGGCTCCTGCCGACATCGAATGCCAACCGCCCTGTGCGAGCACATAGGCAAGGACTCCTTGGGGTCCCATCGGCTGGCCAATGCCGGCTGGCGGTCCCCCAACAATGAGCCTATTCTATAGCGGCCCCAGACCTCTGGAACCAACTTCCCCTGGAGCTCCGTCTGGCCCCTGACCTCCGCACCTTCCGCCATGACCTGAAGACCTGGTTGTTTAACCAATCCGGGTTGTGATTTTCTGGGACGGGATGGTTTTTATGGGATAGTTTTAAGGGATAATTTTTTATGGGTTGAACTTGTAATTGTAATGGGGCTTATTTAGTTTAATCTGCTTTTAATTATTTATTGTTGTTGTTGTTTTATTTGTAAGCCACCCCGAGTCTTCGGAGAAGGGGCGGCATATAAGTCCCATTAATAAATAAATAAATAAACTTAAATCTATGCAAGCGTTGGAAGAACAAGGTGTAAAAATGAATTGGTTTTCATATTTGCAAGTACAATCTAGATTTGATAAAGATTTTAAAACAGAAGGTATTTATGATAAGTTGACTGATTTAGATAAAATTTTGATGGGTACTGATGAAAAGGTAATTAAAAAACTTTATGGACATTTATTAGAATTTAAATTGGAAGGAGAACAAGTTAAAGAAACGATTATTGCTTGGGGGGGGAATTTTGGATATGGGATTGATTTAGAGAAGTGGCAAAAATTGTGGTCTCAAAATTATAAAATGACAATATCAACTGCATATAAAGAAAATTTGTATAAGATGTTTTACAGGTGGCATCTACCCCTGATGACAATTGCGAGAGAGAATGTTTAAGAATAAATTGGATAAATGTTGGAAATGTCATCAGATACCTGGCTCATATTACCATATGTGGTGGATGTGTTTGGATGAAAAAAATATTGGACTAAAATCCACACATGGTTGGAAAAAATGATAAAACAACATATAGACTTTAAACCAGAGATCTTTTTATTGGGAATTATACCGGAAATATACAATAAAGAGTTGAAATATTTTACTGTAAATGTTTTAACAGCAGCTAGAATTGTATTTGCTAAGAATTGGAAAAATGATAAGATACCTATGCAGGAGGAAGTTATTAAGAAGATTATGGACTGTGCTGAAATGAGTAAATTGACATTTGAAATTAGAGAACAAGAAGATAAACAATTTTATATGATATGGGATTTGTTTTATCAATGGTTGGACAAAAAGTAGGTAATTTTGTAATAGAAGTGTAATAGATTGATATAAAAGATACTATAGACATATATAACCATTGGATGAAAGTATAATATAAATTTTAACATAAAATTTGGAATATCTCCTATAAAATGATGGAATAAATAGTCTAGTCATAGATGATTAATAACTGATAAATATATAAGCATATGTTTGCTTGACAATGTGAAAGTTTATATAAATTGTGAGTGATGACGACAAAAAGGATAGCACAAAAGATTTGCAACCAACTGACACACTGTATGTATATAAAATGGAAGATGGTTTTATGTTTTTATGTTTTGTTTGTATGTTTGTCTTAAAAATAAAAACTTTAAAAAAAACCCCTGCATTCCAGACAATTTAAAGATCCTAAAGCAAATCAGGCAGGTTTGTGTGTAAGACAGATGACTTTACGTTTGGACCTTTGTATCCTTAATGGTTCCACAAAGGGTGACTACCCAGCAGAATATACTTATCAGGAGCAGGAAGAAAATCCACAGTTGATTATTGGATAATATCATATGACCTCCAGAAATTCTTGCAGAAGATAGAGGTAGACTCAAGATTGGAAAGTGATCACAATTCAGTAATCTTTTTATTTTAAAGAATAATAAATGGTTTGATAGAGATTGTGTGCAACTGAAAAGGACATATAACAAAGAGTATAGGAAAAGTAAAAACACCCCTTCTGAGGATCACACTCACTACTTAAAGCAGTTGAAGGCACAATATAAGACCCTGCTAAAAGAAAAGAAAAGTGCGGCTCTGAGGGAGTCTTGGCATAGATTAATTGTAGCAGACAAGACAAAAATACATCCCTTTTCTGGTACATCACTAAAGGACTGGGGAAATCCCCCCTACCCCCAACTAATCAGGTACTGATTCATGCCTGGGAAAAATATTTTAGAGAGCTGTATACAGACCCTGATTATGTAACTAAGGAGAGCCAAATTAGTTTGGACCAAACTCCTTACTGGCCCCCAGTTACACCAGGAGAGATATCCTGGCTGATCGGAACCCTCAAGGCTAATAAGGCACCAGGTGCTGATAATGTCCTGCCAGAAATAATCAAAAAGAATGCCAGTTGATGGGCTCCACTTTTAGCATCTCTGTTTACATTTATGGATAAAATGGGCCTTATGCCAAGAGATTGGGGACTAGCAATTATCATACCAATTTATAAAAAAGGTAATAGAACTGACCCAGGCAATTATAGATCTATTAGCCTTCTGAGTGTTATTAGTAAATTGTATGCTAAACACCTAAACTATAAACTTCAGGATTGGCTAATTTCCAGGGAGATAATCAAAGATCAGCAAGCTGGTTTTAGAGAAGTAAGATCTACGGTGGATCATATCTTGGTACTTCACCATCTGGTTCAAAAATACATGAATTAAAAGAAATCCTCTCTTTTCATGGCCTTCCTTGATTTTTAACTTCCCTTTTTAACTTCTACATTAACCCACTGATTAACCTCTTACAGAACCCTGATTTACATCCTCCTAACATAGCACAATGTAAAATTACAATTTTCCTATATGCCCACGATGCTGCTATAATTTCACAAACTCCCATAGGACTGAAGAGAGCAATTATGGCAACATTTGAATATTGTAGACTACATGATATAATTGGAAAGACTGAAATTGTGCAACAAGGAATAATGAATCAAGATAATAAAATCCAGGAAACAGGGCATAACTGGAAGCTTAGAGGAGGAGATAGAACAAACTACACAACAAATAGAACAAGGAGAAAACAAGGAGGAGATAATATAGTTGGGTGAAATAAAGTTGTGGAAATATATATTAGGAGGTAGAAAAATGGAACTGAATAAATCAAAAGATATTTTTGGAAAAAAGAGAGAGGATTTGGCAGACTCGTGCGTGGATTGGCAGCAAAAAGATGTAGATAAGGATCCAAGGGAGGAATATGGGAGGTGAATTAAAAAGAGAAGAAGTGAAACTTCTAAGACGATGAGAGATGATGTATAGAAAGGATCTTTTTTAAAAACAAAGTTGGCTGTACTAAGAGTTAGGATAGATTAAGAAATTAGGAATAGGGGGAATATTGTTATACATACTTTTGCATAACACATTTAAAGTGAATGGTAGAGGTTAAGATCAGATTTGAAAAAGGGTATTAGCAGATATGCTCAAGAATAATGTTATGATTATTAGAAGGATGTAGCAAATACTGAATAACTGAAGAATGAAACACTATGTCCTGACACAAATATATATAACATTATTTATTCATTTATTATTTATTAATTTGACTTGTATGCCGCCCCCTCTCCAAAAAGGACTCGGAGCGGCTCACAGATAAAAACAGAACAATAAATTAAGTTAGCTAAAATAGAATTAAATTATGACAAGCCAAATTAAACTAAAAACCCATTAATAAATTTAAAGTTAAAAACCCATTCCCCAAGGAGTCAGCACAGCCCAGCCTGTTCAAACAACCAGGTTTTTAAGTCGTGTCGGAAGGTGCGGAGGTCAGGGGCCAGGCGGAACCCCAGAGGTAGTTGGTTCTACAGAGTGGGAGCCGCTACAGAGTAGGCCCTTCCCCGGGATACCGCCAAACGACACTGGGTCGCAAATGGCATCCTGAGAAGTCCCTGCCTGTGCACTCGTATAGGGCGGTTGGTATTAGAACCACATAAGTTTGATTAATGTAGTAATTTTCATCTGTATCAATATTATACAACATTATTATGTCCCAGAGCTATTGTAGAGTTGGATGGCCTTACAATATTCTAGGAAAAATATAATAGAAATTTTAAAAAATTCTGGAGGCCCAAGAGGGCAACACTATTTTCTAAGGGCTCTGATGCTCAACTGTTATGTGTTTTGTGGTATTATCCTCCTGTGAAGCTTTTACTAGCGACATAGTTTGGTCATTTTATTCTCTGCATTTAGTCTCTTGGGAGGATCCTATATATTACTCCACTGATATGAAACCACAGTGAGACAAATTTTGCTGCATTTGGGACTGACTTTCAGATTCTCTTTAGTTGGGCCTGGATATTTTTCTGTCTGGGAGGTTTTGCTCTTCTGCAGATCCATTTGCGGCCCAAATTCAAGTCTGAAGATAACTTGACCTTTGTCATCATCTTGGATTTCCTTGAGAATCTTCCAAAGATCCTTGAAGGTCTACCAAGCAAAAGTGTCATGCACTGTATGAGAAATTGAGGGTGTTAAGTTCACATAGAGAGACAAGTCACGGAGTGCTTCAGCTCTTATTTATTGTGACTTTCAGCTCAGAACGGACCCGAATGGCTCAGCCACAGCAGCTATTTATAGCCGGCTGCCATGGCTGCCAGCCAATCAGAGTGCAGGGTTTTCCCGCACTTTTACAACCAATGATTTCAAACACTTTACTTCAATAACCAATCATTTCAAACTCTGCATACATAACACCCCTCCCCACTAGGTTTGGTCCATACTCAAACCCCATCTATCTAATATACTCTTGTAAATAGGTGGGGCTCGTACGGGTACATTTAGACCTGCGTGGTTCTGGAGTTTTAGGAATCTCACATTGTAATGAAGAAAATGTATCTGCCAACATTCCCTTATTAGGGCTTCTTGTACTGTTAGAACCTGTTTGGTTACCCCAACCTGATCTCTCCTGCCAATCCATTTCCAACCCTGTGTTATCCTCTAAGTCTGGTAATGAAGTGCAACTTTCCATTTGTGAAAATTGTTGTTGGCACTGTGACAGGTTTTGGGGTTGTTCCTGTCGTGTTAGCTCGTTACATATGGGGTTGATTCCTACTTGCTCACTACCTCCATTATCTCCCCCTTCCCCCCTAGGAAAGGCTGAGGGTAGGAGGTTCAGAGAGGGGCATGTGTGATAGTCCATAGGCTTTCTGGACTGTAATTGGTCTATGTGCCTACTCCATAAAACACCATCCTCAGTTTGAACCCTGTAAGACCTGGGGCCTGTAACCTGGGTGATTTCTGCAGGGATCCATAATGGTTCACCCAGAAGGTTTTTAGCTTAAACACGATCGCCAATGGAAAAACAGCGAGTTTTGCTAGTGGAATCTAATGGTGCATTGGGTGCGTACGTGGGGTGAAGGTGGTCCAGTGTAGACCTGAGTTTTCTACCCATCAAAAGCTCGGCAGGGGTTAAATTAGTGGATGGGTTAGGAGTATACTGAGTAGTTTTTCAACTTTCTCAGTAATGTCCACTGGACCCATTTGTTGGAGCTTCTCTTTAGTGAAGCGCACCATGCGTTCAGCCCGGCCGTTAGTCGAAGGATGCCCAGGGGCTGTAAGGGCGTGTCTGATACCCTGTTGTGCTAAATATGATTCAAATAGGTTAGCAGTAAATTGAGGACCATTGTCAGAAACAAGCACATCAGGTAGTCCGTGCGTTACAAAAAGTTTCTTAAGCTGTTTGATAACAGCCTCTGCTATGGTGGATGACATGGGAATAACCTCTAACCATCTGGAGTATGCATCTACCACAATGAGAAAGGTGTGTCCTCTGGTAGGGCCAGCAAAATCAATATGAATCCTGGACCCGGGGCCCCTAGGACATTCCCATTCCTGTATGGGGGCGATAGGTGGTGCAGGCCTTGTTTCCTGACAATTTGGACAGGATGCAACCCAGTTTTCAACCATTTTGTCAATACCTGGCCACCATACATAACTCCTGGCCAAACCCTTCATTCTGACAATTCCCTGATGACCCTCATGTAACATTTCCAAAACCTCTTTCTGCAGTTTTGCAGGAATAACCACCCTGTTACCCCACAATATACATCCCCTTAAAACAGACAGTTCTGTTTGTCTTGATTTGAAAGGTTGGGAGACCTGAGGTAGATCCTGTAGTGGCCAACCTTTCTTAATCCAACCCACAATAGGAGCCAATAAACTGTCTTTGGCTGTTTCTCTTGCGATTTCTGCAGCATGGACTGGAAGCTTGGCAATAGACTCTAGAAAAAAAGTGTAAGTTTCAGGAGCAGGGTCCTCAGTGCGCAAAGGAAGTGGGCAGCAACTCAAAGCGTCTGTGTGCCCAATGTCTTTTCCAGGTCTATGGACAAGTTTATATGAATAAGCAGCAAAGAATTCAGTCCATCTCATCATTCTGGGCGACAGAATGATTGGCGTTGGTCTATCACTGGCTACAATGCCCAGAAGTGGTTTGTGATCTGTGACAATGGTGAATCTTCTTCCATACATGTATTCGTGGAACTTCTTGACTGCTGTAACGATTGCCAATGCTTCTTTGTCCAGCTGACTGTAGTTCCTCTCTGCTTTAGTCAGTGTGCGAGAGTAAAAGGCAATAGGAGCTTCCCTGCCACTGGGAAGCATGTGGCTCAACACTCCCCCCACTCCAAAAGGGGATGCATCACAAGTTAACACTACAGGTAAATTCTCAGAAAACTGTATCAATACACACTCAGAAGTGATTTGTCTCTTGATATTGTTAAATGCTGCTTCTTCTTTTCTGCCCCAGACCCACACAGATTTTTTATCCAATAATCTATGTAAGGGTTCCACAGTGGTTGCTTTCTGAGGTAGAAACATATGGTAGAAATTAATAAGTCCCAGGAATGCCTGCCAGTCAGTTTTGCATTTTGGTCTGGGGTCTTTGATTGCCTGGACTTTGGCTTCCGTGGGGTGGATGCCATGTTTATCAATCATATAGCCCCAAAATTCTACCTTGTCAGTCCTAAGTGTACATTTTTCTTTTTTGACTTTTAACCCTGCTTTTTTAAACCTGGTGAGAACTTCTCTAAGTTTCTCATGTAACTGAGTGTCATTTTCAGCAGAGTTTAAAACGTCATCAAAATAAGGCACCACCCCAGGTAAACTTGTAGCATTCTTTCCATAAGGCTTTGAAATATGCCTGGTGCCACACTTACTCCAAATTGTAACCTCTTGCATTTGAATGCACCCCGATGGGTTACAATGGTTTGCGCTTCTGCAGTTGTCTCGTCTACTGTTAACTGCTGGTATGCTTGGGCAAGGTCCAGCTTGGCGAAAACAGTGCCCCCGCCCAGAGAGTGCAATAAATGGTGAACCTGGGGGACCGGATAACACATTGTTCCCCCTTGTAATCCCCTTGTAATCAGATTCTCACTGTACCGTCAGCCTTGACTGGCGTGACTATGGGTGTCTCCCACCTGGAGTGATCTGTGGCCTCCAATACCCCTTGGGCTATCAGTTTATCCAATTGTTCATTGATTTTCTTTCAAAGCAAAAGGTACTCACCTGGGTTTTAAACGGATTGGCTGCACCTTGGGATCTAGATTGAAAGTGATAGGGGTCCCCAAGTACTTGCCTAATCCGTCGCTGAAGACCTCTGGAAATTCAGACTTCAATGCCTCCTCCCATTTGGTGTAGCTCACATGGTTGATGCCAGTCACTTCGATACCCAGTGGGTTGAACCACTCCAGTCCCAGCAAACTTGGGCAATCTTTATCCATGATGGTCAGTGGTAGGCATTTGGTGTGGTTTTTGAATTTCATGTTGAATTTCCTTGTTCCCTTGGTCTTGTAGTAGTGTTAGGTATTAGTCTCTGAATGGTGTCCCATGACACCATAGATAGGTATGAACCTGAGTCCACCTCCATTTGACAAGGTCTTCCCTCGATAAGTACCTTGACATGCACCTTCCTATTGTTCAATGAAGAGGAATGACCAATAGTTACAGTTTGATGAGTTTCGTTTTTCCCGCTTGCTTCTGTGCTGCGCCCCATTTTCTCGCTGGCGTTGTTTGGTTTGACTTCTCTTTCTTTGTTGTTTGAAGCAAACTTCCTTCTGTGTGGTGGAGTTCTAGATGATTTGCAGACTCTTGCAATGTGCCCTCTTTTTTCGCAGCAGAGGCAAATGGCGTCCAAGAACTTGCATTCAGTGCGGGGGTGGTTTCCCCCCCAACCTATGCAATGGAACCCTTGCCTCTTTTTTTCCAAGTTGTTCCATTTCTGCTCCATTCTGAGTCTGTTAATCTCTTCTTCCTCTCCGCTGTATTCTGACCCAGATTCAAGCTCATCAAAATGTGTAGTGGTGGTCTTTTCACCCTCAGAATGGGACGAAGTTTTGCTCATCTTCCTTATTGTGGCAGCTGAGTTCTTTGTAGCTTCTGCTGAGATTGCTTTATCGATGGCTTCCTTCAGTGTAATTTTTGGTTTCATGAGTAATTTGCTCTGTAAAACTTTGTCTTTTAGGCCTAATATGAAACGATCGCACATGGCCTCCTCTATCACGCTGAATTCGCAGGCACCCCCAAGATTTCTTAGACTTGCCATGAAGTCACTGATGCTTTCGTCATCACCCTGATCATGGCGGTAAAACTCATGTCTTCTAATGAGGCACGATACTTGGGGCGTGTAGTGTGCCCTCAAGAGTCTCTCCAGATCAGCCCATGCCAGTACCTTCACGTCTGCTGGAGCTGCCAATGCCTTGGCCATCTTGAATACTCCTGGACTGCAGTACGTTAGAAAAACCGCTCTCTTCCATTGCTCAGAAATCGAAGCCAGGTCGTTTCCTTCTAAAAACATCTGAAAACGATCTGCATACGACTCCCGGTCTTCGTTCTTCGGATCGAATGGGGCTGGGGGGGTGTTCAGCGCAGCCATCTCGCTCTTCTCTGTTCTGCGTTGCCTTCTCCTTGGGGAAATCCCACCTTCATCACCAGTATTAAGTTCACATAGAGAGACAAGACATGGAGTGCTTCAGCTCTTATTTATTGTGACTTTCAGCTCAGAACGGACCCGAATGGCTCAGCTGCGGCAGCTATTTATAGCCGACTGCCACGGCTGCCAGCCAATCAGAGTGCAGGGTTTTCCCGCACTTTTACAACCAATGATTTCAAACACTTTACTTCAATAACCAATCATTTCAAACTCTGCATACATAACAGAGGGGGGTGCTCAACACTGGAGATTGTGAGTGTAATAACTGAGAAGATGCTACCACCATATTGATCTTGCCTTTTTTTGCTTCTCATTTGTAATTTTTGCAGTTTTATCTTTTACATTTATGATTATAATTTTAAGCTATCCAGAGTTGCTTTTCAGAATGAGATGGGCAGCATATAAATTTAATAAATAAATGAAGTCAGAGCTTGAAGCTGTTTGCTCCAGACTTTCTTTGTGCAAAGGCTTTGGGAAAAGGGGAGGAGGCAGATGAATGGAAGGTTGCTTACAGACTATAGCTTTCTCATTCCTTGCTTGCTCCCAGCAATTCACACAACGCTGCTTTCAGCTCCTATAGCCTACAACAAGAGAGGCCCAAGCCAGGCTGCTGGGAAAAGTCTTGGGGAGAATTCTTCAGCACAAAATATCCCCCTTTGGAACATTATGATGCAAAGCTGATCATAAATTCCTGTTGCCCTGAGCAACGGTAGCAGTTCCTTTGTTCCTTTGCAGTTTTCACACATTGCTCCAGGGCTGGAGAAAAGTGGCTGGGAGGCAACTCTGAAGCAGGAAAAGATCCATGAGAAAAGGACTCAAGGTGAATACTATAGGGCCTATGTCTGATCAAGCCCTAACCAGCACAGGTACCTCCAGCTTTTCCACCCTTTGCCTGAATTTTCCTGGTCATCACAGTACAAAAAAGATGTTGACACCCTGGAAAATGTGCAGAGAAGAGCAACAAAGATGCTAAAGGGTCTGCAGGCTAAACCATATGATGAATGGTTGAGAGACTTAGATTATATGTATATTTCTTATCAAAGAGAAGAATCGGGGATGGACGGACACGATAACTCTTTCAGTACTTAAGGGGTTGTCATAAAGAAAAGGGGATTAACTTGTTCTCCAAAACACCAGAGGGCAGGACAAGAAGTAATGGGGGGAAGTTTGTCAAAGAGAGATACAATTTACAGGTAAGGAGAATTTTTCTGACATTAAAAACAATATCAATGGAATAACTTTCCAGTGGTTGTGGGTGCTCCATTGTTAGAATTATCAAAAATAGACTGGACAGCCATTTGACCGGGATGGTATAAGGCTCCTGCCTTGAGCACAGGTTTGGAATAGATCCTCTGAGGTCTCTTTCAGCCCTATGATTTCAACTCTATGTTTATCCCCACCATAAAGGACAGTTTGAAGTACAATGTTAAGAATTCATTCATAAATGCAAGCCACTTCCTCAGGAACAAAAGAGGAACATTTTGAGCTAAAACCATCACTTCTACTACTTGCATAAGCACTTTTGCCCAGCATTCACAAAAGATGGTAATGCCACCACCTATTTCACTGCTGGGACATTAAATCTCAACTTCAGATCCAATAAGAAATCAGTAACCAGTGAAAGACTGGGAGAGCTACCTAATATTGAGAAATTGACCTAGACAGAAAAACCTAGATTTGACACAATAGTCCTAGCCAAAAAAAAATCCCCTAAGGAATAAAGATTTGAACTGCTTTGTTTCTTTCAAACCTAATGCTTTTCAACTTGCCAATGAATTTGGAGGAGAGAAATGAAATGTGGAGAATGTATGTAGAGATAGTGAGATCATGGACCCAGCAAAGTCACTGCTGTAGGTGCTTGAGAAAGAGATGGATTGTTTTCATAACAAAAAGCCATCTCATAATTGGACAATGTGATCAACCAGGGGTGGAGAGAAGGAGAAAGTATTATTTAACAGGGCAAGCATTTGCACAGGAAACCAGAGCTGGTTTCAATTTTTTTGGTAAAAACATGGTATATCCAATAAAGTTTTACTTTGGGAATTCAATTCTCCCGAGAGTGTTTCCTCATTTTGGGTTCACTAATTGGACAGTTGATATGAAACCAGCTCTCTTAACTCAGCCTACTTGGATAACCATGAAAAAGTGTGACCTAATGATGTCCAGAACAGAGCAAAAAGCTGATGCCACAGCGAAGCGTGGATCACTCCTTCCCTGGGAGGCACCAGTAACTGCCCCAGCAGATGCCAGGGTGCAGACAGTGGTAATCTGATCCAAAGTGAGAGTGGAGAAGATGAAGCAGCCCCTGATGTGTGAGGAGGGATCATAGCTGGATCCACTTGCCCTGACCTGAAGGTACGATGGCTGAGCAGAATGTGGAAGGCAGCCAACTTGAAGTTCCTCTTGGTCTTGCCTGGAATTGCCATGACTCGAGGGAACAAATGGAAGGCCCAGAGAGCTGCAGACTGGGAAGAGCCAGGGGAGTGGAAATTTTTGCCGTAGCTCATCTGTGGAGCAACTGTGTGAGAGATTTGTCAGAATGGAGATGCGGGGAGCAGCACTCAATCCCAGGAGTGGGGCTTGGGACAGGCCAAGCATTGACATCCCCCTCTCTTTCTCCACCCCAAAGAGTGGGACTGGGGAGTATTGTCAAAGCAGTTGGGGCTCCCCCAGCAGGGACTGCCATTCCCCCTTCCACAGCTGCGAGGCAAGCCCAGAGAATCCCTGCAGTGGCAGGAGCCCAGACTCAAGCTTCCCCCCAGAGGGAGGGCTGCCACTGGGCTATGTGCTAGTTTGGGATGATTGGGAGCCCCCACCTCTAAAAGCTGTGTTTGATGGGTGGCTGGAGACACTAGCCTGCTTCCTGAATCGGGGATGGAATCATCTGGAGCAGTAAAGGGCAATTTACCTGGATGAAGCTGCTCATGTCAACGCCATCACTTTGAACCTAGAGGAAGAGGGCAGAGCAGGAGTGGGATTCTACCAGTTCGCACCTATTCGCTAGAACGGGTTGTTAATATTCTAAGCAGTTCAGAGAACTGGTTGTTAGAAGAAATGACTGGCCTAATCCTGTAAGGAAGGCAGGAAGGAAACATTGTGGTGTTCCTTACAGAAACTGCCTCTCCGTTAACCCTTATTACATTCTTGGCAGGACTAGACTTCCTGTCTCAGGAACTTCTCTGGAGTTTTTTCCCCCTCCTTTGCTGGTACTATGCTTGTGTGGAGTGACCATTCAAAGTTACAATGGCACTGAAAAAAGTGACTTATAACCATTTTTCACACTTACGACTGTTGCAGCATCCCCACAGTCATGAAAGGCCAGGCGAGGAGATGCGTGCCTTGATGTGAGTGATATTGAGTTGGCCACACCCAGCCAATAACATGACCACCAAGCCATGTCCACCCAGTCACATGACCACCAAGCCATGCCCACCACCTAAGCCATGCCCACAGAACCAGTTGTTAAAAAATTGAATCCCACCCCTGTGGCAGAGTGGTCCGTAGTCAATAAGTCATCCCTCCTCCGTGAACTCATAGAGGAGGAGGCTGCGGACCTGGCGTGCATTACTGAGACCTGGGTGGGCCCGGAGGGGGGTGTCCCTCTATGTGATTTGTGCCCCCCAGGCTTCCGGGTGCTGTACCGGTCTCGGGCCCAGGGATGGGGCGGAGGGGTAGCCATTATTGTTAGAGAGACCTTGTTTCCAAGGGAGGTCACTGTCCTGCAGATGGGCGGGTGTGAGACCCTCCTCGTGAGATTGGGCCCGGGTGGTCGGTTGGGTTTGCTGCTAACGTACCTATCCCCAGCTGCGTGGCGGCCCTGCCTGGGCTGCTCGGCGCCCTCTCGGAGGTGGCGGTGGAGTTCCCTAGGCTTATAGTTCTGGGGACTTTAATCTGCCGTCACTGGGGGGCGGGTTTAGCTCAGGAGTTCATGGCATCCATGGCAGCCATGAACCTGACCCAGGTGATCCATGGACCCACCCACGAGGGGGAACACACTTGACCTGGTTTTTATCTCGGGGCAGTGGTGTAGTGATCTGGGGAGGGTTCTCCATCTACCCTCCCTTTATCGTGGACTGATCACTATCTCCTGCGGCTGGTTTTTCAATTGGCTGTCCCTCGCTGCTGGGATGAGGAGCCTATCGATGGTTCCGCCCCAGGCGCCTAATGGACCCGGATAGGTTTCAGGCGGCGCTGGGGTTCTTGCCCGCCTCCCTCGACCACAGCTCGGCCGAGGCGCTGACGGCCGCCTGGCAAAGCGGCGTCGGGCGCGACGGGTTGTCCCCTGCGGCCTCTTCCCGCCGTGAGCCCGATGGGCTCCCTGGTTCTCCGAGGAGCTCCGGGGGATGAAACGGCGGAGAAGATGCCTGGAGAGCAGATGGAGGGCCAGCCACTCCGAATCCGACCGTGTCCAGTTGCGATCCTATATCAGGACCTATCTGGAAGCAATCAGGGCGGCGTGCTTACTTCTCGCTCTGATTGCGTCTGCCGATGATCGCCCTGCTGCCCTGTTTGGGTGACCCGCTCCCTCCTTCAATTGAGGGGGATGACCCGTTGCAGGGCAGGGCAGAGGAATTTAGTATACATCTGGCGGATAAAGTCGCTCGAATTCGTGCTGGCTTGGACTCTGATTGGCAGTGGTCTGATGATGGGGTGGCGATGAGTCTGGTGGATCCTACCTGGGTTGAGTTTGACCTGGTCTCCCTCGATGAGGTGGACAGGATCATGCGGAGGCTGTCTTCCACCACGTGTTTATTGGACCCGTGCCCTTCCTGGTTGGTATATGCCTCCAGGGAGGTTACGTCGGCTGGCTCCAGGCAGTTGTTAATGCTTCTCTGAGTGAGGGAGTCTTTCCTGCTGCTTTGAAAGAGGCGGTGGTGAGGCCCCTCCTCAAGAAGCCTGCCTTGACCCGGCCGTTTTGAACAACTATCGTCCTGTCTCCAACCTCCGCTTTTAGCGAAGGTTGTTGAGCGTGGTGGTTCAGCAGCTTCCCTTGTTCCTGGAGGAAACTGAGTATTTAGATCCGTATCAGTCGGGCTTCAGGGCGGACACAGCACGGAGACAGCATTGGTCGCACTGGTGGATGATCTCTGGAGGGCTCGGGACAGGGGTTTTCCTCTGTCCTGGTCCTTTAGATCTCTCAGCGGCTTCGATACCATCGACCATGGTATCCTTCTGCAGCGGCTTAGAGGTTTGGGGGTGGGGGAACCGTTTTGCGTTGGTTCTCCTCCTTCCTTCGGGCCGCTTCGCGTCGGTGTTGGCAGGGGGCAGAGGTCGACCCCGAGACCCCTCACTTGTGGGGTGCCGCAGGGGTCTGTCCTTTCGCCCCTCCTGTTCAATATCTACATGAAACCGCTGGGTGAGATCATCCGAGGTTTTGGGGTGAGGTATCATCAGTATGCTGATGATACCCAGCTATATCTCCACCCCAGGCCAGATCAGTGATGCTCTCTCGTGATGTCCCGGTGCCTGGAGGCGATGCGGGTCTGGATGGGTAGTAACAGGCTTCAGCTCAACCCCACCAAGGCGGAGTGGCTGTTCTTACCGGCATCTCGGTCTTTATTGGATGTACCATCTTTGGTCATGGGGAGAGGTGTTGCCCCGTGGATAGGGCGAGAAACCTGGGTGTCCTCCTGGACTCACAGCTCGGTTTGGAGGAGCATGTGGGAGCTGTGGCCAGGGGGCTTTTGCCCAGGTTCGGCTGGTTCGCCAGCTTCGCCCTTATTTGGACCGAGATGCCCTTGAGCGGTTACTCATGCGCTTGTCACCTCTAGGATTGACTACTGCAATGCTCTCTACATGGGGCTTCCCTTGCGGACGATCCGGAGGCTCCAGCTGGTGCAGAATGCAGCGCGCGGGTTGTGATGGGGTATCCCGATACTCCCATGTTACACCCTCCTGCGCGGCTTGCATTGGTTGCCGTTGCCTCCCGGTGCCTTCAAGGTATTAGTTACAACTTATAAAGCCCTTAATGGCTTGGGTCCAGGGTACTTGCGGGAGCCTCCTGCCAGCATCACTTTCCGATCGCCCTGTTGCTCTCATAGGAGGGGCCTCCTTGGGGTGCCGTCAGTCAGATATTGTAGGCTGGCGGTCCCCAGGGCTAGGGCCTTCTCTGTGGGAGCACCTGCCCTCTGGAATCAGCTCCCGTCGATCTCCGTTTGGCCCCTGACCTCCGCTCCTTCCGCCGGGACCTGAAGACTTGGTTGTTCCAACGGGCGGCCTTGAATGACCGGGGGTTTGGGTTTATTTTAATTTATTTGGCTTGTTTACTGTTTAATCTTGTTTTATTGTAAATTTTCTCTGTTTTAATGTTAGCCCTGAGTCCTTAGGGAATAGGCGCATACAAGTCGAATAAATAAATAAATAAATAAATAAATGATGTACCTCCACGATGAAGGACCAACTGAGCTGGGGAATGCAGATGTTCTCCTGGATGAACTTTGAGCCAGGTTTGGAGACCCTGCCCAGAAACCAAGCAGAATCTGGGATCCATACCATAAGGCAGGGGAGCCAGCTGGTAGCTGAATACATTCAGGAGTTCCATAGTCTGGCTGGGAAGCTAAGAGAATAACCGGAATGCTTACTGGTCTACCAGTTCCGAGACAGACTAAATAAGGTGCTGTACCAAAACTGCTTGCTCTGAGGCATTCCAGACAACCTCAGGGTGTGGTACCAGGTAGCGATTACAGTGGAGCTAGACCTGTTGGAGTACCAGCAGCACACAGCAGACAATGAGGCCAGGAGAGATGCCTGGGCATGGCTAGTCTAGTGAAAAGAAGGACCAGGGGAGACATGATAGCAGTGTTCCAATATTTGAGGGGCTGCCACAGAGAGGAAGGGGTCAAGCTATTTTCTAAAGCACCTGTAGGCCAGACAAGGAATAATGGATGGAAACTGAACAAGGAGAGATTTAACCTGGAAATAAGGAGAAACTCTCACAATGAGTGTTAGATTGCTGGCAGAGTGAAGACACAGGATGCTCAGATCATTAGAACTGTTTATTTGCTCCAGGAAAGAACAAGAAATCCCGAGCCCTGGCAGCCCCTTTTAAAGGGAGCTGCCTGCGGCTTTCAGCCACTGACAGAGATTTATTTTTCCCGCTTCCACGGTTTAGCGAATCACAATCTTTTATGCTAATATCTAACACTCCTCCCCACTGGTCCAGAACCCACCAATCTGGTGGCTCCTAGTGTACATAGTCCCATAAGTAGGCTGGGCTTTTGTGGGTGCAACCTGACCTGCGCAGTTCAGTCGGCTCCAGACTCTTGGACTGTTCAGATGGATCTGTTATCGCTCTTGTTTCTGCTAGTGGAACTTCCTCAAAGACCTCTGTGAGTGTGGCCATTTTGTTTCCACTAGAGGCCGCACTTTCTCTCCGAGGCTTGGATTGTTCCTCTCTGGCATTGCTGATCCATCGCTGGACTGCAGCTAAGTGATCGTGTTTTTGATTTGGGTTTGATAGTAATTGTGGAGGGTTTGCCTCGTTAGTTGTTAGGCCCTGGTTTATTGCTGTTCCTTTGTGTTGGGGATTTTTGCCTCCCCCCCGGGGGCTCTGGTATCTCTGGAGTTTCTCTTGTTTGTTGGCCTTGGAGTTGATTGATATGCCTCCTCCAGGTTCTCCCTTTGTTCGTTTCGACCCAGTAGGATTGGGGGCCTGTTACTTGTGTTATTCTGGTGGGTATCCATAATGGTTTGCCTGCTAGATTTTGGGCATATAACGGATCCTCTGCCTCGAATATTCTGCATTTACTGGTTGAGTCTAATGGGGTGTCTATGTTATATGGGGGGTACAGCCTATCCAGTTGTGATCTCAGCTTCCTCTCCATTAATAATTCAGTGGGACTTTTGTTTGTTGTGGCACTGGGTGTGATGTGTTATATGCTCAACAACTTGTCCACCTTGGCTTTTGCATCCCTGGAGCCCATTCTTGCTAGTGTCTCTTTCATAGATCTTACCATCCATTCTGCCTGCCCGTTTGTCAAGGGGTGTCCTGGTGCAGATTGGGCATGGCGGATTCTGTGGGTTGCCAGGAACCCTCCAAACTTTGTGGTGGTGAACTGTGGCCTGTTATCCAACACTACCACATCTGGCAACCCATGTGTCCCAAACAATTTCTGTAAAACCCTAAAAACTGCCTCAGTGGTGGTTGACGGCATAAGGCTGACCTCAAACCATTTGGAATATGCATCCACAACTATCAAAAATGTATGTCCTTGCACCAGTCCTGAAAAATCTATGTGCAGTCTAGACCGCAGTGCCCTCGGAGTTTCCCACTCGTGTATGGGTGCAGTGGGGGGTGCTGGCCTGGATTCCTGGCAAGGTGTGCAGGTAGACACCCAGGTTTCTATGTCCTTGTCCATCCCAGGCCACCATATATAACTCCATGCCAAAGACTTCATTTTTACAATCCCTGGGTGTCCCACGTGCAACATTTCTAGTATTTCTTCCCTTAGCTCTTTTGGGATAACTACTTGGTCTCCCCACAATAAACAACTCTTCATTCCTGATAATTCGAGTTGGCAGTTTTTAAATGGCTTAAACTCATCTGCCATTTCTGCCTCTGGCCATCCCCTCCACACCCACTTCAAAACTCATGCCAAGGTTTTGTCTCTTGCGCTGGCTCTCACGATGTCTGTTGCTATCACTGGAATGGTTGTGAGAGTCTCTATCAAAAATGTAGAGGTGGATGGTGCTGGATCCTCTTCTACCTCTGCAGGGGGCATCGGCTTAGCGCATCAGTGTGGTCAATTTTCTCACCAGATCTGTGTATCAGTTTATAATTGTACGCTGCAAGGAATTCAGTCCATCTTGTCATCCAGGGTGATAGAATGTTTGGTGTGGGCCAGTCTCCCGCAATAATCCCCAGCAATGGTTTATGATCTATTACCAGGGCAATGCCCTTCTGTACACATACTCATGGAAGCGTTTTATGCCTGCAATGGCAGCCAGTGCTTCCTTGTCAAGCTGGCTGTAATTTGGCTCTGCCTTGGACAATGTTTTTGAATAAAAGGCTATGGGGACTTCTTTTCCATCTGGAAGTATGTGGCTGAGTATGGCTCCTATCCCAAAGGGTGATGCATCACATGTTAAAATCAATGGCAGTGTCTCGCTGTATTGGATTTGTACACTGTCTGATGTCAAGACCCTTTTGAATTATTTAAATGCTGTTTCTTCCTTCCATCCCCAGGCACAGGCTGCTTTTTTGTCAAGCAGCCTGTGCAGTGGTTCATCACTTTCTGTGGCAGAAAGATATTATAAAAATTTAAAAGTCCCAAGAATGCCTGCAGTTCTGTCTTATTTTTGGGAGTGGATGCCTCCTTAATTGCTTTTAATTTGCTCTCAGTGGGGTGTATTCTGGTACTACCTATTAAGTATCCCAAGAATTCTACTTTGGGCACCGCTAGCTGGCATTTCTCCTTTTTTACCTTTAGCCCCACCTCCTGGAAATGACTCAAAACTGCCCTTAGTCATTGTCTTAATTGCTCTTTATCCTTGGCTAACACCAGGATGTCATCAAAGTAGGGCACCACACCCTCTATTCTTGCAGGAGGTGTTCCATTAGACTCTGGAAAAGACCTGGGGCTATGCTTACTCCAAACTGCAATCGTTTGCATTTGAATGCCCCCCCCATGTGTGACAATTGTTTGGGCTTCTGCCATTTCTTCATCTACCAGCAATTGCTGATAAGTTTGGGCAAAGTTGAGTTTAGAAAATATTCTTCCTTGACTCAGGGAGTATAAAAGGTGTTGGACCACCGGGACAGGGTATGCGCTTTGCTGTAATGCATGGTTTAATGTTGCTTTATAATTAGCACAGACATGCACAGACCCATCTGATTTCATTGGGGTGACTATAGGGGTCTCTCGTTTTGTGTGGTCTGTTCCAAGATCCCTTGGGCAATGAGCTTATCCAATTGCTCATCAATCTTGGGCCGGAAAGCAAAAGGGACTCTCCTTGGCTTTATCTGGACAGGGGCAATTTTGGGTCTAGGTTGAATGAGATATTTGCCTAGTTGTCCATTGAAGATGTCTCTGAATTCTTCGATGAGGCTGTCTTCCCACTCAGTTTCGTTGATCCAGTTGATTCTGGTGACCTCTATCCCCAGCGGTTGGAACCATTCAAGCCCCAGTAGGCTGGGCCTGTCCCAGCCTACTACAGGCAATGGTAGACTTCTGGTTAAGTTCTTAAATTGTATTCTGAACTTGCCAACTCCTATTACTGGGATGCGATTTCCCTGGTAATCCTTTAGAATTAAGTTTTGCAGCTGGAGTTCAACTTTGGTTATCTTAGGGAGCATTTTCTTGAGGGTGGCCCAGGAAACCATAGATAGATGTGACCCTGAGTCTACCTCCATGTGGCAAGGTTTCCCTTCGATGCTTACTTGTATGTGTACCTTTCATGCATTGGTTGTGTTGGAATGGCCCACGGTCATGGTCTGGTGTGTTTCTCCTCTCTCCGCGACAGGTTCATCACTCCTTCTGTTCCAGCTGTAGTTATTTCTTGGGGTTCCTGGCTGGCTTGCCCTAGTTCGTGATGGTGAATTTGGTGGCCTCTGCTGTCGTCCGGCTGGTTGGGATGTCCAGCAGGTTCTTGCTATGTGTCCCTTCTGGTCACAACTCTGGCAGACTGTGTCCCAGAACCTGCATTCTGATCGAAGGTGGTTCCCCCACACCCGGCACGCCAAAAGTTTTTTCTTCCTTTATCCTGATTTTTCAGGGCCCTTTCCAACCGTAGCTGATGGACTTCTTCGTCCTTCTCTGTTTCCGGCTCCAATTCGACATCTTTGTAGTGCATGGTGGTGGGTTCCTTTGGTTGTTGCTGTTTATTCATCTTTTTCATGGCTGCTGCTGACTGTTGTGACACTTCTGTCATGGAGGCTTCCTCCAGAACTTCTTTGAATGTTATTTTTGGCTTTGTGAGTAGCCAGCTCTGGAAGGTGAGGTCCCTGAGCCCCAGAACCAGGTGGTCTCTCATTGCTTCATCCACATTGAGGAATTTGCAAGCAGCAGTGATTTCCTGTAGGGTGGCCATTAAGTTGCTGATGGTCTCTCCTTCTTTCTGGTCCCGTTGGTAGAATTCATGTCAATGCACTAGGGATGATGCTTGAGGGGTATAATGTGCCCGCAGGATCCATTCCAGATCTGGCCAGGCCATTGTATTCAGCTTGTTGAACATAGTCCATGACCTAAAAGAAATGAAAGAGCTAAGAGAGTACACAAACCTAGTGAGGGGATTCATACAGCCCACAAAATCAAAAAAGTAGCAGCCCCGGTCCTATTCAAGGAGAAAAGGGATCAACTGATGAGGCTATGCATAGATTTTAGAAGAATTAATGTGGTATGCATGCAAAATATGTACCTACCCTCCTCATGAAAGTCCTGCTAGCCCATCTAGCAAAAGGAAAAGTGTTTGCAAAGCTGGACCTGCAAGAAGTGTACTACGGGTGTGAATTAGGTAAGGAGACAAGAGGAAAAATGGGAGATTCCAATTTAAAGTGATGCCATTCAGCCTCCAGGGCACCCCTGCAGTGTTATGCAGCTAATCAATAAGATACTCCACGAGCTCCTCTTTAAGGGGGTCCTTGTGTATTTGGATGATACTTTCATATTCACCAAAACCTTAGAAGAGCACGTCAAACTAGTATGACAAGTACTGAAAAAACTCTTGGCAGCTAAACTGTATGCCAAACTCTCAAAATATTAATTCCACCAGTCTCACCTGGGCTACCAGGTTTCTAGTGAAGGAACAGAAATTGACCCAGGCAAAGTCAAAGCCATCTTTGACTGGCAAGCCCCTTACACCCACAGCTTCAAAGCTCCTTGGGATTGCCCTCCCCCTCATCAAACTCCTAAAAACAGGAGTGGGGTCAAACCAGAGCCATGGCTAACCATTGAACTGGACTTTAAAGTGCCAAACTGCATTTGAAATGCTAAAAAGACTATTTGCTGTGGAATCAATCCTCAAACACCCAAATCCTGAGCACCCTAATATCGTTCAAGTGGACACCAGTGACATGGCAATGGCCATTGTCCTTCTTCAAAATAATTCTTTTTTTAATAAAGTTTTTTATTTTTATAACAGACAAAACAAAAAAAAACTTCTTTAAATTGTACAATGTGTCAGTTTGGTACATATATCATGTGCACAATATCTACAGTCCTTTTCTCTTGACTTTACATTCATATTATATTCTAATCAACATTCCATATCATATTATATCATTATTATACTATCATTGAAGTTTTAATTTTAATTTCAGGCTATCTTTAAAAGCAAATCTCAATTCTTACTAAATTATATTCATAATATAACTTATTCAAAAGTAATCAATTATAATATAACATTACTATTACAATATACTTCAATTTCTTACTCTTTGTCAGGTAGTGCCCCATTCAAAATCCAAGAAAGAAATACATAGACTCCATTAATTAGAGAAAAGATATCTTTCACTGGAATTCAAGTGGTAGCAACAAAAGAATTCTGAATCTGAGAGAATGAGCGCGAAAATCACATATACAAAGTGATGGCAATGTTCCCACCCACAATAGTTCAAGTAGGCTACCCAATTAAAAGTTGTGGATAACATCATGTGGGCATCTTCAGGTGGTGATGAGGCCTCTGTCCATTGACCTTGACATATCTTGATAAAGAGCTGCGGCTGCGCATAGCATAAGATAGAAACCAAAGCAAGAAATCCCCCAACTGATATAATTCTTCTTAACAAAACCTCCAGCTCACTTCCCATAACCATGTCCCCCCTCCTCCCCCCGTTACTTATGACAGCCAAAAGATGCAAAGCAAAGGAAGAAAATCTTGAAGGCTGACAGTCTTCTATGTAGCCATTGATAAAATAAATCCCAAATCTTATAATACTCCTTTTCTTCTTGCTCTCTTATTGTTAGTGTTAATCTACTCATTTCTGCACATTCCATTATTTTCTTAATCACCTCCTCCATCAGAATTTTCTCATTTTTCCAATTTTGAGCAAATACAATTCTAGCTGCAGTTAAAACATTAATAATCAAGTATGTTATTTCTTTACTATAACCTTCAGGTAAAATCCCCAATAAAAATATCTCTGGTTTTAAATCTATATGCTGTTTTATCATTTTTTCCAACCAAGTGTGTATTTTAGTCCAATATCTTTTAGCTTCTGCACATTTCCACCACATATGGTAATGTGATCCAGATGACATTTCCAACATTTCGCTGATTTGTCCTTGAACATCTTTACTATTCTTGCTGGGGGTAGATGCCACATGTAAAACATCTTATACAAATTCTCTTTATATGCTGTTGACCTTAATTTATAGTTTCTAGTTCATAATTTCTGCCATTTATCCAGGTCTATCCCATATCCAAAATTTCCCCCCAAAGCAATCATCGTTTCTTTAACTTGTTCTTCTTCTAATTTCACTCCTAGTAAATAACCCTAAAAATTGAAATCATCCTCTCTTCAGTACTTGTTAAGATTTTATCTAATTCAGTTAATTCTTTATAAAACCCATCTATTTACTATCTTTTTCATATCTAGAATGTATTTGCATATATGAATACCAATTCATATTTATCCCTTGTTTGTTTTGAGTTTACCCTTTTCATTTAAAATTTCACCATCTAACAATATGTTCCATTTTAAAAACATTTGGACATGCAAATGCCTCTATTATTGATAACCAGACTGGTATTTTCAAATAATGTTGACCCCTTATTTTTTCCCATGTTGATAATAAAGCATCTCAAATATAATGTCTCTGAAAGTATCCATGCGCTTTACTTTCCTTATACCATAAAAATGCATGCCACCCCAATTGCAGATCATGCTCTTCCAATGTTAACAATCTAGTATTTCTCAAAACAATCCAGAATTCTGATGACAATCTGCAGCCCTGCATTTACACCTCCAAAAAACTAACAGATACCAAAAGGAGGTGGGTAATATGGGAGAAGGAAGCAAATACTGTTTGATGGGTATTAAGAGAGAGAGGAGGGAGGGAGAGATACAGAGAGAGGGGGGGAGAGGAGGGGGGAGAAAGAGATACAGAGAGAGGGGGAGAGAGATACATAGATGGGGAGAAGACAACAGAGAGAGGGGAGGCAGAGAGGGGAGGAGAAAGATACAGGGAGAGTGGGGAGAGAGATACAGAGAGAAACGGAAGGTTGAGGGGGCAAGAGAGATACATGGAGAGGAGGGAGGGAGAAGGAGATGGAGGGAGAGATACAGAGAGAGAGAGAAAAGGAGAGAAAGATCAATAGAGGGAGATAGGATAGAGATAGTGGAGAGAAACAGACAGACAGAGAGAGAGAGAGAAAGGGATAAAGGGGGAGAGAGATACATGGAGGGGGAGGGAGGAAGAGGGGAGGAAGAGAGGGGAGAGAGAGATACAAGAGGGGAAGAGAGATACATAGAGGTGGGAGAGAGAGATACAAAGGGAGAGAGGGGGAGAGATACATAGAGGGGAGAGAGAGAGAGAAGGAGGGAGATAGATACAGAAAGAGGTGGGAGAGATATACATACAGAGAGAGGGAGAGAGGGGGGACATCATTTGACCTCATTTTAGATGTCAAAAGTGTTTTGTGGCTCCCAGTGGTTTTTGACAACCAGTTCTCTGCTGTAATGACCGACTGGGTAGGTATGGCTGGGGGGGTGTCATGTGACTGGGTGGGAGTGAGTGACATCAAGTTGGCCACACCGACCCAGGTTTTGTGGCTCCTGGTGTTTTCTTTTCTATGGGAAATAGGTCCAAATGGCTGAGTGTGTAAGGTTGCAGACCCCTGCTCTAGACTGTACAAGGGGAGACTGCAGTATTTAGTACAGAGGAAGGAAACCCTAACCCCACTCTGAATCTACTTGGATAAAAAGCTGGGATATGGGAGACTTTAATGAGATAGTGACTATACAACTATATATTGTATATTGGACTATACAACACAGAAAGCTAATAAACAAAATAGAAAGATATTTCCAAAATCCTTTTTTAAAATGGTAGAAGAGTTGAACCTTAAAGAAGCTTGGAGAGAAAGAAATGTAAAGATCAGACAATACACCTTTTACTCCAATAGACACTCATCTTGGTCAAGAATAGATATGATATGGATGTCAATGGAATTAATCTCTAATATACAAGAAGTGGACTTTGAAACAAGTACTTGGGCGGACCATAATCCAGTATGGATTAAATGGCAAGGACAAAGGAAAAGATCTAGATGGACTTTGAATAATATAAATCTGAAAGAGAAAGAATTCTGGAAAAAGAACTGGCATTTTTCTTTAAAGAAAATAACAAGGAGGACACCTCCCTACAAAATGTATGGGATACCATGAAGGCCTACACCAGAGGATTGATAATAGATTACACGAGAAAAAGAAATATAAAGAAAAGACGAAAGCAACAAACACTGGAGGAAGACTACACGAGACTTGAGAAGGAATTACAGAGATATCCACAAAAAAAAGAATACCAAAAATCAAATAGACGTTGTTAAACATAAAATGGGGTTGATGGAAAAAGAAGAATTAGCCCAAAAAATTAGGAGTGCTAAACAGAATTTCTTTGAAAATACAAATAAACCAGGTAGATGGTTGGCATATAAATTGAAAAAAGAGAAAGAAATGAAAAAGATAATGCAACTGATAGATGATCAAGGAAAGATTTGTTATGATAATGAAGAAAAGAAAAAGATAATACAAAAATATGAAAAGTTATACAACCAAGAGAACATTGAGGAAGAAAAAGTTAAACAATATCTGCAAAGAGCAGAATTACCCCAAATACTTGAAGATTTTAAAATTATGCTAGAAAGTAAAATAACAATGATGGAATTATCTGAGGCTTTAAAGAGACAAAACACTGGAAAGGCTCCAGGCCCGGACGGGCTACCCACAGAATTTTACAAGACCTTACAGGAATCTTTAAGTGTCACTATGCTTAACGTGATGAATGAAGTTTTGTCAAAAACTAAAACACCTAATTCATGGACAGAGGCTTATATTACTCTTATATCAAAAGAGGACACTGACCTGCAACAAATTAAAAACTATAGACCTATTTCCCTGTTGAACTTGGATTATAAAATCTTTGCTTCAATAATGCCAGAAAGACTCAAAGAGATATTTGAATAGCTTTATACATGCTGATCAAAATGGATTTTTGCGAAAGAGACAGATTAAAGACAACATGAGAATAATCTTGAGTACTTTGGAATATTATGAAACACATCATGAGAAGCAAATGGCTTTGATATTCCTAGATGCACAAAAGGCTTTTGACAATTGTAAATTGGCAGTTTATGATGTTACAAATGCAACAGATGGGGTTTGGTGGAAAATTTACTAAAGCTATTGAAGCAATATATCATAAGCAAACAGCAAGAGTAATGATAAATGGAGATTTAACAGAAAATATTGATATTTAAAAAGGAACTAGGCAAGGATGACCACTACCACCACTGTTGTTTGTGTTGACTTTGGAGGTATTAAATAGGAGTATCAGAGAAGATAATGAAATAAAGGGAATGAAAATAAAAAAGGAGGAATATGTTACAAGCGTTTGCAGATGATCCGGTTTTCATATTAAATGAACCATTAAAGACAGCACCTAAACTGATAGAAAAGATTGAAGAATATGGACAGGTGGCAGGTTTGAAAATAAATAAAGATAAAACTAAGATTTTGACTAAGAATATGGCTGAAAAATGAAAGAAAGAGCTGGTGGAGAGTCTGAGCATTCAGATCACAAATAAAGATAAATACCTAGGAATACAACTAACAGCTAGATGTGGAACACTTAAAGAAGACAACTATTATAAACTCAAACACAGATTGCAACAGATTTGACAAAATGGGAAAACCTACAAATATCCTTGATAGGGAGAATATCTACAATTAAATTGAATATATTACCAAGGATCTTATATTTGTTTCAGACAATTCCAATTAAACTAGGGAAAGAATATTTTGAAGATTTAAACAAAATAATATTGAAATATATATGGCAGGGAAAAAAGGTGAGAATTAAATTAAAATTGTTGCAAGATGCTGGAACAAAAGGAGATTTTGGTCTACCCAATTGGGAACTATATTACCAGGTGGCAACATTGATGTGGGTAAAAGAATGGATTGTTTTAAGGAATACTAATTGTTAACATTAGAAGGTTATGACCTATTGGGATGGCATGCCTTTTTATGGTACATGGAAAGCAAAACACATGGGTATTTTAGGAGACATTATATTCAGGACGCTTTATTATTAGTATGGGAGAAAGTAGGGAAACAACATTACATGAAAATACCAGTCTGGTTGTCAACTATTGAGGCATTTGCATATCCAATTGTTTATAAAATGGAACATACAGTTAGATTTGCTGAAATATTGAATGAAAAAGGTGAACTCAAATCTATGAAAGAACTAGAGGAACAAGGAATAAAAATGAATTGGTATTCATATGTACGAATACATTCTAGATATGATAAAGATTGTAAAACAGAAGGTTTTTATAATAAATTAACTGAATTAGATGGAATTTTGACAGGTACTGATGAGAAGGTGATTAAAAAATTATATGGATATTTACTTGGAGTAAAACTAGAAGAACAAGTCAAGGAAACAATGATTGCTTGGGGGGGGGAATTTTGGATATGGGATAGACTTAGAAAAATGGCAGAAACTATGGTCTCGAAACTACAAAATGACGATGTCGACAGCATATAAAGGGAATTTGTATAAGATGTTTTACAGGTGGCATCTACCCCCGGCGAGAATAGCAAGGATGTTCAAGAATAAATCGGATAAATGTTGGAAATGTCATCAGGTATCTGGATCGTACTATCACATGTAGTGGATGTGTGTGGAAACCAAAAAATACTGGACTAAAATTCATACATGGTTGGAAAAAATGACAAAACAGCATATAGACTTGTAACCACTGATATTTTTATTGGGTATCTTACCTGAAGGATACAGTAGAGAATTGTCTTATTTGGTTATAAATGTTTTAAAAGCAGCTAGAATAGTATTTGCTAAAAATTGGAAAAGTGAAAAAATTCTGATAGAAGAGGAAGTGATTAAAAAAATCACTGGAATGTGCAGAAATGAGTAAATTGGCATTAGAAATTACAGAGCAAGAAGATAAACAATATTTTGAAATATGGGGTTTATTTTATCAATGGCTAGATAAGAAAATAAGGAAATAAAATACATCACAATATATAACAGTAAAGATAAGATAATGTAATGATATATTATTACTGACTATAATGATCATAATGGAATATATAATATTCCATTTTACTCAAAAAGGATGACGTGAATTTATAATTATAATCTAATAAAGAGATATAATAATAATATAATATGCATAATTGATCTATATAATATGAAGTTTTCTGTCCTTCCAAGAACAGTTAAGACAAAAGGGGCGACTCGGGAGGGCCAATCACCTCCAAGCCTTACTCCCAAGTTGCCCCTTTTGTCTTAACTGTTCTTGCATTCTGGCAGCTCTACACATGTGCGCACTGGGAACAGGCTCCCCTTGTTCCTCTGCCTCACTGCTGTCAGATTCTGGAGGCTCCAGAGTCAGCACATAACTCCCAGATGGCCCTGGCCCCATCTCTGTATCGGACAATGATCCATTTCCAATGATCAACTTTTGTTACTTTCTCTTCAGGCTTTTTGGATTCATCAGATAGTCCAATATCAAGTAAAAGATTGTAATTAAATTATTTGGCCACTAGATGGCACGCTTTGTTATGTCAAAACGTCACCCTTTTCTTTTGCTTTTTCTCTATTTAAGGCTTTTTAAACTTCAAAATTCCAATAGAGCCAAATATCAAATTAATATTTTTATTTGACAAATTCAAGTCCAGCTTTAATTATGCCTGTTTAGTGTCAAGAGTATATTTATCCAATTTAAATGAATATCTTCTTCCGGCTTCTTCCTTTCATGGTTCAAAGTCACTCTCAGTTGTCAAAAAACATTTTTCCCCTTTTTTCCTCTCTCTTTATAAATTCACCGTTTTAGTTCCTTTCTTAAAGATTCTTAAAGGTTAATTCCAGGGTACCTTGTCTTTGGAATGTTGCACCAAATTGTCCCGGTTCTCTTGTCATCCGCTTTTTCTCCACTCCTGCACAATCTTATCCCAGCTAGCTCTTCCTCTTCAGGGTGGTGGCCACCACTACAGCCTTCTTCAGAGGGGAGTATTTGCCAAGCCAAGGAGGGGAGATGCAGCTACCCTTAACCCAGCTGGCGGTCTCCCCCTTCTTTGCCAGCCCTACAGGGCGGCTTAAGCCCCAAATTGGGTTGATCGGGGCTCTCCGATGGGAGAGCACAGACTAAAGCCACGGACGATTGCAGGCTTCGGTTTGTCAACGAGGAGGTCCAACCAGAAGTCCTAGAGTTCTGCTTTCTTGAGAAGACTGGAGAGGCAGGATCTTACACCATATGTTTAAAGTCCCATTGTGGTGCAGTGGTTAGAGTGCAGGACTGCAGGCTATTTCTGCTGACTGCTGGGCTACCTGCAATTTGGCAGTTCAAATCTCACCAGGCTCAAGATTGACTCAGCTTTCCATTCTTCCAAGGTGGGTAAAATGAGGACCCAAATTGTTGGGGGCAATATGCTGACTCTGTAAGCTGCTTAGAGAGGGCTGTAAAGCACTGTAAAGCGGTATATAAGTCTAAGTGCTATTGCTATATAATTTGGTATGCCTGTGTGTAGATATAGAGCTTGATGCTAAATACAGAGCTTGCTGCAGATCCTTGGGACACATTATCTGCTTATACAACAAACAACTATATTCCAAATGGGATTTAGAACTTTTAAAAAAATGCCTTTTTGATTCCCTGTGCATTGTATATGGTTGAAATCCTTAGCAGAGCCAAGGGTAATTTTTGGTGCTCTATATGTGTTGGATTATAGTTCCCATCTTTCATAATTATTGCTTGTGTTGGTTGAAGGTGATGGAAGTTGATGTATGACTCTATTGGAAGAATCACATATTGTCTACCTTTGCTGTAGTGAGCAGTTAGGATGTGTTATATTCTCCTGGCCACTTTCCTTCATGACCAGAGGCAAGCTTGCCTGACCAATAATCAGCCAAGACACAGTGAGGGCCTTTTGTTTCGTTTTACTGCAACAAAGCAGCTTATCAAAACTTAGTTCTCTCCAAAATTCCAACTCAAACTATTCCCTTCTTTATACAACCCTCTCTAGGCCGCCACATCCCTTCTCATTCCCCATTGCCTAAGGTTCTATGAGATTATACTCTTTCTGATCACCTTCTACATATTTCCTCTTACTCAATTCATTTTTACCTTTCCTCTTATTCAATTAATTTTAAATTTTTGAAGACCTTTCATTTACTCCTATCACTATACTTATGGTGGTGTCAAGGCTCTGATTCATCTGCTGAAATAGGAAAACCCAGACCGACTAAGAACTGTCATCATAAACTAAATTAAAATGTAGCTCTTTTCAGAGGAAGAGTGAAAAGTAACAAATAAGTTAGATAAGTTGTAAACAAAACTATTTTTATAATAATTTAAAGTTTCTGAAGATGCTGTTGAATGTGAGCATCTTAAAGCAATAAAAAATGTCAAATTCAGATATCTTCTCCACTCACAGAAATTAGAATATAACATTTGCATTCTACTCCAGTTTCTCAACAGCAAATTTAGTCTACCCATTTAATCAAATCACATCTTTAAAAGATGCAGGTCTGTTGCAGAAACTAGTATAAGGTTTTAACTTAAAACTCTCTCTTCTCAGAACAATATAAAAATGCATTCCTTCACCCCATAGAAGTTTTAACCTGCAGGATCAAACTAGGCACCACAGAGAGAATCCGAAGATGTTGGATAATGCCAGTAAGTTGTGCCCAGCATCTGGTATTCAACCATATAGTGTCTTCTCTCTGAATTTTGATCAAGATGTATAAACTATGTCACCTTGCAGTATAATATAATAATCATTATTCTGTCATTTGAACTTCTGCTTTGGGAAAGACCAGGGAGGTAAGCAAACATACCAATAAGGGCAACCTGTGATCATGGATCATTGGAGTACCTGGTTTCCTGGCAAGATTAGTGCACTTCTTATCTATTCCCTCTTCATTAGCATTCCACCCACATTTGGAAACAGAATGCATTAACCTTTCTAAGGAATATAGGGATTTCCACACTCTCAAACAAATACATGGGAGAGTCAGAAATAAACAGACAATCCTACCGTGCTGGCTCTGCAAGTGTTCCATACCACCATAAACCATGACTTTTTAGCTAGACAGTTGTCTCTTCACTTTGGTACTTGTGTCTATTTAGCAGTATCTTCTCCATTCTATGGACATGACCCTGAAAAAACAAGCACTCCTAGTCTGTATCTTATATATTTCAGAGGGAAGAGAAGTTTCAGATGTGCCAGTAGCCACCCTGAGCTCACTTTTCTATAACAAGGGAGTCACAGAAGAGAGATTCTTTTTGAGTGAATTTTTGTTTACACAGCTTTACAGGCTGAATGTACATGGCACCAATACCTCAACAGATTTCATTGGTTCCTACAGAACTTAAGGCTCTTTAGGGTTTCTTGTACAGTTGTTTTGTGACCTGCTAGACTTCAATCTTAAGTCTTCTTTCCCACAGTATCCCATAGGTTGCCAATCCCAAAGCAGCCTACCCTTCCATAACCCTACCCTGCCCTTCAACCTCTGCTCTCCACCCATAAAAACATTGCCAATAATTCAGGTACTCCCATATGAGAGGAATGTAAGGACATAACTAGACTGTATCATCTATTTATTCCATAGTATGGTTCATTTTCTGTAAATCAAAAATTTTCAAACTTGAAAACTTTAAGATATGTGAATTTCAACTCCCAGATGTCAGCTGTCCCACTTGACACATTCAACAAAAAAACCTCCCAGCTTGTTAGAATGTAGCTTTATTGAAACATCCATCTAGACCAAGGGTGTCAAGCTTCAAACTAGCAGCCTGTGGGCCAGATGTGTGTCACATGCAGGCCACGCCCACCCCAGCTCCACAGAGGGGGAAAACATTGCAATACATCACATGATGGCATGACATGGTGAGTGTCGCGACTCCATGCCTCCTCTGTTGATTTGTGACAGACCTGTTCTTGCTTCACCATTCCTGTTCTGCTACTCAGTGGGGACCCGTCTGTGCTCCAACCTTGTCGGGCTATTGAGGTGCCTCGTATCTGTGTGGGACTGCTGTCAAACACAACTGTTCCTTGTTGTTTCAATTGTGCAGACTAGCCGGCTTTCACCAGAGGCACCGGATGATGACGCAATACCATGGGCGAAAACGCTGGATGAGAGTTGACGGGCATGGAGCTGTTAAATGGAACATGGGTCCAACTGATATGGGGGATGGGTTGGTGGTGGTATGATGATGTCTATTGTAATTATGGGTTATGATATTTTAAGGGGTAATAGGTAATTCAAACTAACCTACTAATTTGATAATCATTTCGGATATCTGCAAAACAATGATAGCCGGATGGTGGCTGGTGCAATTACATAATCATATAATTGTAAACTACTGCATAAATACAGCTTTAGAGTGAGGTTAACTCAGAGCTGACTTTAAACGACATTGCTTGGTTGTTGCTTGATGTTACTGCATGGAAGGAAAATAAAAACCTCATACCTGGTCGGAGTGAGTGATCTTTTTGTTGCAGTGAGCTCTAAAGAATGGATGAGAGCGAGTTTGACACCTGTGATCTAGGCATAGCAGAAGCAAAGTCAGTTCTAGGATTTTCCCATGAAACCCACATAGGTAAAACCAGGGGTGGGATTCTACTGGTTCTCACCTATTCACTAGAACCTGTTGTTAACTTTCAAAGCAGTTCGGAGAACTGGTTGTTGGAAGAAATCTCCTTTTGCTTTCTTTCCACTTTACAGGGCTAATCCTGTAAGGAAGGCAGGAAGGAAACATTCTGGTGGTGTTTCTAGCCTAATCTTTATTGCCCTGCTTACAGAAATTGCCTCTTGTTAACTCTTATTACATTCTTGGCAGTACACCTTGACTTCCTGTCTCTGGAGTTCTCCACAGGTTTTTTTTTTCTTTGCTGGTATTTTCTTAAAGGGGAAGGGTTGTTTTAAGCCTTTTACACTACTGTTGGGAGGAAATACTCCCCTGGAAATACTTCCAGTTGGGATGCAATGATCAGCACTTTGAATAAATAATTGAATAATGAAGCAGAACTGTCAGAAATAAGCTTTTAATGACAAGGAACCAAGATGAATGACATTCAGCAAGGCTTCTTGGCTAGCTGGAAAGATTGACATTCAAACGTGAGTTTACATACCCTTTCTGAGTTTTGGTCTAAAACTTGTTTTTGGTGAAGTTTAATTCTGTGCTTGGTGAGGTTTAATCCTATGTTTATTAATGGGATAATTTTCCCTATTCAGCTTTGTTTGGAAGGAAAAAGGTTAATCTGTGTTCCTGAAAAGAAACTGGGTTGAGAAATCTGGCTAGTTCCTGTGGAGAGCTATTTATGAGCAAGAGTTGGCTGCTGATAGTTATCATTGCATTTTAACTATTTTAATTCCTCAAAGTGCTCTGGCACCCTGCCTGATTTGCAACTCCGGCTGGCAGGTATTTTTAATCTAATGATTGGTATTTAAGGCAGTTTTTTGCAAGTAAAGAAGCTTTTTGTATTTTTGTACAGGTAATCCTTGACTTACAACAGTTCACTTAGTGAACATTCAAAGTTACAATGGCACTGAAAAAAGTGACTTATGACCATTTTTCACACTTACGACTGTTGCAGCATCCCCATGATCATGAGAGGCCAGGCAAGGAAAAGCGCCTCTCCACGTGAGTAATGTCAAGTTGGCCATGCGCACCCAGTCACATGACCACCCAGCCATGCCTACCCAGCTGGTCATTAGGGCAGAGAACCAGTTGTTAAATTATTTGAATCCCACCACTGGATAACTCTCTCTTTTCCCCTCCAAGCACAGTTCATAGTTCATCAACTGAGTTAAGTTCTTTTGTTCCTAACTTGACCTTGTTGGATAATGTCTTGCCAGCAACAAAAGGCCCTTGTGCATTCCATAGCCTTTCCTCACCCTTAGGAATTCACCACCCTCCTCCCATCACTGCTTGGCAAACTACATATAAAAGCAGGTACAGGTAATTATGGAGATAGCAATAGCAACAGCACTTAGACTTATATATCACTTCACAGTGCTTTACAGCTCTCTCTAAGCAGTTTCAGTATTAGCATATTGCCCCCAACAATCTGGGCCCTCATTTTACCCACCTCAGAAGAATGGAAGGCTGAGTCAACCTTGAGACTGGTGAGATTCGAACTGCCAAACTCCGGCAATCAGCAGAATTATCCTGCAGTACTGTATTTTAACCCGTTGGTTCACACATCTTAAACTTACTAAGCTTAAAGAAACACAGCTATGAGTGAAGCCTGGCTACCCATTGAACAAATACTTGGAAAGGGAAACTTAATATTATGCCAGTTGTAAGAAGAAACACACAGTATCCATCAAATAAAATCTTTTGTGTCCTTAAAGAAACTGGAAGAGGGAGCTGTACTCTCTTTTGCCTCCTTCTCTGTCTTTCAATGGCATCATTGAAGGGGGGTAAAAAAAGCAAGAAATAGTAACTGCTCCTAACTGGTTGCAGAATCTGCAGCTGGATTAGAATCATGGAGCAACCTAGAGGAAAAGGGAGAAAACAACTTGATCTACCATTTCTCTAGTGCAACAGACAAGGCAGATTGTAAAAGTAGTTCCCATGTGCTTTCCTGAATTCTACCTTTAAACTGTATAATAGTGAGATAACTGTCCCAGGAAGCAAATCAGCTGGATCTTTCCAGGACTGTTGAAGTAGTTGGGGATTGAAAAAGTCAAGATGTAAAATAGATGGCTTCAATGATGTAGTATATGGATATCACTTTAGCCTTTTTGATTCCTTCATACAGACCCCAGTGTCCCTTCTGTTTTCTTCTCTTCCTAGCAGCATGAATTAGCCAATAATGTTAGGGGTCTACTTACCCTGTTCCTTTCCATTTTCTAATCTTTCATATATTTCAAGAGATATTGCAAGACAGAGTAATAGAAGACGGTGGCTACCAGGAGCCTATGCTTGGAGTCCTTCTGCACTGAATGATGCAAAGCAGTGAGAAGGAATGGTGCTTTCTGTATTTTCCTAGGTGGTGACCTGTCCTGATTTCACCACCCTATTATTCGGAAGAGAAGTGCAGGGGAAGACATGTTCCACACTAATGATTTGTAGCATCTTATGCAGAGGTGGGATTCTACCGGTTCTGTCTGGTTCTATAGAACCAGATGTTAGGGCTCCCGGTATTTCGGAGAACCGGTAAAATGGCCCCCTGGCTGGCTCCGCCCCTCTCTGCCCATTTCTCCGCTCCCTGCCCAGTCAGTCCCTATTGCACATGTGCAACATTGTGCACATGTACGCATGCCTGCAGCCTCCTTTTGCCCGCCAGGCCAGCCATTGTTGCCTGCCTTCTGCCATGGCCCTGCCATTACTGATCTTCCTGGGTGAGTGAAGCTCTGAAGCCTTGGTCGCCTTCCCCCCCCCCACTTGCCTTTTGCTGCCACCGATTGCCTTTCCCCCTCCCCACTTGCCTTCCGCCGAGGAACACGTGGATAGGCTTGTATAGGTGGAATCCTGCTTTTCTCTGTTTGCCAGGCAGCTGTTTCTAATGGGAGGGGGGCTCCCATTAGAAACCCTGCCCAGCCCCTCCCAGAAGTCCCCACGAGGCTCATCTGGCTACCAGTTAAGTATAGGGTAGCCTCCTGGGAGCAAAATCGGGGAGTTGGGGGGGTTCCAGTACCGCCCCCCAGCCCCATTTTTGCTCCCAAGAGGCTCCAGGGAGGCTTGCTAGCCAGGCCAAAAACGCCACCCCCCCACCCTGTTCTTGCTCCCAAGAGGCTCCAGAGAGGCTTGCTAGGCCCCATTTTGGGCCTAGGAGGCCTTCCTGCAGCCTCCTGGGAGCATCCAGCCATCCAGTATGCCTGGATTCAGTGTTTAGCAAAAAGAACATTTGGAGCTAATATAGTATTGATTCCTGCCTTGGGAATGTTCTGGGTAATTAAAACTATGCAGTCTCCTAAAACTGTTGGAGCCAATCTTCTTTCTTTCTTCCATATCCTCCTCTTCAAAAGTAGTAAGTTGCTCTGCTTTTCCATGCCAGGCTTAGCGTGGTAAGTTCAGAGTGGATTTTGTAGAGAACAGCTTACCTTTAGGTCTCATTCATTTGCTCAATTTCAGAGCATATATTACACAATTTCCAAAGCATAATTCAGATTATTCAGCAGTTTGCCTAGCTGCTGCTTCATTACTTCTGTTGCTGTCACAACCTTTATAGTGTCCAATGGCCTTTTAAGTTTGACAAGCAAAAACATAGTAAATATTTCTCACAAATATTTTCTCTCTTCCAGTTTATGGTTCATTTAACATACAAAATTATGTGCTGTGTTACTACTATTCAGGCAGTTTGCAAACTTGTGTTTTTTGTTATTGGAAGGCAACTCCAAGAGCTTTGGTGGCTCAGGCTGTAAATGCCTGCTCTTAAGATCCAGCTGTCTACAACTACTGTAGGCTCAAATCCCACCAGGCTCAAGGTTGACTCAGCCTTCCATCCTCTTGGGGTAGGTAAATTGAGGACCCAAGATTGTTGGGGGCAATTAGCTGACCTTGTAAAAATGCCGCTTAGTAATAAGCAGGCATATACAATGGAATGAAGGCTATTGCTGAACACATTGGATTGTGCTCCAAAAATTGTGAGCCGCCCTGAGTCTTCGGAGAAGGGCGGCATATAAATGTAATTAAAAAAAAAACAACAACTCTTTAATTTGAAGATGGTGGTAAAATGGCAAGAAAGGCTCACTTCTACTTGCCATTTAGAAAGGTTTCATAAAAAGTAGCTTTGGAATTGAAGCCATATGTGTTAAAATAAAATTCTTTCTGTATAAATACAAGTATGCAAAAAGTTTCAAGATTAATCCAAGATGTTTAATGGCTTTAAATATCTGGGTGTTGTACTAAGGTTTAAGTCAGAGGTCTTCAAACTTGGCAACTTTAAGACTTGTGGACTTCAACTCCCAGAATTCTCCAGTCAGCTGACTGGAGAATTCTGGGAGTTGAAGTCCAAAGAAAGTTGCCAAGTGGGACCTGGTTTAAGTAGAAAGAGGTTCCAGCTGAAAAGATACAATGAATACCATAGAGATGCTTGCTTGCTTGCTTGCTTGCTTGCTTTCTTTCTTTCTTTCTTTCTTTCTTTCTCTTTCTCTCTCTTAAAAGGAAGAAAAAGAAAGAGGGAAGGAAGGCAGAAAGAGGGAAGGGAAAGGAATGTGAATGAGATATGGATGGATGGATGGATGGACGGATGGATAGAGGGAGGGAGGGAGGGAGGGAAAGAAGGAGGGAGGAAGGAAGGACCACAAACTCTGGCACTAGACGCAGCTTCAGAGGTTGCTTTGAAACAGCACAGAAATCCAAGGGCTGGAAGGGACCTCAGAGGTCAACTAGTCCAACCCCGCACCAAGAGCATTGTTAAAGTGAATTTCTATCTTTTGACTCACCCAGTCATGTGACCAAGCCATGCCCAGCCAATCACGTGACCAGCAAGCCACGCCCAGCCAGTCACATGACCAGTAAGACACACCCACAAATTATGCCACGCCCACAGAACCGGTTGTTAAGAAATTTGAATCCCACCCCGATCTTATGGCACATTCCAACTTTTGCAGTGGCAAAATAAAGTCCATCTTTCTTAGCAACATATGCCACAGTGGTGTCTTGGTGATGCTGGGAGATATTATAAATCACCAGAGTGGAAAGGACCAGAATCCTGAAGTACTATTATATTACCCACACCAACAATGACTGAATGTACAGGGTATCATCTCTTGTTGCAGCTGCAAACCTTCCTGTTGCTTAGGGGGCTCTGATCTGGCGGAAGTCAAATTACTTTATGTCCTTTCATCCTTTTTTAAAAAAGGAACCTTAGGAAGGAGAGATTGTTATTTAGGACTGCTTTGCTAACTACCTTAGCCCTTTCTCATCTATAGTCTCCAAACTTGAGCAGTAGATTTGATAGGTAGATGGGTAGGAGATAAACGACATCAGAGCCATCCCCTAGATACGGCGGGAGAAAAGTAGCCTGAAAGAAGCTAATAGCGTATTCTGGTCTACCTATGGCGATATAAACCAGCAGCGAGGCAATGGGGATTGCGTCACCCAGCCGTAGCTGTGAGGATATAACGCGGCCTGCTAAGCTCTAAATTGGCTCCCTTTTTTGCTAACCCGCGGTAGGGAAGGAGAGGCACCAGCGAAGGGAGGGAGGGGTCGCAGCCCAGCTGCGATGAGCTTCAGTGTGCTGGCCTTCACCTTCTGCCGGGCCGAAGAACTTTCGGCTTTCAGCGGGCCGCTCTTCGCAGAGCTCGCATGGCCCTCCGGCGCGGCTCCCTTGACAGGCCCAGTGGCCAACGCTGACCGGGCTCTTCAGCTATTGAACCAGAGCCACGCATGCGTGGCGCTCTTCTCGGCGGAGGTGGCGGCGCCCTGCCTGTGGCTCGAAAGTTGCCTTCCTCGAATCTTCGCGGGAGGGGCGGAGAGTGAGAAGGGGGGGAAGGGATAAGAAAAGAGGCGTCCGCTGTTCACCAGGAGGAAGGAGGAATGTGGGCAGTTCAGCTCCGAGAGGGCGCGGGGATTTTTGTGTTGCCGGTGATGATAGCTGTGGTCTCCTATGCTAAGAGGTGAGGATGGACGCTTGGGCGCAAGGAGGCGCATGTGTGGGGTGGGTGTCCGTGTGTATGAGAGCGTGTTTGTCTGTCTCTCTCCCCCTCGCCTTGTGTCTGCACGCCCGTGTGTGGTGCAGGACGCCTTCCTTCCTGAGCCCCCTCATGAATTTTGATTCCCCTCCCCCCCGGAGGCAGGATAAATAGATTTTGTCCGGGAATGGGAGGCTGCCTCCCTCCTCGTCCTGAATCACTTTCTTTCTGCCTTGTTTAGCGTGAACGAGCCCAGCAACATATCCTACGTGAAAGAGACGGTGGACCGCTTGCTCAAAGGATACGACATTCGCTTAAGGCCGGATTTTGGAGGTAATTCTCCCCCGATTTGTTTATAATGGCAGGCCAAGCGGTGCGCTGCCTTCCATTCGGAGGCAGAAGGCTGGTAAGAATGTTAATCAGCCTGCCTGCTAAGAAGCTCGTACAGTCTCGGGAGTAGAAGGGAAAGATTCCTCCAAGTCGAACTCATCTGGATGTGTAGACCTGTCTATCATCTATGTGATGTGACACGGTTGTTTGGCAACCATTCGGAAGGGTGGTTTGCCGTTGTTTTCTTCCGGGATATTTTTAATTACTTAATCTAGTTTACAAGCTTGTCCAGACAGGATTCTGCTTAGCTTTGTTAAACCAGCTAAGATTGGTGAGGGGCTGCTGCAAACTATCCCAAACATTTTTTTTGTTTCTCCCTCTCTTTCTTACACACACACACACACACACACACACACGTATGTAAGTTTACAACCACACGTTTGACAAAGATTGGCTTTATTCATACCAGCAGTCAGCTTTATTAGCTTTTGGCTTTCACAAAAGTCTTAAGCAAATCAATCACTGCTCCTCCCTGAGTGCAACATATGGGCAGAAGAATGCCATTTCTCCCCCTCTCTCCCCTCTCTTCCCCTCCCTCCTCCCTCTCTCTTTAAACGACAACAACAACCTGGAAATGAAGATTCCAATTCATTTCCTTAGCTGGTCATTTAAAAAAAACACACAACAAATCACCCATCTCGGTTTCCAGGTTCTCCTGTTGATGTTGGGATGAGAATAGAGATCGCCAGTATAGACATGGTCTCTGAAGTCAACATGGTGAGTACTTCTTTGAAAAAGGGAAGGGTGAGCTATAGGGGCAAGGAAGAGCCAATGGCAGAAAGCATTCTACAAAAGCACCAAAAAATTTGAAAGTTTCTGTTTTTTTGAGTGCTGAAGAAATCCATTCTATGTGAGAGAGGGGGCGGGGAGGAGGTAGCTTGGATGCTGTCAACACACAGAAGAGTGCCACCTGCATCTACTGCGGCTCAGTAATGGAGTTTCAGCACAATGGACAGCAACTAGCTCGCATTCATGCTTTTTTGGAATCGGCCAGGTATATTTGTAATGGCTAGAAATCATGGTACAATAGCAAGATGAAAATCTAAGTAATACATAGGGAAATGGAAAAAAGAGGAGGGGCACGACTGTCATATGGTTAGGTAGGTAATAGCTCTCTGTACATTATTCCTGCCACTACAGCCTTATTAATAACCAGATAAGATTTAGAGTGAGATGGAGATGTTAAGAATTCATATGAATTTTATTTCCGTTGTAAGGCTGGGCTCATATGTTTTAGGTAATTAATTCCTGGCATCATTCACTGAGAGGCTAAGTCTTGAATGTATTTTGTATAATAAATCTACTTGCCTAGCAATTGCATTGCTACCATTTACTGAACTCTGTTGATCCCTCCCACTCCCAACTTCTGCATGTCTGTGTTTTGACTGCCTCTTATGCAGATGCAGTAATTGAGAACTGCTTATGCTGAATATCAGTGCTAACGAAAGGAACTTCCCCAAGGAATTTAAAATAATGTCAAGAATTAAACATGACATCTTGCACATTCTTCAAGATACCAGACTTTAAATTTCTCCTTAGTTCTAGGTTTGTTCTCTCCTTGATTAGTTTCCATCCATTGCTTCTTGTCTCCCATTCTGGTGCTTTGCAAAATAGGTGGCAACCCCTCAAATATTGGAACACTGCTATAATGGTCTTTCTTTTCACTAGAATGTACAGTAGTACATTTTCACTAGAATATACAGTAGTTTCTGCAACCATACTTCATATGTTTTAGCCTTTAGCCCCCTAATAATCTTCATTGCTCTTCTCTGCACTCTTTTCAAACTTTCAACAACGTTTTTATAATATGGTAACCAAAACTGAATGCAGTATTCCAAGTATGGTGTTACCAAGGTCTTATAAAGTGGTACTAACACTTCATGTGATCATGATTTCATCCTTTCATTAATGCATCCTAGTATTGCATTGCCTTTTTTGGCAGCTGAAGCACTAGGGCTCTTTCTCACAGTTACTGTTATTGTGCCAAGTTTCACCTAATCTATGCCTGTACATTTGGTTTTTCTTGCCTGAGTGTAAAAACATACATTTCTTTACATTGAATTTCATTTTGTTAGATTGGGCCCAGTGTTCAAGTCTGTCAAGATCCATCTGGATCTTGAGCCTATCATCTATGGTGTTGGCTATTCCTGCCAATTTAGTATCATCCGCACATTTGGTAAGTTCCCCTTCTATCCCCTCATCTAAGTCATTTATGAAGATATTGAAGAGTACTGGGCCTAGGACGGAACCTTGTGGTACCCTGCTGGTTACTTCCCTCCAAGTAGATATAGTACAATTATAACTATACAAAGCTATTAAATAAAATAAACCTGGATTTGGAAAAATGGAAAAATTTGCAATTATCAATGTTAGGAAGAATAGCGACTGGAGTAATTCTACTAACCTATTCCTGCCATCTTGGTGTCATTAGCAAATTTGATGAGTTCCCCTTCTATTCCCTCATCTAAATTATTTATGAAGATATTGAAAAGTACTGGGCCTAGACGGAGCCTTGTAGTACCCCACTGCTTACTTCTCTCTATGTGGATATAGTACCATTAAGGATTACACATTTGAGTGTAAGATTCATGTATCTGCCATTATTCAATGGAAGAAGAAGGGGGGTGGGGAGTTGGTACAAGTAATCCTTTTTGATGTAACCTGAATATGTTAAATCTTACATTGATTCTGTATAACTTGCATATGATATACAACTGGAGGACTGGAGCCAGATGTCTAGAAACTTGTCACCTCTTGAAGAGATAACAAGATGAGAAAGGACCATAAAAATTCCAGCTCTGGAAGATATCCCTGGGAACTCTTCTAAGATATGTTACCAGAGAAGGGGAGGGGTGAATTAACATGTTGGTTCTTTGTTTGACTAAATCCACATCTAAATAAGGGGAGGGGTTCTAACTCCCTTTATCTATTACTGTATGCCTGGAAACATCTTAGACTCTTCTTTGACTAGTGCTGGGATCCACTCCCTTTCAATAAAGGATTCCTTTTGAAATATCTAGCTTTCAGAAGTTCATTCTTTTCAGTTGAAGGGAAAAAGTCCAGTGCTTACATTGAGTGTGGTTAGCTAGTTAAAATCCATCAGGTGGTGATGTTGTCTATTCCACATTTTTCTAGCTTACCAAGAAATAGGTTATTGTCTACTTTGTCAAATGCCTTACTAAAATCTAAGTATACTATGTCCACAGCATTTTGTTAGTTTACTAATTTAGTCTCTTTATCAAAGAATGAAATAAGATTGATTTGGTGTGCTCTCTTTTTAACAAACCATGCTGGCTACTAGTTACAACTTTATTTGCTTCTAGTTGTTCACAGATATGCTTTTTAATATGTTTTCCAGGATTTTCCCAGTTTAACCAATGTTAAACTCATTGGTCTACAATTTCCTGGGTATGTTTTTTCCCCTTTCTTGAAGATGGGAACCACATCAGTCCTTTTCCAATCCTCAGGTACTTGCCAGGTGCACTAGGATTTTTTTACAAACAAATAAACATAAAATAAAAAATTAAAGTAAAATAAATAAATGACATAGTATCAAAATAAATGATAAAGTATCAAAACTGCAGTAAGAAATAATAAATAAGGAACAAAGGCTACTGAGAACAAAAGCATCCCACCAGCACATCCTCAGTGGATTAAACTAGTTCCCCTTCCAAAGGTTTTTTTAAAAATCAAGTTTTAATGGCACTCCTAAAATCCAGCTAAGTGAGGACTAGGCTGATCTCATGCAATAAACTATTCCAAAGAAGCAGGGCTGCATCATTTATTTATTTGCCATTTTACCTTTATGCTGTGCTCCAATCAAATAGGACTCTTGACAACATTGCTAATCCTAATATTAATAACACATGTTTATATAAGGCATAGTCTTTCATTATTTAGTTGTTCAAAGTCACAATACGCCACTCAAGTACTAGTCTTCCTATTATTTAAGCATATCTTATAATATCCATTTTTAACCTCCAATCTTTCCATCTAACTATTGCTTCATATAAAGGTGTGTATTCTTATTTCTACCTCTATTCAAACTTTTAACCAGGTCACCATTATATTAGAAAAAAAGAATATACACAATGTACATACATACATACATACATACATACATATGTATATGTGTGTATATGTATATGTATATATATTTCTATCCATCATCTCTGTCGTTTTAATACTTCAATTCTTATTCATTTCTTGGCTTGCCTCCCATCTTGGATCTTTATCTCTATTAACATTTGTATTTTCACCATTCAGACTGAATATTTCTCCCAACTCTGTCCTTCTAAGCTGCCAGGTCTCCAGAATACCCACCCAAGCCCGTATCTTCCTTTCAAAAGTATCTTCCAGATTATCCAATTCCATTTTTAAATCTCTTAAAGTGCTTTTCTCTTGGTTTATTTCATCAGTCATTATTATCTTTATCATCTTCTCCTTCCATCTGCTTGCTTTGTTTGCTGGTTTATCCATTCTGTCTTCTGTTCTTTCTGCTATCTCCTCTTTTTCCAGAACTCTTTGGTCTTCATTCATCATCAGTTGTAGCATATTTTCTATTTTCCCATATATGCCTTGCATTAGGTTCTTTATCTCTCTGTGATTCTTTGTCATAGTACCCCTAATGCTTTGAAACATCAATGCCATTTCTCTTGAAATCTCACTTCTTTCCCCCTGATGGAGCATCTTTTCTTAATTTAATAAGTCCCGCTCTTACTCAAGTCCAAAAGCAATATATTCCAGACCAATGTTACTCTTCAGAAAGTTCAATAATCATAGTCCTTTACATCTCAGGATTATTAATCAATTCCATTCAATTCAGGAAGCTTCCGCAAGTCAAAAATCACTTTGCTTTACTTAAAAGTCTTCCATATTCTCATAACAGAGTCTCTAGTAATCATAAAGTAACTAGTTATAGAACAATAAGTGTTACCACAGTCCTCCAGATGAATGTTATTTATTTCTCTCATCAAAAGGTTTTTCTAAACTTGTAGGGCTCTGGTATATTCCATTCACCAGTAGTGATGGTGAACCTATGGCACGTGTGCTGGAAGTGGCGCGCTGAGCCATTTCTGCCTGCATGTGAGCCATCACTTGGAACAGATCCATTGCACATGCGTACACACCTCCCACCAGCCAGATGATTGTTGGGTATTTTCTGTGCAAGTGTGGGGGCAGGACAGGAGATGCGTGCACATGCTCAGAGGTGCGTGGTGTGTGTGTGGGGGTCATGAGTGCATGCACATGGGGGCTGTGGGGGTCATGCACACATTGCATTATGGGTGCATGCACGCACTTTCGGCACGCAACCATGAAAAGGTTAGCCATCACTGGTCTAATCTAACATGATTGTTTTATTTTCCTTGCCTGAATATGTGATATATGTAAGTAAATTACCATAGACCCTAGCAGAGTTAAAGGCCCTTTTACAAATGAGGTTTATGAATATCTAGATGCTTATTAATCCGACTGGGAATTGATGCGTACCCAGATGTTATGTGATTCTTATGAACTTTATAGAATTTGTTTTCATTGTTGTCCCAGCAATATTTTATTTAGATCTTGAGAACATGACATGAGTCACGAGATGACAGGAAGTTGTCTAACCTATACCATGCTTTCACATTTCTCCAACCTTGGTAAGGTGATATCAACATACATAATGAGGGACTTCCGGGTTGAGCCTTCTCAAGAACGGGCGGCGGTTTGCGATCGTCTGCAACCGCAGCCTGGCTCTTGCGTCAGAGAGCCCCGATCCTGCAAGGTTCGGGGCTGAAGCTGCCTCGTAGGGGCAGCGGAAAAAGGGAAATCTGCCAGCCAGAGTGAGGGGAGCCGCATCTCCCCCCTTTTGGGTCTGGTCTTTTCCCTCCGAAGACGTCAAGAAGTGGTGGTCAAAAATGGCCACCTCGAGGAGAAGGTCTCAATGGGATTAAGATTGGTGCAGGAGGAAAGAGAGAAGTCGACAGCAGAGGAACGGGAGTATCGGATGGTAAGATCAAGGCACCCGGGATTAAGATAAAGATGAGTTTTTTAAAAAGAAACAGAAGCGGCGCAGTCTCAAGTGAAGGAAAAATAAGTAAAATATTTTTGACAGCTATAAGGACTTCGAACGGGAAAGGAAGAAGCCAGCATAAGAATTTAAGTTTGGGGCTCGGAAAACTTTGAATATCAAAATAAAAGGAAAGGGTTAAGACCCTGTGCAGAAAGTGCCACTTGGTGGAGAAAAATTGGAAGCTAAAGAAGAAAGAAACTATCTTGTTCCTTTGTGGATTGGAGTTGTTACATTTTAAAGAGCGCTGAAACAAAAAGTAAGACTCATAGAAAGTGAAAGCTTGAATACACAAAGACGGACTACCGGATTAGTTGGTGACATTGATATAGATTCTGGACTTGGGTTAGGGTCTTAGAAAATTTAAAGAAGAAGAAATAAGGAAAACAAAAATTCTGGTGGCCATCCAAAGAATCAAAAATGGAGTTTAAAAGTATGAAAGAACTGCTACAGGAAGTGACTGAACTAACTTGGCTCGTTGCAGAAAACATGGGCATTGAAATGGTGAATAAAGAAGAAGAAGGAAGCCATTTTAAGAAGACAACTAACACAAAGATTAATACAAATAAAAGGGAAAGGGAGGATGGTCAAAAAAAACGAAACTTAAGAAGGTAATTAAAAAGGGGAACATTCATGAAATTAGGCATGTTAGAAAGGTCCAGAAGGATAGGGAGCAGAAAGGTAAAGAGAGAGAGAGGGATTCAAACTGGATAGAGAAGGGGATAGCGGGATAAAAGAGAGGAGAAGGAACAAGAAACAAGAACAGAAGATAGAGAAACATGGGAATTACATAATGAAGAAAGAAACTTGTTTGCATAGAGATAATGGCTAATGCATTAAGAAGGGGGTTCTGCATGAAGAAGTGGTAATAAGAATATATTGCAATTATAAAAGTGTAAAACAATAAGGGTTACTGACAATTTCTACTGGTAAAAGGTCACACTTTTATTTCTTATTTACAAAAGAAAGGTAAATGTTGATTAGATAAATTGAATTAATTGAAATGATCTTAGAAAATGTTTAAAAATGAGATTTGTCAATAACCAAGATTAGTTATTTTTATTATTATTTTGGAACCATAAATAAACCTTAGGGGGGATATGTGTTGCAGAACCTGACTGATTAGAGATATATTGTAAGGTAGCTCTTCTTTTTTTCTTTTTCTTTTTCTTTTCTCTCTTTCGCTTTAAAGGGAATGATCATGATTATGCTACTATATTAACCACTGAGGTGTCACTTTCAAAGTAGTAAAAGGGGGGCAAGTCTAGGTTTTTTTTTTTCTTTTCTCATTCTTTTTTGTGTTAAAACCTGTACGGATTTAGAATCATGGAGAGAATATGTGATGAAAGGGCAAATCTGACGGATAAAAGAATTCTGTAAATGATAAAAGAGTATTAACAATGTGAAGATAATTAAAGGATAGATATGGATGAACTTAATCTTTAATATGATGGGCAAACATATTGTTATTTGTAAGATTTATAAATGTGTTTTTAAAATATATATATATATTTGCAATTAATTCGAAATGAACTGGGGGGTTATACAGATTGAGATTAAGATTTGAGATTAGGATTAATTTCTCTGACCCTTTGTCTGCCAAAATGGAATAGAAGTAAAAATGGGATAAAATAGGAAGTTAAATGTTTAAAATGAATATAGATCTACTGTCATATTTGCATGTAAAAGTGACGACCCGGGAACATGCTGTCTACTGAAAAGAGCTGTTTTAAAAAACTGTTAAAAATTGAATAAAATTTGTTATAAAAAAAAACATACATAATGAGTTTACTCCATAGTAGTTGAATTGGTCTAAATGGCCCATAATCCTGCAGCTATCAGAATTAGCATACTGGATTTATTGCAGATATGTAAAGAATGCCATTTCTGCTAAAGTTAGATTGAGTGTGATGTGAGTGAGATAAAAGCATTATTTTTCTTACTTTCAACCCATTTTTTTCTTTCTTTGCTGTTATATATTGCAGAAGCATTCTGATATGCCTGCCCTTGTTACTAGATATATGTAGTATATTTATAGTATAAACAGTGGTGGGATGCTACCGGTTCTGCCCGGCTCTACAGAACCAGTAGCTCTGAAGAGCAACAGACATAGAACCGGTTCTATGTCTGCTGCTGTTTGGCCCACCCGTCCACCCGGGCTCTTACCTGACCTTTATTTCCTGCTTTTTCAACCTCAGCTACTTTGTGCAGCACCACTGAGGTTGAAAAAAACAGTAAAAAAGGCATTTTTCGAGCACTGTACACCCACGTGCAGCGCTTATCAGCTGTCCGGGAGACACAGCTTTAGTTTTATTTCACGTGAAGCGTGCATGCACGCGCAAAACATAATCACCAAACCGGTAGTAATGCCGGTTGAATCCCACCCGAGTATAAATATATCTGCCTTTGTTACTAGCTATATCCAAAGAGTACGTACTTTTCTTTAATATTTTATATTCCTGGCCTGAAAGATAGAGCTTAAATATTATAAATAATACTGGTAGATGTACAGATCTTCAAGAAAGGAAGATAGCCTTTTGAGATAAGCTAGCAATAGAAATAGATGCTGAATGATTTCAGGAAGTCTACAGTATAGTTGTGGGGTATAATAACAGCATTTTCAAAGTTTGACAAAAAGTTTGAGTTCTGCCTCCTCTTATACCAAGCTGGGGTTATTTGAGTTTTTTTTATCAAGCTTTCCTCTTTTCTAAGATTGCAAGATCATTTTTCCTCCCTTAATTGCTCATCCATATTTTAATCAAAGTTATCTTCACATTCTTTGGGATGCAAGAGTGCTTTTAATAGTTCTGACACATTCTTATACTTCCCAATCTATCCAGTTATCACATATGCATGTATGAGAGTTGTAGTCCATCATATTTGAAGGATAGCTGGATGGGACAGGTTGACTTGAATATTGCTGAGAGTGCCCTCCCCGCCCCCCGAAATTTCCTGAAAAGGCATTGTATCTTGCTTGTATTTCTATAGCATGTCCTGCATATGTATAACACAAAACTAGTTCAGGAATGAAACAAGAAAGCCACACTGAGCTTCCATTGATGAGTCAATCAGATTTTGCAGCAATAACCAGCCAAATTGCAGTGAAATTGGCAGAAATTTCACTCCCATCTGGGAATGGCGGCATCTAAAATTATGGACATCAATGTTTAATAGTAGCCATACTGTAGTAGTGTTTCAGTGAAAAGAAACATTAAGCAATCCCTTCTGAAAATTCTTTCTAGATTTCTGATCAGAGGAATGGAAAATGTAGGGATATGATCCAAAAGGCAAGGGTAAAAGAATTTGTGGGATGACAATCTCTTTGTCACAAGATGATTAAATAATCTCTCTCGGATATGTCTTATTTAATTACTTATTATGTAGTTTACAACATAGTAGATAACCCTTTTAACCTTGCTATGACCCACAGGGTGACCCATGAGTTCAACCATTCTGCTGTAATATATGATCTATCATCCTGGTAATTGCAAATAATCCACATCGTACTGGCACGTGGTACTGACATTTATTTATTTTATTTATTTTTATTTAGACTTGTATGCCGCCCCCTCTCCGAAAGGACTCGGGGCGGCTCACAACTAAAATACAGACAATAAATACTTTAAAAGAGAATTAAACTAACAAGCCCAATAAATAGAATCAATTTAAACCCCCCCCCCCAAAGGGGTCAGTCTAGCCCGGCCTGCTCAAACAGCCAAGTTTTCATATCATGGTGGAAAGAGTGGAGATCAGGAGCCAAACAGAGCCCCAGTGGTAGTTGGTTCCACAAGGCAGGAGCCACTACAGAGTAGGCCCTTCCCCGGGACACCACCAGCCGACACTGTCTTGCGGATGGCACACCTAGAAGTCCCAGCCTGTGCGCTCGCACAGGGCGATCGGCATTAGATATCGGCAGGAGGCGCTCCCGCAAATACCCTGGACCCAAGCCATGAAGGACTTTGAATGTTAATACCAACACCTTGAACCTCACCCGGAGGGCAACTGGCAACCAATGCAGCTCGTGCAGGAGGGGCGTAACATGGGAGTACCGGGAAACTCCCATCACAACCCGCGCGGCCACATTCTGCACCAGTTGTAACCTCTGGATGGTGTGCAAGGGCAGTCCTAAATAGAGGGCATTGCAGTAATCGAGTCGGGACGTGACAAGTGCATGAGTGACCGTGCGAAGGGCATCTCGGTCCAGATATGGGCGTAGCTGGCGAACCAGCCGAACCTGGGCGAAGGCCCCCCTGGTCATGGCCCCCACCTGCTCCTCCAAACTGAGTCGTGGATCCAGGAGGACCCCCAGGTTCCATGCCCTATCCACAGGGGGCAACACCTCTACCCCCCTGACCAAAGATGGAATCTGTTTACTGGTCCTAGATGCCTGTATGCACAGCCACTCAGTCTTGGCCGGATTGAGCCGTAGCTTGTTCCTGCCCATCCTGTACCACATCCAGACAATGGGATATCACAGAGAGGGCATCACTGATTTGGTTTGGGGTGGAGATGTACAACTGGGTATCATCAGCATACTGATGATACCTCACCCCAAAACCACGGATGATCTCACCCAGCGGCTTCATATAGATGTTGAACAAGAGGGGTGAGAGGACCGACCCCTGAGGGACCCCACAAGTGAGAGCCTTCGGGGTCGACCTCTGCCTCCCCGCCAACACCGATTGCGAACGCCCCAAAAGATAGGAGGAGAACCACTGCAGAACAGTGCCTCCCACTCGCAACCCCTCGAGGCGCCGCAATAGGATACCATGGTCGATGGTATCGAAAGCCGCTGAGAGATCTAATAGGACCAGGACAGAGGAAAATCTCCTGTCCTGTGCCCTCCAGAGATCATCCACCAGCGCGACCAATGCCATCTCCGTGCTAAACCCAGGCCGGAAGCCAAATCGATACGGATCCAGATAGTCCGCTTCCTCCAGGAAAAGCAGAAACTGCTGAGCCACCACACTCTCAACAACCTTCGCCAAAAAGCGAAGGTTGGAGACTGGACGGAAGTTGTTTAAAATGGCTGGGTCCAGAGCAGGCTTCTTCAGGAGAGATTTTACCACCGCCTCTTTCAAGGCCTTGGTGGCTCAGGCTGTTAATTGCCTGCACTTAAGTTCCAGCTGCCTACAACTGCTGTAGGAATCCCACCAGGCTCAAGGTTGACTCAGCCTTCCATCCTCTTGGGGTAGGTAAATTGAGGACCCAAGATTGTTGGGGGCAATTAGCTGACCTTGTAAAAAATGCTGCTTAGTAATAAGCAGGCATATACAGTGGAATGAAGGCTATTGCTGAGCACACTGGGTTGTATCCCAAAAATTGTAAGCCGCCCTGAGTCTCCGGAGAAGGGCGGCATATAAATGTAATTAAAAATAAAAATAAAAAAATAAAAAAATAAAAATAAAAAAGGCGGTGAGGAAAGAACCCTCCCTCAAAGCATTAACCACTGCCTGGAGCCAGCTGCATGTGACCTCCCTGGAGGCATATACCATCCAGGAAGGACACGGGTCCAAAAACGTGGTGGAACTCAGCCGTCGCATAATCCTGTCCACTTCATCCTCAGAAACAGGATCAAACTCAGCCCAAATGATATTAGCTGGACTCCCTGTACCCCCCTCCTCAGACCACTGCCAATTAGAGTTCAACCCAACAGATTCCTCAGCCCTACCCTGCAAAGAGTCCACCCCTGCCCCTTGATGTAAGAGGGAGCGAGTGACCTGAAACAGGGCGGCTGGGCGGTTATCTGCAGACGCTATGAGAGCGGAGAGGTAAGCCCTCCTCGCCACCCCCACAGCTACCAGGTAAGTCCTAATGTAGGCTCTTAACTGGGTTCGGTCAGATTCGGAGCGGGTCGACCTTCACCTGCTCTCTAAAACCCTCCTATGCCGCTTCATCTCCCAGAGCTCCTCTGTAAATCAAGGAGCTACCTGGGATCTGCGGCGAGTGAGGGGACGCAAGGGGACAATTTGGTTGAGGGCTTCAGCGGCAGCCTGTTGCCAGGCGGCCACCAGCACCTCGGCCGAGCTGTGGATAAGGGAAGCGGGAAGAGACCCCAGTTCCACCTGGAACCTCTCAGGGTCCATCAGGCATATGGGTTAGAACCATCTTGGCGGCTCCTCATCCCAGCAGTGTGGGGCAGCCTGCTGGAAGACCAGCTGTAGGAGATAGTGATCTGACCATGCTACGGGTTGGGCATTCAAGGTGCCCACCCCCAGATCACTACGTCATTGTTCTGAGATAAAAACAAGGTCTAGTGTGTTACCCCCCCTTGTGAATAGGGCCCTGTATCATCTGGGTCAGGCCCATAGCCACCATGGAAGCCATGAACTCCTGAGCCAAGCCCGATGCCCCTCCCAAGGAGGGCAGGTTGAAGTCACCCAAGACCAAAAGGCTTGGGAACTCCACCGCCACTCCCGAGATGGCATCGAGCAGTCCAGGCAGGGCTGTTGCCACACAGCTGGGGGACAGGTATGTAAGCAACAGGCCCAACTGACCCCCAGGCCCCAACCTCAGGAGGAGAGCTTCACACCTGCCTATCTGCGGAACAGTGACCTCCCTTGGAATCAAGGTCTCCCGAATAACTACGGCCACCCCACCACCCCTTCCCTGAGCTCATGGCCGGTGTAAAACCTGAAAACCTGGGGGGCATAAATCAGCCAGAGGGACTCCTCCCTCCTGAGACCAACCAGGTCTCAGTGATACAGGCCAGGTCCGTGGTCTCCTCCTCGATCAACTCAAAGAGGAGGGATGCCTTATTAACCACGGACCTGGCATTAAAATACACCAACCTGAGCCCAGGGACTCCGGATCCCATATCCCCGGGGGAGTGGGTAGAGGCATGGGGGTCGGAGCGTGCCACAGCTCGAAGACAGTGGAGGCGCGCTCCCATCTTGTGATACGGCCCCCCGCCTCTCCATCTCCTGCCAAATCTGACCACCCTGAGAATCGCCATTTCCGCCTCGTTCCCCAGAGCCCCAAAGGCCCCCCTCCCCCCTCCCCCATGCCATGATCCTTAACTGGGATGGACTGAGCTCCCACAAATCTGGGCAAGGATTCCTCAGATACTTGCCCAGACAACCCACCCACCCCCCTCCCTAACCCCTTCAAAAAACCAATTAAAAAATTTAAAAGCCTCTCCTTCCGAATCAATTTCATTTTGACTCCCTTGGCCATGCCATGCCCTCTCTTGGGATCCCAGGATCTGTCCTTGAGGAAGGCTTTTGATAATCCGGAGGGCCATCTCAGGGACAGGGGAACACCCCTGAGAGCCCGGAGCTCGAAGGAAGAGTAGGTACAACGAGTAATAACCTTCACCAGTCCATGAGGGAGAAATCAGAGTCCAGGTCGGGATGGTAAATAGGCAGATCTGTCGATGGTAGATCATGGTGCCAGCATTCGGGCAGAACCCCCCATCCTGGGCAGCCCTCTCACCGCCAGCCAGGGGGGGAGTCCCACTGTCTCCAAATGGTGCAGCCTCCTCTCTCCCACAGAGGGGGATGGTCCGCAAGCTGACACCAAGCAGGGGGAGCCAGGCACCACTGTTCTCTCACCACAGTGAGCCAGACAAGCCCAGTGCCCTCTCACCACACTGAACTTCCCCCAAAAACTGGACAGCCACATCGGGGGAAGAAGTAGGAAATGGTCCAGGCAGCTTCCAGCAGTCAGTTGGAATGTTGACTCCCTCTGCCACCGCTGCTGAACCATCGTCAGCCACCACCGAGGCCACCAGACCAAAGCCATCACCGCCTTCGACGGTCGCCACCGCTGGCGCTGTAGTGAAAGTTGTCGAGACAGCAGCAAACAGCGCCACGCCACCACCGGGATCACTGGACCTCCAACGATACCACCAGGCCACCGAGGCCACCAGCCACAGCAGGAAAAAACCACGCCATCGCTGGGGCCATCAGTTGCCCTTAGTCCACTGGGGCCCATGTGAACCCCGTCTCCACCAACGCCGCCCTGTCTCTTAAAAGGCCACCAAGGACCCGCTGCTATGACTGCAAGTCCATCTCCATCGCTTCTGCTGATGTCACCATCACTGCTATTGCCGCCGCCGCCGAGGCTGGGGCAGAGCCAGGGGGGCTTCAAGGACATCACGACATATTCCTTTCTTCTTCCATTTTCCTTCATATCAATGATCTCTTAATCCATTTTCTTCACCTCACTTTCCTGGTTTCTTGATAGTTATCTAGCTGTGGCAGCATATGAAGGATAATTCTGTTTTTCTTCTCCTGTCTAGAACCTCACCTTAGGAAAACAACATTGGCCAAGCCTACCTACATCTAGCATAATTATGCAGCATTATACAGTTGCTGGAGAAGGAAAGGAAGATATCTGCTTTCTCTTTTTTTCATTTCCCCCTATTGCTACTAATTCATCAGGAATTTGAGATGTGAGTGAAGGGTATTATATCCCCCTGGGACAGTTATAATACTGTACACAGTTTATTTTTGTTTCAAAAATAATGTGGTATAGATGGAGAAGGCCCAGAAAGGGCAAGAAAAATTGTCTAGGAACTGAAACAGTTCCACAAAGTATGAGGCTCTTTAGCTTAGAAAAACATTAGGGAGACAAAATAGAGATGCAAAAATTATAATTGCAAGAAGGCATATGGCCAGAGAGAAGTATGTTCTTTTTCTTTCATGCTTGGAACTAGGATCATTCTGTAAACCTGAATGGTGGTTGTGTAATGTTAATAGGAAATATTTCTTTGTACAACTAAGTTTTAATAATATATTTTATGTGGGCATGGTCATCTATTTGAAGTTTTCACAGACTCATGGAGGATAAGGTTACTAAGAATGATTATAGCTGTCATTTGGGCTATATTTTACTTACAATGCTGACAACTATAAGGGGCAGAGTGCATAGTGCAAAAGATCTGTCTTGTGGATCTACTCATGCTTATGGATGATAATTGAAAGTGAAAAATAAAATGAATCTTTTATTTGGCCATAATAACTATGTTTTTGTTCTAGTCATGAGTAAATAGGCAGGTGGAGATTTAGGACCTGCGCTAAATAGAAAGGGAGATGTGAGGAATGACATCCAGTACTCAGTTAAATTGGCTGCAAAACGTAAACATTTGTCCAGTTTGGTAGGACATATATTCTGATCCATTCCAGTTTACATCTCACTTGGACTTAATCTGAATTTTTATCATTCATTCCACCATATATCATCTGCAGCCTCTGTACATCTTGATTCTCATCTCCAAGTTTACTTTTAGAGGGTAAATCCATAAAAATTCTTCTCTGTGCAAGAAAATTCCCTTTTATTCTAGACTGAACATGACATAACAGTGGTGGTGATGCTATGGTGTTAACATGAAAAGCATTACCATTACTTAAATGAACAGTATTTTTCATGCCCTCCCAATCTTGGTTTTGCTGTTTTCCCTCTAGTATTGAAACATTTCCTTGCAACTCCTTTTCAAAATATAAAGAACATTGCCATTGTAAGAACTGTTTTTAAAGGGCATAATGTTTCCCATAAGAGCTTTAAAAACCTCCAGGAGTTTTATTCAAACAAGAATGTATTTGCTGACATCTAACTGAAATTAGCATGATAGAAGCAGATGCCAAGGAAACCAATGACAGTAACAGTGAATTATGTATAATGTGAAATACATTTTGTTGAATGCATCTGAGTGGGTTTAAAAAGATATTGAAATATACATTAAATTCTTAAGAATATATTTAAGGTTAAAATGGAGGTGATGCTCAAAATACTGTGACTTTTTTTCCCCCTTAAACAGAAGACAAATTGTAAAAGCCACTAGGAGTTAACACTTAATTTGCATTGAATTTGTGGAGCAAGCTGATGCTACAAGATAAACTATGAACAACAGAAAAATGTTTAAGAACCAATGGTGCCCTTGCCATGGTTAGATGCTTTCTTGCCCTGGTTAGCAGATTCAGTTAAGGGACAGTTTGTATCAGAAATTCAGATAGCTTACTTGAAAAAAGATTAAGAATTCTTTTTCCCAATCTAAGACTCTGTAAGCATTGGACTTTTTCCCTTCAGCTGAAAAGAATGAGCTTCTGAAAACCAGATGTTTCAAAAGGAATCTTATTGAAAGGGATTTAAACCCAACACTAGGCAAAGCAGAGTCTAAGATATTTCCAGGCATACAGTCATAGATAAAGGAAGTTAGAACCCCTCCCCTTATTTAGATGTAGATTTAGTCAAATAAAGAACCAACATGTTAATTCCCAACTCCCCTTCTCTGGGAATGTATCCTTTGTGGTCCCTTCTCATCTTGTTATCTCCTCAAGAGGTGACAAGTTTCTAGACATCTGGCTCCACTCCTCCAGTTGTATATCATATGCAAGTTATACAGAATCAATATAGGATTTAATATATTCAGGTTACATCAAAAAGGATTACTTGTACCAACTCCCCCCCCCTTCTTCCATTGAAGAATGGCAGATACACAGATCTGCCCTTCTCAAAAATTTGATAAATCCACCTGGAAAACATAAAACATGTGTTACATTTACAACTTAGGATGGTTTATGAGGGTATTTCAGGTGGAACTTCTGTAGTAATGTGGGTACTTTTACATGTCGTTTGGCTACCCACCCATTTTCTGAGGAAGGAAGGTGTTTCCAAGCTACTAAATATTGTGTGGAACCATGGTGAGTGTGCGAATCAAGGATATCTTTAATTTCAAAATGTTGTTCCCCGTGTACCATAATGGGAGTTGGAGAGGTGGGGGAAGGGTCTAAGGTTTGACGTGATCTCTGGTTTGAGTAGGCTACAGTGAAACACTGGATGAACCTGTCTAAGTGTTTTGGGAAGTAGAAGCTCTACCGTAACAGGGTTAATAATTCTGGAGATGGAAAATGGCCCAATAAATTTCGGTCCCAATTTCTTAGAGAGTTGCAATGATTTTAGGAATTTTGTGGACAAATATACGTAGTCCCCAACTTTGAATGGTTTAGGATCACAGCGTTTTTTGTCCTTTTGAACTTTAAAAGCTGCTCTAGCCTCTTGTAAGGCTAGTCTGACCACTGGCCAAGTGGCTTGCACATTATTAATCCACTCCTTAAGGGAGGGAGTTTCAGGTTCCTTGGTGGGTGGTTCCGGCATGGGGTTGAATCCTTGGCCTGGCTACCTGGAATGGGGTGAAACCAGTGCTGCTGTGGACCGAGTTGTTGTATGCTACCTCTGCAAAAGGAAGGAGGTCAGTCCAATTGTCCTGTTGGTAATTAATAAAGCATCTTAAATATTGTTCTAGTATGCTGTTTGATCGTTCAGCCCCACCGTTAGTCTGGGGATGATTGACAATGACAACCCCTGGGTGGAGCCTAATAGGTTTAAAAATGCCCACCAAAATGTGGATGTGAATTGTACACCGTATCTGAGATAATCCTTTGGGGAGCTCCATGAAGGCAATAAATGTGTATTAAAAACATCTTTGCCAGGGCCTTGGCTGCAGGGATCTTCTGGCATGGTACAAAATGAACCTGTTTTGAAAAAAGATCAGTTACAACCCAAATGACAGTATTTCCAGCACTTTCAGGGAGCTCCACTATAAAGTCCATAGATATCTCTTTCCAGGGTGCTGAAGGTTCTGCCACTGTTTGTAAAAGCCCAGGAGATTTTCCTTGTCTTCTTTTTGCAGCAGCACAGATGGGGCAACTAGCAACAAAGCTTTCAATGTCCTTTTTGAGAGATGGCCACAAAAATTGTCTTTTGATGAGGTGCAGGGTTTTTACAAAACCAAAGTGTCCCGCTATTTTTGAGTCGTGGCAGCGTTTCATGAGGTCCATCCTCTGGCTGGCAGGGACGTAAAGTTTGTTTCCTACCCAGGCTAGGCCATCTTTGAGTAAGCAAGTGTCTTTGTTAGCCTGGAGCCAGTCGTCCTTAAGTAGTGCCTTCTTAAATATTGAAATCATTACATTGTCAGTCAGTGATTCTTTCTTCTCTTGTGCCCGGGTGATTACTTTGGCTACAAGTTGGATTGGTTGGATCCTGGGTTTTATAACTTCAATCTTTTTGCTGTTGTATTGGGGCTTCCTGGACAGGGCATCTGCCAGTAAATTTTTTCTCCCTGGGAAATATTTGAGAGTGAAATTAAACCATTTAAAATATTGAGCCCACCTTGCTTGTTTTTCTGAGAGTTTCCATGGAATTTTCAGGGCTTCTATATTTTTATGATCAGTCCAGACTTCAGAGGGGATTTGGTTCCTTCTAGGAAATGTCTCCATGTGAGGAGTGCCCATCGCACAGCATATGCCTCTTTCTCCCATATGGCCCACCTTTGTTCGGTGTCTATCAGTTTCTTGGAAGCATAAGCACATGTTTGTAACTGTCCACGTCCATTCTTTTGAAGTAGAACTGCTCCAATTGCTACATTGCTAGTGTCTGCTTGGATGACAAATGGTTGTTCAGGGTCTGGGTGTTTCAAGATTGGTTCTGCTGAGAACAGTTGTTCAAGTTTTTCGAATGCCGCTTGGCATTCCATCATCCAGGTAAGGGGTTGCCTTGGTTTAGGTTTCTCCCCCCCTTTCGTTTTTAACATGTTTGTGATCGGGAGGGCAATATTCACAAAAGCTGGAATGAACTGGCAATAAAAGTTTGCAAAACCCAGGAAGCTTTGCAGTTGTTTGCGAGTATGGGGCATCTCCCAATCGATGACAGCTTTTACTTTTTGTGGGTCTATCTCTATTCCCTCATGGGATATTCTATATCCCAGGTAGTCAATTTTTTCCTGGTGGAATTCACATTTAGAGAGTTTTGCGTATAGTTTGGCATTTAGGAGTTTTGTGAGAACTGCTCGGAGTAATTTGGTGTGTTCTTCTTTTGTCTCAGTGTAGATTAAAATATCATTGAGATAAACGAGAACTCCTTTGTACAAAAATTCATGGAGGGTCTTGTTAATTAATTGCATGAACATGGCAGGGGCTCCTTGTAATCCAAAAGGGAGCACTTTAAATTGATAGCATCCCAGTGGGGTGTTAAAAGCTGTCTTCCACTCATCCCCTTCCCTTATTCTAATGCGGTAGTATGCCTCCCGTAGGTCTAACTTTGAAAAAAAAATTTCCTTTAGAGAGGTGGGCTAACATGTCCTTCATAAGGGGGAGTGGGTACATATTCTCCACACTGATGGCATTAAGATTTTTGTAATTAACACAGAGACGCACCGAGCCATCTTTCTTTTCGTGGAATAATACTGGGGTTGCTATTTTTGGTCGGGTAGGTTTGATGAAACCCCTTTTTAGATTTTTATCAATAAATGCCCTGAGTTCTTTTAATTCTCTGGGGGACATGCAGTACATTTTCAGTTTTGGAAGTTTAGCCCCTGGTAGGATTTCAATGGCGCAGTCTGTGGTGCGATGGGGTGGAAGTTCATCAGAAGCCTCCTCGCTAAATACTTGGACTAAATCCTGGTACTCTTTGGGGATGTTAATAGGTTCAGCTGGCTGACTGGTCATGGCTGGTTCTCTGTTCTCTATTCCCTTTCTTTTCCTTTCCTCTGGGCAGTTTGCAAATGCTACATGTTTCTGGAAATGTATGGTTCCTCTCTTCCAGTTTATTTTTGGATTCCATTTCCGTAGCCATGTGAATCCTAGGACTAGTGGCCCTTCCATTCCTGCTGCTACAATGAATGTCACTATGGTTCCCTAGTCTTATTTTCAATGGTTCTGTGGCAAAACAGGCTGGCTCCCCCCCACTATAGTTCCATCTAATTGGCAAAAAGCGATGGGATTTTCCATTTTCTTTAGTTGAATTCCCAATTTCTCTGCTAGGGAGGAGCTGATTAGGCACCAGATGCATCCCGAATCCAGTAACTCTGCAACTTCCTCCCCCTTCCCTCTTCCCCCTTAGGGGTAGAATGATTGGTTCAATTGGGTCGCTTACCAGCGGGTCATCTTCCAGATCACTTTCGGACTGGCTCAGGTCTCCTTGGGGCATTGGGGGTTCTTCCTCTGGATCGGGGGGCACCGGAACCTCACAGCTTCTCGGCTTCTCAGGCCAGTTTCTTTTCCTCAAGGGTTGGGTTTTCCAGGTTTCCCCCCCTGATGGTGGTTTGGGGTTTGAAAAATTCCCACTTTCCCTGGGGTGGGGATCTTCTCCAGACTTTGCCACTGCGGTACTGGTTTCAGGTCATGTCTATCTCCGCCTCCTCTGCCATCAGGTACCATTCATGCAGGAGGTTTGGGGCCCCACGGGCCAGGCAGGAAGCATACAGGTCATCATTGAGTCCATCTTTGAACCAACAGACTAGGATATCTTCTGGCCAGTCGACTCGGCCAGCCAGGTCATGAAATTCCTCGGTGTACGCAGCTACCGGGTGACGGTCTTGCTTGATGACTCTAATGCGGTCGCGGGCTTTTCTATCGGCGAGGGGGTCTTTGAAGCAGTGGCGTAGGGCTGTCATGAATCGGTCGAGGTTCCTCAGTTCTGGGGCATTGACGTTGTGGAGAGACACCATCCATCTGGCTGCTGCCCCTTCTAGGCCAGGGTGACGACTTGCACTTGGGCCCCATGGGTCGGGAAATTCCACCCGTATTCTTGCATGTAGGTGAGGACTTGTGCCAGGAAAAATCCCAGTTTCTGGGGGTCCCCATCGAATTTTACCCCCAAGGGTGGGATCTTTCTCTGCAGTTGTATGTCCCTGGATTGGCCCAGGTTAATCCCCTGCTCTGCGGCAGCAAGGGGTCGGGTACCTGGTATGGCTGCTGGACCTTCAGCTTGTTCCTCTGCCCAATCATTCTCAGCTGGATCAGGGTGACAGCTTGGGTTCTTCCAGTTTCTGGTTCCCTCACTCTCCTATGTTGGCAAACTGGTCCATCCCTCACATTGAGGTCCTCCAGGGCTTCCTTCATGAGGCAATTTATGTACCATTTCAGTCAGTCATCTGCCGGTGGTTCCTCGACCCATTCTTCCTGATCAGAGAAGGCCTCCAGCTCCAATTTCCACCCGGGTTTATGGTTACCCCGTGTGAGGGTTACTCCCCTGGTTCTTCCATCCCAGCTGTCTCTCTTTCCTATGCCAATAGACCACCGGGGCTTTGTGGAATTTTCGCTGGCAGCTTCACTGTCTTTGATGTGGTACATCAAGTCAGCGTCTGGCTGGGTAGATGTTGAAGTTTCTCCCCAGCATTTGGCTTCCCCTTGCTCCTTGCTATATTCAGACATATTTACAGGCTCCTCTCAGTAGAGTGAAGGCTTCTTTTTTTAAAAAAAAACTCCTCTCTGGGATTGACCTCCATTGCAGACTCTGCTTTATGTAAGCATTGGACTTTTCTCCTTCAACCAAAAAGAATGAACTTCTGAAAACCAGGTGTTTCAAAAGGAATCCTTTATTGAAAGGGATTTAACCCAACACTAGGCAAAGCAGAGTCTAAGATATTTCTAGGCATACATAGATAAAGGAAGTTAGAACCCCTTCCCTTATTTAGATGTGGATTTAGTCAAAGAACCATGTTAATTCACCCCTCCCCTTCTCTGGGAATGTATCTTAGCAGAGTTCCCAAGAGTGTCTTCAAGAGCTGGAATTTTTGTGGTCCCGTCTCATCTTGTTATCTCTTCAAGAGGTGACAGTTTCTAGACATCTGGCTCCACTCCTCCAGTTGTATATCATATGCAAGTTATACAGAATCAATATAGGATTTAATATATTCAGGTTACATCAAAAAGTATTACTTGTACCAACTCCCCCCCCTTCTTCTTCCATTGAAGAATGGCAGATACATGGATCTGACAGATTCTTCTCTAAGGTCTGACCCCAAAAATGGAAAAAGCAAACTTGATAGATGGTCTATCTGGGCTTTGAGTGTTTAGCTCATCAGTGTCTGGTTTAGATCATTATAAGGAATCAAGTCCCTTATGATTGTGAATTAGAAATGCCACCTTTTTTTCTGAAGGGCCCATAATCTTTAACAGCTACATGACAGGCAGAAATCATATTTTATTTATTTATTTATTTATTAGGCTTATATGCCGCCCTATCTCCTTACAATCGTCCGGTCTCCAACCTTCGGCGAAGAGCAAAAGCGAACTCAAATTAGCCGGGTCCAGGGCAGGCCTCTTGAGGAGGGGCCTCACCACCGCCTCTTTCAAGGTGGTGGGAAAGACACCCCCACTCAAAGAGGCGTTGATTACTGCCTGGAGCCAGCCTCATGTGACTCCCCGGCTTACAATTAAAACAGTCCCAATACAATTACATAAATGTTAAAGGACATTAAAAACCAAGGTCTCCTTTGTCAATTAGAATATTTTAAAATATATTTAACACCCTCCCTCAGTCCCCATCAGTCCCCATCAGTCCAGGTAGGCTAGTTGGAATAGCCAAGTTTTTAGGTCACGGCGGAAGGAGCGGAGGTCAGAGAGCCGTCCGGAGCTCCAGGGAAGTTGATTCCATAGGGTGGGTGCTCCCACCGAAAGGCCCTACTCCTGGGGGTCGAGTGTGACATTGTTGTGTTGATGGCACCTGGAGCAGGCCCTCTCGATGGGAGTGCACGGGATGTTGGGAAGCTGTTATCGGCAGCAGGGTCTCCCGCATGTATCCTGGTCCAATGCCATAAAGGGCTTTATAGGTCAATGCCAGCACCTTGAATCTCACTCGGAGGGCAACCGGTAGCCAGTGCAGCTCACGCAGGAGGGGTGTAATATGGGAGTATCGGGAACCTCCCATCACAACCAGCTGCGCATTCTGGACCAGCTGAAGCCTCCGAGTGGTCCTCAAGGGCAGCCCCATGTAAAGAGCATTGCAGTAGTCCAGACGGGAGATAACGAGTTCATGAATGACTGTATGCAGGGCATCTCGGTCCAGATAGGGACGTAACTGGCGCACCAGGCGAACCTGAATGCCCCCTGGCCACAGCTCCCACCTGTTCCTCCAAACTGAGCCGTGTATCCAGGAGGACACCCAAGTTGCATGCCCTATCTACGGGGGGTAACACCTCTCCCCCCATAGCCAAAGATGGAATCTCCTGGACAATTCAAGATGCCGGTATGTACAGCCACTCAGTCTTAGCTGGGTTGAGCGAAGCCTGTTTCTTCCCATCCAGACCCGCACGCCTCCAGACATCGGGACATCACGTTGAGGGCATCACTGGGTTGGTTAGGGTGGAGATAAAGCTGAGTATCATCAGCATACTGATGATACCTCACCCCAAAACCACGGATGATCTCGCCAGTGGCTTCATGTAGATGTTGAACAGGAGGGCGAAAGAACCGACCCCTGAGGTACCCACATAGGAGGGTCTCGGGGCTGATTTCTGCCCCCTGCCAACACTACTTGCGTGGACCGAGAGGTAGGAGAGAACCACCGTAAAACAGTGCCCCCACTTCGGTAGTAAGATACCATGGTCGATGGTATCAAAAGCACTGAAGATCTAACAGGACCAGGACAGAGGAGTAACCCTTGTCCTGCCTCCAGAGATCATCCACCAGTGGACCAATGCCATCTCGTGCTGTATCGGCCTGAAGCCCGATTGATCTGGTCTAGATAGTCGATTTCCTCCAGAAACAGTGGAAGCTGCTGAGCCACCAGCTCTCAAGTAACCTTGTCCCGTGGCCCCTCCAGAGATCATCCACCAGTGCGACCAATGCCATCTCCGTGCTGTATCCGGGCCTGAAGCCCGATTGATACGGGTCTAGATAGTCGATTTCCTCCAGAAACAGTGGAAGCTGCTGAGCCACCACGCTCTCAACAACCTTCGCAATAAAGTGAAGGTTGGAGACCGGACGAAAGTTGTTCAAATTAGCTGGGTCCAGGGCAGGCCTCTTGAGGAGGAGCCTCACCACCGCCTCTTTCAAGGTGGTGGGAAAGACACCCCCACTCAAAGAGGCGTTGATTACTGCCTGGAGCCAGCCTTGTGTGACCTCCCGGGTGGCATAGACCAGCCAGGAGGGACATGGGTCCAATAAACACGTGCCAGCACTCAGCCTCCCCATGATCCTGTCCACCTCATTTGGAGTCACAGGATCAAACTCCTCCCAGATGGTATCTCTAAGACCACTTGTTGCACTCCCGCCGGACTCTGCCCAGTCGGAGTCCAAGCCTGTCCGGATCTGAGCGATCTTGTCTGTCAGATGTTGACTAAACTCCTCGGCACGTCCCTGCAGGTCCTCCCCTCCCTCCGATTAAGGAGGGAGCGGGGACCCTAAACAGGGCGGCCGGGCGATCTATCTGCGGATGCAATGAGAGCGGAGAAGTATGCACATTTCGCATTTCGCCCTCATTGCAGCAAGGTAAGATCTAAAATAAGATCTTAGCTGCGCTCGTCAGATTCGGACCTGCTGGATCTCCAACAGCTCTCTAGGCCTCTTCCGTTGCTTCATCTCCGCAGCTCCGGAAAACAGGGAGCTAATCGGGATCTGCAGCAGGTAAGAGGCCGCAAAGGCAACTCGGTCTAGTGCCCCGGTGGCAGCCATTTGCCAGGCGTCCACCAGGGCATCCACCGAGCTGTCGGCTAAGGGGCCGGAATTGACCCAGCGCCATCTGGAACCCTTCTGGGTCATTAGGCATTAGGCACCTGGGCGAACCATTTCTTGGTCCCCGCCTCCCAGTGACGAGGGGTGGCATATTGGAAGGCCAGTCAAAGGAGAGAATGATCCGTCCATGGCAGGGGTTGTATAGTTGGAGATTCTCCCCCAGATCATTTCCCCACTGTCTCGAGATGAAAACAAGGTCAAGCATGTGTCCCCCCTCATGAGTCAGCCCATGTACTACCTGAGTCAGGTCCATGGTCGCCATGGAGGCCATGAACTCCTGCGCCACCTTCGATGCCCCTCTCAGTGATGGCAGGTTAAAGTCCCCCAGTACAATAAGTCTGGGGAGCTCAACGCCACCTCCGAGAGGACATCCAGCAGCGCAGGCAGGGCTGTTGTCACGTAGCTGGGAGATAGGTACGTAAGCAACAAACCCAACTGACCTTCAGGGCCCAATCTCAAGAGGAGAGATTCACAGTCGCCTATCTGCGAGACAGTGGTCTCCCTCGGACATAAGGCATCCCTGATTATAACCGCCACCCCTCCACCCCTACCCTGGACTCAAGGTTGTGTAGCACACGGAAACCTGGTGGACACATATCCACTAGAGGGATCCCACCTTCTGGGCCCAACCAGGTTTCCGTGATGCAGGCCAGGTCCGTGTTTTCCTCCTCAATCAGATCCCGGATGAGGGGAGCTTTGTTAACCATGGACCTGGCATTTAAATAGACCAACCTGAGTCCAGGGACTCGATCCTCCAAGCCCCCAGGGATGCGAGAATGAACCGGCGGAGCACCACTGCCCGAAGATAGCAGGGGCGCACTCCCAGAAACTGATACGGCTCGCCGTTCTTACCTCTACTGCCATTCCCCTTCACCGTGGGGATTGCTCCCCCACCCCTCCCCAACATCCCAGAAAGCCCCAACCACACCCCTCTCCTGCCGCAACCCATTTCCAACCCGGACTGAGGAGATCCCAATGACACCCCCTTTGGTTTTAACTGGGCCTGATCATCCATCCCCTTCCCTAACCCTCTTAAATAGTGATCTAAAAATTTAATTGACGAAGCCTTGGAATCCCTCTTACTATGCTCCTGAAGGCCAAATGCCACGGAACACATGCAGTGATGGGCTTCAAATTTTTTAACAATTGGTTCTCTGCTCTAATGACCAGCTGGGTAGGTGTGGATGGGTGGTCATGTGACAGAATGGGCATGGCCAACTTGATGTCAGTTACGTCAAGGGGCGTTTTGCCTCACTCACCCTCTCATCACCGTGGGGATGCTGCAATGGTTGTAAGCGTGATAAACGGTCATAAGTCACTTTTTTCAGTGCCATTGTAACTTTGAATGGTCACTAAATAAACTGTTGTAAGTCTAGGATTACCTGTACAAAAATACAAAAAGCTTCTTTGCTTCAAAAAGCTGCCCTAAATACAGTCATTAGATTAGAATAGGGGAATAGACACTGGAGATCAATGACTCACAGCCGCCATGGAAACCTACACCATTCTGTCTGAATACCTTCCTTTTCCTCAGCAATACCTGCAACCTAGAGTTACAAATCAGGCAGGTTGCCAGAGCACACTAAGGAATTAAAATAATTAAAATACAAGAATAACTATCAGCAACCAAGTTACTCTTGCTCATAAAGTGAAACCCTTTAGCAGAGAGGTCCTGGGATCCTGAGAGGTGGCACGGTGCAGCCAAGGGGCTAAATTTTAATAGGATGTACAAGGGGAATCTTTTAGCTTTTTTAATTAGGTGTTTTAAAGGGTTAGGGAGGGGTGGGTGGGAAACCAACCCGGTCGGGTTTCTGTGGTAGTCCAACTGGAGGATACCTTGGTTCAGTCTGGATCAGACATGGGTTGCGGCATGGGGGAGCTGGGTGGTGATGCCTTTGGGGTCCGTGGGGATGGGGTGGGAACTGTAATTCCAAGGGCGATAGGTTACGGCAGGAGATGGAGAAGCAGAGGGCCAAATCATGGTTTGGGAGTGCACCCCCCCATCTTCGAGCGGTGGTGCTCTCTGACCTTCTTGCTTCCACCCACTCCCCCGGAGGCTCAGGAAATTTGGCCCCGGGCTTCGGTTGGTTTATTTGAATGCCAGGTCCATGGTAAATAAGGCACCCCTCCTCTGTGAACTCATTGAGGAGGAGGCTGCGGACCTGGCCTGCATCATGGAAACCTGGTTGGGACCGGAGGGAGGGGTTCCCCTCTGTGATTTATGTCCACCAGGTTTCTGGGTGCTCCACCAGCCGAGAGCCCAGGGTAGGGGTGGGGGGTGGTGGCCGTGGTTATTAGGGAGACCCTGTTTCCAAGGGAGGTCATTGTCCTGCAGATGGGTGGGTTGAATCTCTCCTCATTAGGTGGGGCCCCGGTGGTCAGTTGGGCTTGTTGCTCATGTACCTATCCCCTAGCTGCGTGGCAACGGCCCTGCCCAAGCTGCTCAACACTCTCTCAGAGATTGCGGTGGAATTCCCCAAACTTTTAGTTGTGGGGGATTTCAACCTGCCCTCTCTGGGGGAGGCATCGGGTTTGGCTTGGAAGTTCATGGCTTCCATGGCAGCCATGGGCTTAACCCAGATAATTCGGGGCCCGACTCGGGGGGGAACACGCTTGACCTTGTTTTCATCTCGTGACACTGGTGTAATGATCTTGGTGGGGGTTCACCGAGTAGTCAACCCCTGTCATGGACTGATCATTATCTCCTATGGCTGGTGTTCCAGAAGGCCACCTCACGCTGCTGGGATGAGGAACCAACTAGATGGTTCCGCCCCAGGCGCCTGATGGACCCTGAGGGGTTTCAGATGGCGCTGGGGTTATTTCCCAGTTCCCTTGCCCACAGCTTGGCCGAGGCCTTAGTGTCCGCCCGGCAACAGGTGGCCTTGGAGGCACTTGACCAGGTTGTCCCCTTGCAGCCCCTCCCTCTTCGCAGATCCTGGTTGGCTGCCTGGTTTGCAGAGGAGCTCCTGGAGATGAAGTGTCGACGGAGGAGCCTAGAGAACAGGTGGAGCACGAGCCGTGCCGAATCTGACCGTGTCCAGCTAAGAACCTACATTAGGACTTACCTGGTTGCGATGAGAGCGGCGAGATGTGCTTATTTTTCCGCTCTCATTGTGTCCGCAGATGATCACCTGGCCGCCCTGTTCAGGGTCACTTGCTCCCTCCTACATCAGGAGGTGAGGGAGGACCCTTTGCAGGGTAGAGCTGAGGAATTTAGTCAGCATCTGGTAGATAAGATCGCTCAGATTCGGGCTGGCTTGGACTCGGACTGGCAGAAGTCAGAGGAAGGTGTGGCGAGAAGTCTGGCTGATACCATTTGGATTGAGTTTGACCCTGTTTCTTCAGATGAAGTGGACAGGATCATGCGGAGGCTGAGTTCCACCATGTCTTTACTGGACCCGTGTCCTTCCTGGTTGGTGTATGCCTCCAGGGAGGTTACACGTGGCTGGCTCCAGGCAGTTGTCAATGCTTCTTTGAAGGAGGGCTCCTTCCCTGCCGTCTTGAAAGAGGTGGTGGTGAGGCCTCTCCTCAAGAAGCCTGCCTTGGACCCAGCCAATTTGAACAACTTTCGTCCTGTCTCCAACCCTCGTTTCTTGGCAAAGGTTGTTGAGAGCGTGGTGGTCCAGCAGTTTCCAATGTTCCTGGAGGAAACCAATTACCTGCATCCGTACCAATTGGGCTTCCGGCCCGGGTACAGCACGGAGACGACATTGGTCGCACTGATGGATGATCTCTGGAGGGCTCGGGACAGGGGTTTTTCCTCTGTCCTAGTCCTATTAGACCTCTCGGCATCTTTCAATACCATCGATCATGGTATCCTATTGCAGCGGCTCGGGGGGGCTGGGAGTGGCGGGCACTGTTCTACGGTGGTTCTCCTACCTCTTGGGCTGCTTGCAATCGGTGTTGGCAGGGGGACAGAGGTTGGGCCCGAGGCCCCTCACTTGTGGGGTGCCCCAGGGCTTGGTCCTCTCGCGCCTCCTGTTCAACATCTATATGAAGCCACTGTGTGAGATCATCCGGGGCTTCGGGGTGAGGTATCATCAGTATACTCAACTTTTCATCTCCACCCCAACCCATATCAGTGATGCCCTCCCCGTGATGTCCCGTTGCCTGGATGCGGTGCGGATCTGGATGGGGAGGAACAGACTTCGACTCAACCCGGCCAAGACTGAGTGGCTGTACATACCGGCATCTTGGATTACTCAGGAGATACCACCGTTGGTCATGGGGGGGAGAGGTGTTGCCCCCCGTAAGTAGGGCACGTAACCTGGGCGTCCTCCTGGATACACAGCTCAGTCTGGAGGGGCAAGTGGGGGCTGTGTTGAGGGGGGCATTTGCCCAGGTGTGTCTGGTTCGCCAGTTGCGCCCTTACCTGAGCTGAGATGCCCTGTGGACAGTCACTCATGCACTCGTCACTTCCTGAATCAACTACTGCAATGCTCTCTACATGGGACTACTCTTGTGGACCACCCGGAGGTTGCAGCTGGTGTAGAATGCGGCTGCGCGGGTTGTGATGGGAGTGCCCCGATACTCCCATGTTACACCCCTCCTGCGCGACCTGCATTGGTTGCCCGTTGCCTTCCAGGTGAGATTCAAGGTCTTAGTAACAACATATAAAGTCCTACATGGCTTGAGTCTGGGGTACTTGCGGGAACGTCTCCTGCCGGCATCACACTCCGATCGCTCTGTACGCTCCCACAGACAGGGCCTCCTTGGGATACCATCGGCTAGACACTGTCGGCTGGTGGTGCCCAGGGGTAGGGCCTTCTCTGTGGGGGCACCCACCCTGTGGAATCAACTCCCTGTGGACCTTTGTTTGGCTCTGGATCTCTGCTCCTTCCACTGCAACTTAAAGACTTGGCTATTTCAGCAGGCCAGCCTGGACTGAACCAAGAAGTTCAAATTTTAATAGTTTTAATTGTTCTGAAAGGCTTGTATTGTTTAATCTTGAGTGAGCTGGAGTCCTAGGGAGAGAGGGTCATACAAGTCTAGCCTGTTGCAGACCTTTGCTGCAGGGAATTTTTGCCTATGGATATAGCTATCTCTTTATCTCTTAAGTACTGACATTTTCTGTGGGCTATTAAGGAAGGTGGAGGCTGCTTTCTTCCTCTAAGAAAACATGTTTCTCCATTTCTCATTCAGGGAAATATATTCTTCCTTTTTAATATTTCTCAAAATATTTCATTCTTCTAGGAGAGGGGTGGGTGCTAACTTTATACAATTGGTGCCATGTTACTATGTCATATTCTCATGAGAGAAAACTAAAACAAATTGGAAGGAGGATCCACTTATTCTCAATGAACAATCATGTGCCTTGTCCACTCCAAAGCTATGCAACAGATTCCTGTGCCAAAGGTGCTTTTCCAAGAGGCAACTGGATTTTCTGGAAACCAAAGAAGTCCAGTTGCCTCTTGAATAAAGCACCTTTGGGACAACCATGACCTGGATGACTGAAGAATCCCCATAAATAAGAGACTCCTGTGCTCAGTGAACTGACAAAGCACAGTTTCCCATCCAGGAGAACCAATCATTAGATCCATTTGCACCACTTAGAGGTATCAGCTTGTCTCACTCACCTCACAAGATATCCTTAGGTAATCATCCAGATTTAAGGAAAGATCACATGCCCCCAGAAAGGCAGTAAAAAAATCAGACAGAATGCCAAACTTGCATCCTGCCTCTTAGCATTTCTTCTATGGCTATGCCAACCCTTCTGTAAATAGCTGTTCCAGCCATGTTGGAAGTAGACTCCAAAAAGCTTAAAACAACCCTTTTTAAGAAAGTCAAGCCCCAGGAATAAAAGTACCACAAAAAACTCCGGGTGGTGGTGGTGGGAAGCTCCGGAGAAGCTCAGTCTACAGACAGAAAGTCTGGGCGTACTGCCAAGAACCATTGTCTTACAAGCTTAACCCAGATGCAGTTTCTGAAAACACTTAAAGCAGCAGGACAATTAAGATAAGGATTAGGCTAGAAATACAGGCATACCAGAATGTTTCCTTCCTGCCTCCCTTGCAGGATTAGCCCTGTAAAGTGGGAAAATATTTCTTCCAACAACCAGTTCTCTGAACTGCTTAGAAAATTAATATCCGGTTCCGGAGAACGGTTGCAAACTGGTAGCAGCCCACCTCTGAACCCATGGCAGGTGAGTATTGCAGATCTGTAAGAATTTTATTGGTAAATCCTTACTACTAAATGTATGCATTTTTTTTAACAGAGTAGACACAACTAGAGATGTTGTATCTTTGGAAATGGAGGAAGTGAAACTGACTGAAAACATCTCTATCACATATCCTAGCCTGATAATTAAATTATGAGCATAGATTAGAGATGTTTTAACAGTGAATTCCTGCATGAGCGGGGAGTTGGAGTAAATGATCACCAACTCCTTCCAACTTTTTCATTCTATGACTCAATAAATAAATAACAAAAGTCCACAAACAAGGAGAATTTTTGTGCTTTGGAAATAATGTTTTGTTTTGTATGTTGACTTTCTGACCATAGGGCTTCCAGGCACAGCAGTATCTGAAACTGTAATATCTTTTTTTTTTTTTAATTACATTTATATGCCGCCCTTCTCCGGAGACTCAGGGCGGCTTACAATTTTTGGAGCACAACCCAATGCGCTCAGCAATAGCCTTCATTCCATTGTATATGCCTGCTTATTACTAAGCGGCAATATCTTGTCAAAGCCTGCATACATACTGTTACTTTTTCATTGTTAACTTTTCATTAATTTAGCGAGTGGTATTCTTAGACAACTTGTTGTGCTGCTCATGAACTATTGAATAAATTCGTGGACTATTTATACGGAAAATTCCTGTCAGCCAGCCCACTGCTTGCTGTCATAGAATAGGTGGGAGGGAATAGGGGAAAGATTACATTACAGCTTTGCAATGGCTGTTATCTCCAAGGCTATGTCCATTGGCTCTGGTAGGCGGTTGCCTAGCGACAAGGATGTTGGGCTGTATACTGTGTTGAAGTTGATGTGCTCGCACTTTTTCCTTTATAGCTTGCTTGAAACTGTTTGCTTTCCGTTTGTTCTAATTAAAAGTACTTTTCTCTAAATCTATGGAGCCAAGAATTTTTCTTTCCTAGGAAATGAACAGAGGCAGCCTTGATACTTCCCATGTTTCTATAAACCTAAATAAAATTATGAGAAGATACATGTTTTGTGAGTATTGATGCTTGTCACGTAAACCAGTAGTTCAAATGAAGCATTGAGCCCTCATTATTTGAATATGAAACATGGGGAAAAAAACCCTTCTGCACAGAGATGTTCTATCTTGTCATGCAAAAAGTAGTTTTTAAATTCTAACCCAATCCATAAAAACTGCAGAGGTTGTCATCTTCTGCTTTTATGGCCTGTACTGCCATCTTGAGCCATCATAAAATTTAAAAACTTCTATGTAAAATTATGTAAAATGTAAAATTAGGGCTTCATTGTTCATGCACCCTGGACTGAAAAGGTATCTTTCAATCCTCCAAAATCATATTTTGGCACATTGTAAATTAATAATTTAACTGAATTTCAATATAACAAAGCCATTATGAAACTTTCACAAGACAATAAAATTCATTTATCAATACCAGAGGTATATAATTGCAACATTTATTGGAATGTTTATTAGAATGTGATAGCTATTAAAATTATCTGCACATTATTAAGTACTGAGCAATATTATTTATTAAGGTTTCTCTAACCTCTGCCCCTTAACACAAATCTGAGGAAAGGGAATCTTCTAGCCTGAATGTGATATAAAGTGTGTAAATGTGTATAGAGGAAGTATTTGATGAAGGGAAGGAGTTACTTGATATACTAGTAAAAATGGAGTTAAACAGAAGGGAGCTATTATAGGAAAAGTATATAGATATGAATATTTGAAATTAACTTGTACTAGTTTAGAAACTGCCCCTAAATTGTTATATTTTACAATAAATATAATTTTATTTTATTCATTTTTAATTCAATGCAAATTTATTTCATGTGCAAATTTATTTTTTAATTGAATATTGTTGATATTTATGGGCAACCTTCTCATCATAGTGGCTCTGGACAGTTAACAGCATTTAAAACAAAAAATGCAAAGAACACTAAACAATTTGATACCCTATAAATGAGGCAAAACCAGTTTGCCACCAGTCAGCAACTTCATGAACTCTAGCTAACAGCCCAAACCTTGAGAACATATCCAGCCTTTGTGTTTGTACTACAGGAGACCAAATAAAAAATGTCCATGGGAATAATAGGGTGTCAATCAGATAATCCAGGGGTATCAAACTTGCTTTATCATGGCTTTGTCATGTAACATTTAGTCACGTAACGTATTGGGACTTTTTTCCTCTTTGCTAAACTGGGCATGGACGTGGCCAGCATGTAACACATCTGGCCCACGGGCCGTGAATTTGACAGCCCTGAGATAATCAGAGTTAGACCGAGGTAATGCTTTGAGGAGAAACCACTGGTGACATTCCAGCACTAGACTTGGAAATAAAATAAAAATCAGAATCAGAATCAGAATAACAGTTGAAAGGGACCTTGAAGGTGTTCTAGTCCAACTCCCTGCTCAAGCAGGAGTTCCTATACCATTACAAATAAGTGGCTGTTCAGTCTCTTCTTAAAAGCCTCCAATGATGGAGCATCTACAACATCTGGAAGCAATCCGTTCCATTGGTTAGTTGTTCTCACTGTTAGGAAATTTTTCCTTAGTTCTGTGTTGCTTCTTTCCTTGATTAGTTCCCATGCATTGTTTCTTGACTTGCCCTTAGGTGCTTTGGAAAATAGGTTGACCCCCTCTTCTTTGTGGCAGCCCTCAAATATTGGAACACTGTTGGAGCATAGAGGATGTGCATCACATTTTGTTGCACTGTAATTTCTATTTGAACTTGTGTGATGCACTAGCTCAGTCCCTGGTAAAGAAACTCCCAGAGAGAGACAACTATCAATATGTCTCCTATCAGGACCTATCTTCTAGCAGATCATAAGAGTACTATTATCCATAATGTAGCCAAATTTTGTGTCACTGCCATTGGAGTGAAACAGAAATTGTTGGCCAATAAAATTACATTTCTTTAAAACCTTCAAAAACTTAGCTATTCTTTCTTTTCTTTTGAACGTTTAAAATATTTTTAATTGTTATTTTTCTATAGTGTCTGTATTATAGAACATCGTTATATGTGCAGTATACACGCTGGTCAAAGACCTAACTAGTTCACCTAGTTCAGGGGTCGGCAACCTGCGGCTCCAAAGCCACATGCAGCTTTTTGGGCCCTTTCCTGATCCCACCACTGGCTGGCCCTGCCCCTCACCCTCCCCTCGCAGTCACTCCTCGCCTGAGAAGGGAAGGGCAACAGCAGTGGATGGTAACACATTCTGTATTCCAGGGCAGGAGCAAAGCACCTGTCAGCTATGGAATTCATCGCTGCCACATAGTTGAAGAAAGTGGGAGGGAGTGATGTTAATTGAGTAGCTCTTAGTAGACAAAATATATTATTTGATAGTTCAAGGTTACAGAGTGTGGCACAGAAAGAATTAAAACTTACTTTGGGATTGGTGCACGTGATCTGGTGATGAAGGAAAAAGGAGATGGGTTGCAGCTTGGGACTTTGTGGGGAAGCTGGGAAGATTTAGTTCTGGATCTCCCCAGTATGTGCCAGTTACTGTTCTAATAAAAGTGCTTTGAGATGACGTGTGTCTTGGAGTTACTAACAGGAATGGATCTTTCCTGGAACGCTAACAGCACCCCTCTACTTGCCACTGGGGGAGATGCGCTACTTTCTCACCCTGAGACACTGGCTGTCCTGGCTGCAGCCGAAGCTCCGCATCATAATGGTCTTCAGGAGGAGGAGAGGATGCCATCTCCCTCGTTGTGAAGCATGCTAAGTTTAAGTGTGCTGCACAAGGCACTGTAAGAGCAGTGAGCAGGCCATGAAGGCGGCAAGAGCAGCATCATCAGTGTCTTGGGGTGGAGAGAAAGACGCATGCCTCCCCATATTCCTCTCGCCGCCTCCATGGCCTTGCAGCGCCCTACGCAGCACACTTAAATTTAGCGTGCTTCACAATGGGGGAGATGGCATCCCCTCCTCCTCCTGGAGCCTATTACAGCACCAAGAAGGGCCGGAAGAAGAGGCAAGTAGAGGAGCACTTTGCTCTCGCCCTGGAATACGGAGTGAGTCTCCATCCGCCGCCATTGCCCTTCCCTTCTCAGGGCAGGTGAGGAGTGAATGAGAGGGAAGGGTGAGGGGTGGGGCCAGTCAGTGGTGGGATCATCCAACAGGAAGCCACAGAAGGGGATGAAAGAGCTTCATTTAACTGGGAACCTAGAATGACTCTCGATTTAAATCATACAGTAAAAAGCACCCAAAGAAAAATAAAGAACAACATCAGCAAAATAAAGCCCAACCCTAGTCTGTTTTTGAAAATGGTTCAAGAGAGAACACACACACACATACGTGAAAGAAAGGTGAGAGAGAGAGATGAGAGAGAGGGAGAGAAATAAGAGGGAGAGGAAAAGAGAAAGAGATTGGGGGGGGAGAAAGAGAGATAGGGAAAATAGAGAGAAAGAGATAGAGAAAGAGACAGAGAGGAGAGAGAGGAAAGAGAGGAGACAAAGAAGAGAGAGGGAGAAAGATATGAGAGGGAGAAAGATGAGGGAGAAAGAGGGAGAAAGAGAGAGATGAGAGGGAGAAAGAGATGAGAAAAGTGTGAGAGAGGGAGAGACAGAAAGAGAGAGACAGAAAGAGAGAGAGATGAGAAAGAGAGAAAGAGATGAGAGAGAGAAAGAGAAAGAGAGAGAGGTGGGTAGGTAGGTAAACTAGATCAGGGGTCTGCAACCTTAAACACTCAAAGATCCATTTGAATCAGTTTCCCACAGAAAAGAAAACACCAGGAGCCACAAAACCTGGGTAGGCGTGGCTGGGGGGGGGTTCATGTGCCTGGATGGGAGTGAGTGAAGTTGAGTTGCCCATTTGCACCCAGGTTTTGTGGCTCCCGGTGTTTTCTATGGGAAACAGGTCCAAATGGAACTTGGAGCATTTAAAGTTGCAGACCCCTGACCTAGTTTACTTACCTACCACCTAGTGAGCTTCATAGCTAAAGGAAGACTTGAAACTGGCCCTCGCTCATATTAGTCCAACATCTTAAAGGCTATGCTACTTTGGCATATGGCAGGTTTCATTCCATCCTAGAATTTTCTCTAGGCTGTGTTCCTATATTCACTACACATCATCTTCTCCAACCCATAAGTCATGCTAACTGATACCAAAGAGAGAAGACTAGTATGAGACTGAACTCTGAACTTTAGAGTGATTCAGAAATAACTGGGTGTCCAAAATGTTTCAAATTCAAGCTGATTTGAAGGCCAATTTCAAACACAAATTTTTTGAAGTTTGATGCATTCTGTTTTGATCTTAAAATATTTTCAAAGTCATTTGAAAGTATCTCCTTTTCTCCTTGATATAGGTACATTTTACTTTTGATATATAGAGTATTTTAAATGCAGAATAGATTTAAAAATGGAACCATTTAGTAGTACTCTAGAACAATGGAGCCCTGGAAGTAGGACAGGTTCAACAATGGCATCCAGGAGAAGGATTTTGTCTGTTCTTTCCCTCAAACTAGGACCTCTGCTGAGATTAATGTATAACAAGCACAGCAAAGAAAGAGGGGGGAGTTCAACTTTTCAAATTTCCTTATTGGTATTCCCCAAATACATTATGGCAGGAGATCTCCAACTGTGGATTGCACAACTGTAGGGAAGCAATTTAGAAAAAAGGAGTTCTTTTCTTAAGCTTTAAAGACAAAGTAGGAATACTTTTTCTCCAAAGAAAAAAATCTTTGGAAGCGTACATATAAATGAAGTTCAACATTATTAATCTATTATATTGAAACTTTTAAAATATTTTTGTTGGGTTGTAAGGCAAAAGTTTTAAAAAATCAATTTAATGCTGGCAGTAAAGTTCAGCCTAGGCCTTGAAAATTAGGATGAAAAGCTACATTTCATTAGGCAATTGGTATCTGTATTTCTTGTCCAGTTGTAATGCAAATGGAATAACTTGTTTTATTAATGAGAGGTGTCATGTATATCCATTTATCATTTGATGGGATTTGATGTGAGTGCAGCTGAAGAAGGCTCTTTGGTCTGGCTTTGTTCAGTCCTTGGAATGGAATGGAATGGAATGGAATAGAATAGAATATTATTCTTTATTATAAGAAATTATGTGGAAATATTATTTATGCTACTTTGAGTTTCAGGATAAAAAAAGGTAGATTATTGATGCAGGAACTAACAATATCTGAGAAGTACAGGTAGTCCTTGACTTACCACCACAATTGAGCCCAAAAATTATGTTGCTAAGTGAGACATTTGTTAAGTTAATTTTGACTCATTTTACAACCTTCTTGACATAGTTGTTAAGTGAAACATCTCAGTTGTTAAGTTAATGACATGGTTGGTAAGTAACTCTGGCTTCCCCATTGACTTTGTTTGTCAGGTCATAAAAGGTGATCACATGACCCCAGGACACTGCAACCATTATAAATACGAGTCATTTGCCAAGCATCTTAATTTTGATGATGTGACCTTAGGGATGCAGCAATGGTCATAAGTGTAAAAAATGGTCATAACTCACTTTTTTCATTGCCATTGTAACTTTAAAGGTCACTAAATGAACTGTTATAAGTTGAGAACCATCTGTTTATTGTATCAGAAGAAAACAGGGAGCTGATTGGAAAGGCTGAAGCAAGAAAGAAATGTTGTCCAAACCAGATATTTTAAATTATAACTTCCTGGCTAGTAGCCATGTTGACTAATGCTAATGGAAATTGGAGCCCTTCTTTCCAAGACAGCTGGATTTGGGATTTTCAAAAATGTATTCTTACTCTTCTTCAGAAAAACATACCTCTTCATAAGTAAAATGAATTTATGTAACTTTTTTTCATTCCTGAATACAAACTCATCCATTTATGGATCCCTTTTTAAGTGCATTTACTACATTTGCTAATATTAATTTGATTCAGAACTGTCCTTATGCACAAATAGATAATATATTCCGCATATACATGGTCAGTCTTTTTGAGTGCTATGTCTCTACCTTATCTTTCCACTTTCAGGAACAAAGACATCTTTTGATAATCTTTATAAAGGGGCAGATAGCAAAACTCCATGTTGGACTCAGCAACTATTTTCTACATGGAAACATGCTATTTTTCTGAAAGGAAGATTGTGATATTCATTTGTGTTCTAAGTGATACCAATGGTTCAACAGTTGTAAAATTGAAATCTTTGTAACTGAAATGAGATAAGGATAAAAAGAATGAAGAAAAACCAATCCAGATTGTGACTCTTCTTCATAATGTTTTTTTTATTTTACACAGAAAGTTAAAATACAACTTCCAAAAAAAAGAAAAAAAGAAATTTTGCAAACACAAAATAAAATTAGACAAAATGTTTAAAACATATATTCATATATTGTCACCCCAGTTGAATAATAAGTATATTGCAGCAATAATAACCCTCCCCTTGCGAAGCAGGTCTACATATAGATGTATATAATACTATAAAATTCTATGTATCTATTTGCAACCAATTTAATGTATATATTGTTAGAGTTTGCGGCAATCCAACCAGCGCACAAGTAAATAATTCAGCAGGATTCATTTATAGAAGAAACTTCTTTACATACAATAATATATAGTAATATATGAATACATACTAAGATGAAAAACCCAGCCCTCCAATTGCTCCTATTGAGAATTGCAGTCTTCAAGATCCCTCTTTCAGAAGTCCCAAAGGTTCCTTTTTTTCATTTCAAAGGCAACTGGACTTCATTTTTCCTTGAAGACGTTTCATTTCTCATACAGGAAGCTTATTCAGTTCTGCCTGAATTGTGGAGGATGGAAGGATTTATGTTCCTTGTAGTCATCTAGTCATTAGCACACTTCCTGAAAGTCAGTGAAGCCACTTGGAAGTTTAATATTTCTTTTCCTTGTATAGTCAATTATCAAGCCTCTTGTATAGGCTTTCATTGTGTCCCAAAGATTCTGTAATGATGTATCCTCTTTTTTACTTTCATTAAAAAAATACCAATTCTCTCTCAATTCTCTGTTTAAAATCTTCTTCCTTTAATATCATGTTATTTAGAGTCCATCTAGAACTCTTCTTTTGTCCTTTCCAAATAACTATCATTGGATTATGATCTACCCAAATACTTTTCCTTGTATCAATTATCAAGCCTCTTGTATAGGCTTTCATTGTGTCCCAAAGATTCTGTAATGATGTATCCTCTTTTTACTTTCATTAAAAAATACCAATTTCTCTCAATTCTCTGTTTAAAATCTTCTTCCTTTAATATCATGTTATTTAGAGTCCATCTAGAACTCTTCTTTTGTCCTTTCAATAACTATCATTGCTATACTTGCTTCTATTTCCTTGTCTGATGTCCATGTCATGTCTATTCTTGACCATGATTCATGTCTGTTTGAGTAAAAAGTATATTGCTTATTTCCCGTATATATCTCTCTCCATGCATCTTTTAAGTTTATTTCTTCTATCATTTGAAAGAAAGATTTTGGTAACATCTTTCTAACTTTCTTTATTACTTTCTGTGTTTTATAATCCAACTGTTCATTAATTATTCCATTGAAATCTCCCATCATGCAGAGTCCAATTCAATTATTTTCTTATACAATTTCTTGTAAAATTCTTCTTGATTATCATTTGGAGCATATATTGCTACTAAAAGTATTTTAATATTATTGTCCATTATTTCCACCATTAATATCCTTCCATCATCATCTGTATAGATTAATTCTGCCAAAATTGTATCTCTAATATATAGGACCACACCTCTTTTTTTATATTGTGCAAGTGACGTGAACAATTTCCCTTTTTTTTGTTTCAGTATATAATCATGTTGTTTTTTAATAAGTACTTCTTGCAAACAAATTATATCAAACTTTAATTTCTCTAATTTGTGAAATACTTTCCTTCTTTTAGTAATTAAGTCCATTTATATTCATTGTAATCAATTTTCTCTCCTCCATTTTAAACTTTATAAGAGGGGTTGATTGCTCTAGTAGATCTCACTTCTCATTGCTCTCTGGGCACACAGCCTACTGCACCTTCTTCTTTTTCTTTTTCAATTGCTGCTATACACTCCTTTTGGAATTCGATTAAGGACTCTTCTTATATCTTCCTCTTTTCCTCTAATGTATTCATACTAAAATAATTCCACCTTTTCAACCGTATCAATTCTATGTCTTTGTTCCCGCCAAGTGAACTAAAGACCTTCTGGTATTAACCACCTGTAATTTACTCCTCTTTTAAGCAACTCTTTAGTCAGAAAAAGATATTCTCTTCTCATCTCTCTTACTCTTCTTGATATCTGTTTCAGCATCACAATTTCTTTATCTTTATACTTTAACGTCTTCTCTTTTGCCACTTGCAGTATTTGTGTTTTAATAGTTTTCTTAGTGAATCTAATATGAACTTCTCTTGGTAACTTATTCCTCATTGCATATCTTGTATAGACACGAAACACTTCATCCATTCCATCCATCATTTTCTCTTTAGTTATCTCTAGTGCCTCCGCCAATATTTCTATCATTTTTTCAGCAAGATTTTCACCATTTTCTTCCTCCACATTTTGAAATCTCAAGTAAAATTCTGACTTGTCCATCTCCCATCCCAATGTTTCACTCCTGCTTTTTTCAACTTCACTCAATCTGGTGTTGATATCTCCAATTTCCTTGCCTCTTTGTTCTTCTTGTTCTTCAATTTTCTTAATCCTTTCCTCATATTTCATCATCATCTGTTGAATATTTTCCACTTTCTCATCTGTTTTTTCAATTTTCTGTTGAATCTTCTTGACTTTCTCATCTGTCTTTTCCAATTTTTTCTCCATATTCTCTATTCTCTTTTCAATATTATCTGATTTTACTTGTAAATTTTGGATTCCTTGCAAAATCATCTGTAATGTCCCTTCCTTCTCCTTTTCCTTCTCCTGTTGCAATATCATCTGTATTGATCGTTATACCCCAGATGGTGAGGAGGAAGGAGTTGAAGCTGGTGTTTTTCTACTCATTTTATAATTTCCCAGTAAAAAAAAATCAAAAACAAAAATCTGGAAAAGACAAAAATGAAAAGTGGATGGCAAGAAGAAAAACAAAGGAAAAAAGGACAGGAGTAAACAACTGCTATTCCAATAATAAGTATTAAAAACAAGAAAAAAGATGTAAAAGATTTTAAAAAGTAAAAGTAAAAAGATCTTCAGGTTCTTGTAGACCTTAATCCAATTAGTTCCAATTATATGCAAAAAGGGGAAAGAAAAACAATAAAATAAGAGAAAATAAAAAAAGAGAAAAATAAATCCCTTAATTTAAAAAAGAAAGGGAGAAGGAAAAAAAGGAGCACCAAAAAATAGATAAAGGGAATAGATAAGAGAAAAAAAAGGAAAAAAATTATAATCTGGTTCCTGGGTTAAAAAAACTACAATCCCTGCATAAAAATCCAACTGGCGGGGAAATGAGAAAATATTATAATAATAACAAATCATTCCATTAAGCAAGTCACTGCCATTAAATGTCCAAGGCTCTAAAACAAAGAACTTCAAATTCTTCAATTCCAGTCCTTTCAAGGTCACTTCAATCTTCTTTCCTTCCTTCCTTCCTTCCTTCCTTCCTTCCTTCCTTCCTTCCTTCCTTTCTTTCCTTTCTTTCTTTCTTTCTTCAACTCCAGACTCTGACTATCAGTAGTTACACAGAGGAGCACCTGTATAAACAAACTGCCATGCTCTTCCCACTATCTTTTCAGTGAAAAACTCAGAGTCCTTGAAGTGTAACTCTCATATATAAACCAGTAAGAAAGAAAAGAAAACAATATATTTAGCCTCTAGATGGCAGTGCTATTTATTTCTATCTACTTTCACTCCCCATGTAACCAAAGCCAGAAACAAAAGGAAAAAAGAATAAAGTCTTTTAAAAAGGAAAGTGAAAAAATAAATAAACCTCAAGTAAAAAAGAAAAGCCTTAATCAAAGCAAACTTTCCAAACAAAAAGAAAAAATAATCAAAAAGGAAAAATAGTAAAAATATGGTAAAATGGTAAAAATTAGAGAAGACCAGTCCAGTCTAAATTTAAAAAAAAACTTGCCAAGTCCCAGTTTCCGGTAGAAAGAAAGAAAGAAAAAGCCTTCTATTTAAACATAGCTTAATTTCACTTAGTCTCTTTTATCTTCACTTTTAACTTTCCTTTAAGTCTTTTAGGGCATTCTCTCAGAATAATAAGTAAAATAGCATCTCACGAAACCCACACACTTTCACTCGATCTCTTCCATACCGGAGCTCTCCCAGCTTCAGCAGTTTTAATGGCTGCCTCTCCACTGGTGGTAAAGGGCTTCTCCTGGATCAACCAGGGACTTTGCGGTGTCCCTGGGATTGACAGGACATGCCCCTGCCTATCACCATCCCTACGGGACAGTTTAGGTCTGTTTGAACCATCCAGCAGCAGAGATATCGACTGTGATCTTAACACATTAAGATCGCCCGTCGTACCGCCGTGACACCAGCTCCGCCTCTCTTGATATTCTGGGCAGTTTTAATGATTCTCTGTAGAGCTTTTTTGTCCGCTACAGAGCTTCTCCCATACCATACAAGAATGCAATATATCAGAACACTCTCAATGGTGCTGCGGTAGTAGGACAGAAGTAGATACTGAGATAGATTTAACTTCCTGAGCATTCTCAGGAAGTACAGCCTCTTCTGTGTTTTCTTTACAAGCATGTTAGCATTCATAGTCCATGAGAGGTCCTTTAAGATATAAGCGCCCAGAAATTTAAAACTACCAACTCTCTCCACCTCCTCACCATTTATATACAATGGTAAATGTACATTTCTCTTCCTCCTGAAGTCAATTATAAGTTCTTTAGTTTTTTTTTATGTTAAGTGTGAGATTATTTTCTTTACACCACAGTGTCAGCCCTTGTACTTCCTTTCTATAAGCAGACTCATTGTTCTTATTTATGAGCCCCACCACTGTAGTGTCATCTGCAAATTTAATAATTGCATTGGTGTTATACAATGGGGTGCAGTCATGTGTGTACAAAGGCTGAAAAATGGTCCTTCCAGAAATATCGGAAGTGCTGAAACAGGACTGTTTTCAGCCTCCCAAGGCAAAAATGGCCTCCCTGGGGCTTCAGAGGCCCTCCGGGGGCTGAAAATGGGCACTTCCGGTATTTCCAGAAGGCCCATTTTTCAGCTTCCCAAGGCTGCAGAGGCTTCCCTTGAGCCTCCAGGAGAGCGAAAACGGCCGCAAATGGGCCCAAAATCAACTGGGAGGTGCGCACATGTGCAGTGCAGGTAAGGGGGGTGTTGTGTGTGCATGCGCAGGGGGTGGGCGCACTGCATTGTGGGTGCCGGCACATGCGCACATGCATTTTTGGCACACCACAACAAAAAGGTTAGCCATCACTGTTATAGGGTCTCCTGCTTGTGCAGGGTGTTGGGCTAGAATATCTCCAAAGTTTGTTCCAATTCTGTTACTCTGTTCTGTTAATTGGGACTCTGGAAAGGACATGGGGCTATAAACTTCAACTTGTTGCAGTTTGAAGAAGAGAGGACCAACATCACAGCAGAAGCTTTTATTGGCCCCAGTGAGAAGCAGTTGTTGCATAGATAAAAGTAATTTTGAAAGAGCATTATGGAATAATTTGTTCCTGATATCTACTCTCAGGATTCAGCAGAAAATGGAAAGGCTGCCAATTACTAGAAGAATCCTGTAGAACAGTGGTGTTTAATCTCAGCAACTTTAAGTATGCTGACAGAGGAATTCTGGGAGTTGAAGACCATAAATTTTAAAGTTGATGAGGTTGAACATTCCTGTGGAATGAGAACTATGATACCTATATGTACTGTATACCTTGACCGTATCACATTAATAGCACACCAATGCCATATCAGTGCCATTCATTTTCTACATTGATATAACTCATTCTGACCAAAATTGTACTTTAATTGCAGATACATAAACGTTTAAGCCATTGTTAATAGTATATGTTATTCTCGTTCTCAGTTACCTCCATTTGGATAAGTTGTTACATAATTTATTTATATATTACCGTCCAAATTCCCTATATGGTTTAAAGCTTACCATGAAGGCTTGTACACATTCTAATGTTAAAAATGAAATTTTTCTAAAATATTCTTGAATTAATTTTCAGACAAGTTAGTAAGAGTTTGTTCCATTGAATTCTTCTTTCACTGAACTTGAAACTGACACCTGAATAAATCATTTATGAGCCTGTTGAAATAACTATAGAAATCAATATTTTTGCCTAAAAAAACAGACAACTGTTCCTTACATGTAAAGAAGTCTATTTTCATTTCTCCAAACAGTCAGTGAAAAGAAAACAGAAATATTCAACCTCCAAGAGGGTAGATATAAGATCCTGCCTTGCCAGCCTTCTCAAGAAAGCAGAACTCTTGAAATGAACGACATTTCAAAAGGAACTTTTATTAGAATATAGTGATAACAGAGAGAGTGTAGGCTGAATCTGAATTTTGTGTGCTGGAGCATTAGGTTAAACCACCCATTTTGAGGCCTCCCCCAATGTCCATCTTTGAGCAGGTGTGGGATTCTACTGGTTTGCACCTATTTGCTAGAACCTTTAGTTTTTTTCCACTTTACTGGCCCAATCCTGTAAGGAAGCAGGAAGGAAACATTCTGGTGTTGCTTACAGAAACTGCCTCTCTGTTAACCCTTATTACATTCTTGGCAGGACTAGACTTCCTGTCTCCGAAGCTTCTCTGGAGTTTTTTTCTCTCTCCTTTGCTGGTACTTTGCTTGTGTGGAGCCTGAAATTGACATATGTGTAGTCATTTCACTTGGAAACCTCACAGCTTGACTTTATTAAAGGGGAAGGGTTGTTTGAAGCTTTTTATACTGCTGTTGGGAGAAAATACTCCCCTGTTGGAGATAGCACTTTGAAGAAATAATTGAATAATGAAGCAGAGCTGTCAGAAAGAAGCTTTTAATGACAAGGAACTAAGATGAGTGACATTCAGCAAGGCTTCTTGGCTAGCTAGAAAGATTGACATTCAAATGTGAGTTTACATACCCTTTCTGAGTTTTGGTCTAAAACTGGTTTTTGGTGAAGTTTAATTCTGTGCTTGATGATGTTTAATCCTGTGTTTATTGATGGGATAGTTTTCCTTATTCAGCTTTGTTTGGAAGGAAAAAGGTTAATCTCTGTTCCTGAAAAGAAACTGGGTTGAGAAATCTGGCTAATTCCTGTGTCTATTTGTTCTGGTAACTGGTTTAATAAGCAACAGCTACTATTGTGATTTAATTATTTGTATTGTGTTTGAATTTTTTCTTGACTCATGGTTTCTTTTTCTATCTGGGGAGGAGGGGTCTTCCTTCACTTCTTTAGTGGTTCCTGGTACTGTCCTTTTGGGATGTACTTCCAAGAGGCAGGATGCAAACTTGGTACTGATTTTTTTTACTGCCTTTCTGTGGGGCATGTGATCTTTCCTTAAATCTGGATGATTTCCTTAGGATATCTTGTGAGGTGAGTGAGACCAGCTGGTGTCTTTAAGTGGTGCAAATGGATCTAAGGATTGCTTCTCCTGGGTGTGCTCTTTCTGGAGAGTTAAATGACCTCTCAGCTAAATCCTTGACTTACAACAGTTCATTTTGTGACCATTCAAAGTTACAATGGCACTGAAAAAAGTGACTTATGACCATTTTTCACACTTACAACTGTTGCAACATCCCCACAGTCACGAGAGGCCAGGTGAGGAGAAGCACCCTTCGATGTGAGTGATGTTGAGTTGGCCACGCCCAGCCAGTCACATGACCACCAAGCCACATCCACCCAGTCACATAGCCACCAAGCCTCACCCACCAACTAAGCCACACCCACAGAACTGGTTGTTAAAAAATTTGAATCCCACCCCTGTGTTTGAGCCAATCCCAGGCAATTTGGGATGAATTGCCTATAGAAATTTGCAAACCCTAGGAAGCTTTGCAGCTGTTTTCGAGTGCACAAGGCTTCCCAATCTAACACCACTCACACTTTTTCTGGATCCATTTCTACCCCTGGTGTGAAATCCAGTATCCCAGGTAGTCTATTATGTCTTTGTGCAATCCACATTTTGAGAGCTTAGCATATAGTTTGGCAGTTCTGAGTTTCTTCAGGACTGTCCAGATCAGCTTTATATGCTTAGCTTTTGTTTCAGTATGTATCAGAATGTCAACAAGGTACACCAAAACAGCTTGTATAGGTGTTCATTCAGCACCTCATTTATCAGCTGCATGAACACTGCAGAGGCTCCTTGGAGCCCAAATGGGAGCACATTAAACTGGGAACATCTAAGTGGGCAGTTAGCTGTTAAAAGCCACTCATCCCCATCTTGAATCCTGACTTGGTAATAGACTTCCCGCAAGTCCAGCTTAGAGAAAAGCTTGCCCTGGACCAGCATGTCTTTCATGAGGGGCAGGGGGTACACATTTTCCATGCACACTGCATTTATACCCCTATAATCGATGCATAAATCAAGTGAGCCATATTTCTTTTCCTGGAACAGCACCGGGGCAGCTACTTTGGGTCTAGCAGGCTGGATGAAGCCACACTACACGTTTTTGTCTATGAAATTGTACAGATCATCTAGCTCCTAGGATGTCATGAAGTAGAGTTTTGGCTTTGGTAGCTTAGCTCCCAGGAGGTCATCATTGAACCCATTCTTGAAACAGCTCACCAGTATTTCTTCTGGCCAGTTCACGTGGAAGACTAGGTCTTTTAGTGCAATAAAACTCCTCTATGTATTAGGCTACTGGCCAGTGACCTTGCTTTATGGTTTTGATATGGTCTCTGTTTTTTCGGTCAGCAAGGGACTCCTTGAATCTGTGCCTCAGGGCTGTCATGAAACTGTCAAAATTTTGGAACTCAGGATTGTCCACGTTGTGGAGGGTCACCATTCAGTATGCAGTGGCTCCCTCCAGGGCCAGGGTGATGACCCTCACCCCTTCTGTTGTGAGGTCCCTCCTGTACTCCTGCATGTATGTAAGCACATGCACCAGGAAGAACCCCAGTTGTTGGGGGTCTCCATCAAATTTTATGCCCATGGGGGTGCCTTCCTTTCCTGCTGTGATCGTCCCCTCCCACCAGCATGAGGAATTCACATTCTGCCTGGGTCTCCAAGGTGTGTTTGCTGGGATGACGATAGCTCCATCAGCATTCTCCATGGCACCTGCGGAAGTCCCAGGGGCTGTGGAATCATCTTGCTCACTGGTGGCTTCCTCTTGGTCCCTCTTGTCTCCAGCAGTGCAGGCCCCAGCTTCTTGGACTCTCATGCCTTGGAGGCCTCCCTCATAAGGTCATTGCTTGCTTCATGACTTGGTCGGATTGGCCCAATGCTTTATATCATAGTCATCATAAAAGGGGTTTCAAACTCGTGTTTCCATACCTGCTGTCAGCTTCCCAGATGAAGGTAACTTCTTGGGTTCTTCTGTCCCAGTCCTTCTTCTTCCCGATGTTGATGGACCACCTTGGCTTGGCAGAATAGCCCAGGATGATTCTGTCCTTCATCCACCTCCTGGGACTTTCATCAGGTTGAGCCTTGATGGGGGGCTTTCTCCCTGCATTTGGCTTCCTCGTGATCACTGCCCCAGCGGTGGGCTTCAAAAATTTTAGCAATTGGTTCTCTACCCAGTTGCTGGATGGACGTGGCCATGGTCATCATGGCCTAGTCAGCCTCCTGCACCACTACTTCTGCTGGGGGGCATTTTCACCCTCCCTGGGCTCCGGAAGCTTTTTTCGAGCCTTCTGGAGGGCGAAAACGGCCTCCCTGGCCTCTGGAGGCTCTCTAGAGGCCAGAAATGGGCCTGGTTCAGCCTTCCGGAACTTCTGGGAGGCCCGTTTTTCGCCTTCTCCAAGCCTCCATCCAAAATGGGCTGCGTGGGGACTCCTGGGAAGGGGGGAGCAGGCGGGCAGGGCCAGCCAGGGGTGGGATTTACCAGTTTGCTGAAACAGTCATTAAATTAGCTACCAGTTTGCCCCCAACTGGGGAGAGCCGGTAGCAGCCCATCCCTGCACTACCCTGGTTGGACATCCTTTGTATGGTCCTCACAGTAGGGCTGGAGCCTCTACTGGTTGAACACTTTGCAGGTTCTGCTTAATGTAAGGTCCTGCCTCACCAGCTTTCTCAAGAAAGCAGAACTCTTGAAACAAATGGCATTTCAAAAGGAAATTTCATTGGAAGGCAGTGATAGCGGAGAGAGTGTAGGCAGAATCTGAATTTCGTGTGCAGGAGCATTAGGTTAAACCACTCCTTTTGAGGCACCTCCCAGTTCAGTTCATCTTTGAGCCAATCCCAAGGTGCGAAGATGTTGTCCTAAATTCAAATATTTACTTTGCTGTAGAATAAAGTCCCGTTTCACATTATCAAATGCCTTTTGGGCATCTAAGAATAGTAATGCAGCTTGTTCTGCGCTCCAATCTTCGTAGTATTCTAGTATGTCCAGTGTTACTCTAATATTATTTCTTAAATGTCTCTGAGGGAGAAAGCCATTTTGGTCAGGGGATATAAGTTTATTAAGTATTTTTTTTAATCTTTCGGCCAGGATGGTCATAAAAATTTTATAATCTACATTAAGAAGAGAAATTGGTCGGTAGTTCCCTGGTTCTGTTAGATTGGAGCCTGATTTGGGAATAATGGATATTTTGGCTTCTTGCCATGATTGGGGGCAGTTCGCTTTATCTAGAACTTCATTAAAAATTTTAACCATTTCCTTTCCTAAAATTTCTTGTTGTGATTTATAAATCTCTGCTGGTAGGCCATCTGGGCCTGGGACTTTATCTATTTTTTGTTTATTGATGGCCTCATAAACTTCTTGGAGGGTTATAGAGTGATTTAGTGATTTTTTATCTTCTTCTGAAATTTCTGTGAAATCTGCATTTTTTAGGTAGTTTAAGATTTGATCTTCCGTTACGTGATTTATCTCTGTATATAAATCCTTATAGTATTTTTGAATAATCTGCTTTTTATCCTCTTCTTTATAGCATATGTCCCCTTGTTCGTTTCTTAGTTTAGTAACCCATCTCTTTTCATTCTGTTTTTTAAGTTTAGAGGCTAACCAACGTCCTGGTTTATTTGCATTTTCGAATTGATATTGCTTTGTCCTCTTTAATTTCTGGGCTAGTTCTTCCTTATCAATTAGGTTTATTTTGTGTTTAATTATATCCAATTGCAGTTTAACTTGTTTGTCCTGTGGGGCAACCTGCAGTCTCTCATGCCATTCATTGTATTCCTGCTGTAGTTTTATTCTCTTTTGTCTTTTTTCTCTATTTTTCCTGGCCATGTATTTAATGGACACTCCTCTCATCACTGCTTTAACAGTATCCCAATTATTTTGAAGAGAGGTGTCTTGGGGGTTATTTTCTTGAAAGAAAAATTCTAATTCTTTTGTCAGTATATTAAAAATTTCATCTTTTAGGATCAACCTCTGGAGCGTCCAATTATTTGGTTGTTGTTGCTGTCCTTCCCATCTGAGCCTAATCATATTATGATCTGCCAGTGTATTTGGTTCCATTGTTATATCTAAGATTCCTGAGTTTAATTTTTTAGTCGTCCAGATCATGTCAAGTCTTGACCAGGACATGTGGCGGTTAGAGTAATAGGTAAACTGTTTTTTCTTTATATTCCTCTCTCTCCAGACATCACTAATATTAAATTCTTTCGTGAGGTCGAAAAATATTTTTGGTAGTTTTTTTTCTTTCCAAATTAGTGTTATTTCCTTTGTAATCTAATGATTTATTTACGACCGCATTGAAGTCTCCTATAATAAATAGTTGTTGATGTTGTGATTCTTTAAGTTTATCATATAATTTTTGGAAAAAAAGATTCTTGGGGACCATTTGGTGCATAAATTACCACTAATAAACATTTGGTCTGTCCCAATTCGGCTTCTACCATAAGTATCCTACCATCTTTATCTGAATATATTAGTGAGGCAGGGATCTTGTCTTTTATATAAAGTACTACTCCTCTTTTTTTCTTTTGGTCTAACGCTGCAAACATATTCCCTAGTTTTTTATTCTCTAATAGGTGTTTCTGTTTTTGAGTAATGTGAACTTCTTGTAATGCTATAATGTCCGCTTTTTGAATTTGTAAGTATTTAAAAAATTTTTTCCTTTTTACAGGGGAGTTTAGTCCATTTATATTCCAAGATATAAAATCAGACAAATTTATATTTTTATTGGATCCTATATTTAGAACTTCTTGTAACTCTAATGTCTGTGGGTTCTTCTGCGATTTCCGATTTCCCGTTATTGTCATCTTTATTGTCCGTTATATTTACCTTTTTATGTGTCTCTAGTCTTTTCCTTTCGTCTCTCCTAGCTTCCTCCCGATCTTCATCTTCCCCCTCCCTGTTTAATTGTTGGTCAAAAAACATCTCTGCCTTCTCTATAGTCTCTAGTTTATATTTCTTATCGTACCAGGTGACCATTATACCTTTAGGGACTAACCATCTGAAGTTAACATTTTGTTTTATAAGTCTGGTCGTTAGAAATTGGTAGGGTCTTCTCAAATCTCTTATTCTTTTAGGGGTCTGTTTGAGTATTGTTATTGTTTTATCGGCGTATTGCCAAGTATTATCCCTGGATCTATGTAAGATTTCATCTCTGAGAGATTTCTTAACAAACTTAACATGTATCTCTCTTGGTAAGTTGAATCTCCTCGCATAATTGGTCTGAACTCTGTACAGTTCATCGATTTCCTTCATTAAATCCTCTTTTTCCATCTCTAGTATGTCAGCTAGTATATCTGTAATAACCTCCCATAGATTTTCTCCCCTTTCTTCCTTTACATTTTGAAATCTCAAATAGTGTGCGGCTTTTTCTGATTCAAGATGGATAATTGCAGTTTCTAATTCTTTGTTCTCTCTTACTAACTTTTCTGTCAATTCATCTACTCTTTTTTCCTCTTTAATCACCTTTGTTTCGATTTCCAATATTTTTTCCTGATTTTTCCTCATCTCCTGTTGGAATATTTCAAATTTTTCATCTATCTTTTGTAGTTTGTCTTTCAAATCTGTTTTAACCGACCCTATTTCATTTTTCATCTCCTCATGATTTTTAACCATCATTTCTTGCATATTTAACAATAGACCTTGTAGGTCCTTAGAGGAGTTTGAACGTTGGCTGTCAGAGAGAAGGGACGTGCGGGCAGAGGACTCTGCGGAGCACAAACCTTCACTTATCGCTTGCGGGGGCTTGGAGAGCTCCCGAAGGAGAGGGGTCCCTGGAGTGAAGCCTCAGACGGTGGTCTGCGGTGAAATCGGGGTAACCAGAACGATCGAACGAACGGGCGGAAGATCGGGAGGCTAGTAATGGCCACCCTTAAATGCTGACAGCCGACCACACTAGCGGTGACCAAGCGGAATCCAAGGTACAGCTTTGCAAGATTAAATAATATCCAGCAAGCAAAGAAATAAATAAAGACAACCTAGATGCCAATAGACAATTTTGGAAATATCTGAAGGGACGATAAATAGCTCCAACTTAAAAAGCTGACTAAGCGGCGAGATTCATGGCGAGCGGAAGAAGGGAATAGAAATGGAAGTTTAAATTGTTAGAAGGAGAAGAAGAAGAATATATAATTTAATAGGCACATACTGCTAAAATATATATACAACTTTGGGTTGGACTCTAATTTGGACTCTAATTTGAATAGAAACAAGAAATAAAGATCTGACTCCCCTTTTGTATAACCTAAAGATAGCAGCGGAGTTGACTGAAAACGGATGCTGTGGACTCTTCACAAATCAACTTGTCAACCACGAAAGACTGGGAGAAATAAGATCGAAAAAGAGACAACGGAATAAAACATTTGGACTTGGATTTTACCGATTTGCTTTTGACATAATCAAGAAAGATCGTTGAAACATACAGAACTTTTTGCAGGAAAGAACTTTTTGAAGATTGCAATTAATGAGAGGAGGAAATAGGAGGAAGAAAAAGAAACTTCATGAGTCACGCTGTAATAAGAAGGAGTGGAACTGAAAAGTGATACATTAGATACATTAGACTTTCGGTGTTACTTTCCCTTTTTAAACTTCAACTTTGTAACTCTTAGATACTTACTTTCTCTGACTTCTCCTCTCCCCCTTCTTTTTCTTTTCCCCTCTTTATATTTGTAAATCTGTCTCTACATATATCCTCCCCCTTTGTTTCTTCTTTTTTTTTTCTAACTATTATTATATATTTAGAAATTCTTGCTAATATTTTTCTAATATTTTTCTAATATTCTAATATTTAAATATTTACTTACTTAAGACTATTGAACTATATAACTATATAATTGATAAGTGTATTACTAGAATAGTTGATTTAGAAACAAATTATTTCTTACTGTTTATGACCTAGAATCTAGAATATTTAGAATTGATTACTAGTATTTCTTATTGAATAAGTATAATTATATTATATATATTGAGACAGTTTTGCTCACATAAAGGATAGTTTAATTATAGCTTTTAGAAAAGAGGGAGGATTGGGATACAAAGTTGATTTGGGTGAAAAGAACTAAAGAAAGTAAATTTCAACTGTTATTGTGGGAAAACTTTAAGTAAAATTTGGGAAATGACGAGTACCACCAATATCTCTAAGACCGGCACAGTTAGGAAAATGCCTACTCAATTACCAACCACTACAACGGTTCAGAGTCCCTCTGCACAAAAGACAATTGACGAAATGCTCCCTAAAGAACGGTGCGAAGATGTTGTGAGAATTTCGGGCTGAGAAGGTGATAACAGGCAGTTCCCAGGCACCACAATCTTGCTCCTCCAGTGGTGAGACAAAACAGATGGCCCAAGGGATATTCTTTCCCCGCTCCCAAAATCCTAAAGTTACATCAAATCAGAGAAAAAGAACAAAGGAAAACCCCATGCAAACATAGTCCAAATCCTCTCCCTCCCTCCAGAATGGCAAGGTCCCAGTAGAGATCAATGAGATTGTAGACAGTAGAACTTTATGACAGTGAATGCTGTTTTCCTACTAACAACTTACATCTTTTAGAGACATCTAACCATTGTTGTGCCAACACAGTAGCAGTAAAACAGGCTTTATATCACTTCAGTGATGGCAAGGTGATGCTGTGAAGCCATTATAAATCACCGGGGAGGAAATTGACATATATGATTGCAGAACTGGCATTATTAAGTGAATGTTACCAATATACTTGGCCCTCATTCAAAACTCAGTTTTCTATAAATAATAAACCAATGCTAGCAAAAAGAGAGATAGATAGATTACATTCTGTGGTCATCAATCTTGATCTTTAAATGTTAAATATGAGCAAAAACAAACTCCACATTTACTTTGCTAAGTGTTATCCCATTCCATTCAGGTTTTGGGGTTAAGAAAGCTGATATTAGTGCAATAAAATATTATATTTTGGGTTAATGTTTGTAAAGCCAGAACATTATCTGTTAGAATTTTCATTTACAATTAAAAAGCTCATTCTGAGCATCTCTTAAAGGAACAAAGGATGACAAATGAGAACATGTATATTATGATGTGGTGCTGCAAACCCCATTTCTTTAATACTTGAACCACAACATCACAAACAATACTGAAGGGACACAGCTTGCATCAAGATGTCATGTTTTGTCATTTTGGGAAAATCTGAGGTCCCTGCAGGCACCCTGAACTATAGCATATTTGCAGATCTGACTCATGCTCTGCAAGAGGAATGAAATAATTACTTCCATGTGGCTGAATCAAAACTATTCTAGACTCACTTGCCAAAACCTTCAATGCCCAGGTGGTCTCTTAAAGAGCTTGGTCTAATTTGTATCTTTGTTGTAAAAAAGGATGGTTGGTTTTCTGTAAGACAGAAAAGATTATAAGAAAATATAGCTTTGTACAACACTAATAGGAAAGTTGAATGTTGAGCATAAGTTTCTTGTTAATTTTTGGAAACAACAGAAATTTAGGGATTATTGTACATCATATAGGTAATCCTTGAGGTATTACAAGCCATTTAATGAACATTTGAAACTATGGCAGACACCCCCCCCCCAAAAAAGGTACTTATGATCCCATTTCAAAATTACGATGGCTGCAGCAGCCCTGTGATCCTTCACATTTATGATCCACCATAGAATCTCTATAGAATCCTGCTTCTCTTCCCCACCCCACCCCACCAGAAGAGCTTGGGCCTCCTCCCCATATGACTATCATGCCGCGCACTTAACTTCTCAAGCTCTCCAGACCTCATGTTGTGGAAAGAACGCAGGCTATTGTGTATGGGTCATGCTGTAGCAATCTAAATGCAGTCATTTTGTCCCCAAAAGGTTAAGTGGTGAGAAGGATGTTTGGCCTAGTGGGTGGAAATCAGGCCTAAGGCCTGGAAGGATCTAATGAGAGTGAGAAAAGGCCTGTTGCGACTCAAGGCGTGGAGCATGAGGCATCTTGGGGGTAGGACTTAGGAGGGCCAGGGCAGGCGAGTCTGGATCTGTACTTGTTGTGGTTAGCTGGCAGCACGTGCAAATGACTGAGGAGAGTGATGAGACTGATGAGGGGCCAGGACCATCAGGGAATGGACTGCTGCCTTCAGAGATTGTGGGGGGCTGGCAGCAGTGATGAGGAGGTTCCTGAGGAGCCTGTGCCAAGTGCACATGCACAAAGGATTACTCGGAGGAAAGAACAATTACAGCAGCACTGGCGATTTGGGAGTAAGGCTGCAAGGTAATGGCCCCTCCCTCAAGAGGATAAAAGCCAGGTTTGGAAAAGCATTCTTTGCAGACAGCAAAGAAGCTCTTAAACTCAACTGGTGGACATCTTAGTTCGTGTGTGGAGAATTTTGTAAATTAGTTCTTATCTCTGGGTTTTTGGCAGCCTTGACAAACAACTTGGCAAGGCTCTTTCTTGTTGGAGCTACTTAGTGGAAAGCAGCCTTCAGAACAGAATTCATTATTGAGCCATAAAAGGTGGGGGCTGCTGCCTTTGTCTGTGTTTGCTCTTTGGGAACCCAGTTGGGTCAGAACAGTACTAGGCCTCCAACTGCCTCCCCCACCCAGGAGACAGCCACACTCCATGTAATGACCTGCATGTTTGTTTTACATTTCATTGAGGAGAGTGTTATGTATTGAATGTATAGTTGTGTAAACCTGCTAAAGTGAAACTAACTTTTAGATGACCCTTACTGTTAGCTCTAACTGTTTTGGAGGGAAACTTTGAACATTTATATTTGGGCAGATTTTTCAAGCATTATGATTGGTGGGCCCAGACCTGTGGGGCCAGAGTATAAATTACAGGCATTTGCCTACAGTTCCTTTGCCCATACTTTGATGACATCCTGATCACGGGGGAATCAGCGGCAGTCCTGGTGGAACATCTCCACACAGTACTCCAACATTTCCGTGAGGCAAGCCTAAAACTAAAGAGGGAAAAGTGCCAGATTGGCATGGAATCCACAGAATTCCTGGGATTCCGCATTGATGCTGCCAGAATCCACCCATCTGAAGCAAAGCTAAAGGCAATTCAACAAGCCCCCACACCAACATCCAAGGGGAGCTTCAAGCATTCCTGGGCTTGCTCAATTTTTACCATTACTTCTTACCGCATAAGACTGCCCTGGCAGAACCGCTATACCACCTACTGGACAAACAAGCAACCTGGGTCTGGTTGAGCACTCAAGACAGTGTTCAAGGCAGTAAAAGCATTGCTATCCTCAGATTCTGCCCTAGCTCATTTCAACAAAACCCTACCAGTAACACTAGCCTGTGATGCTTCACCCTATGGCATTGGGGCGGTACTAAGCCATAGGATGCCAGATGGTAGAGAGGCCCCCATCTCATACAATTCTAGAACGTAATCATCGGCTGAAAGGAACTATGCCCAGATAGACAAGGAAGCCCTCACCATAGTGGCTGGCATTAAGAAGTTCCATGACTTCTTATATGGATGAACCTTCACCATCTTTACACACCACAAACCTCTGCTTAGTCTCTTCACAGCAGACAAACAAACACTGTAGATCCTGTCACCGCGAATGCTATGATGGTTCATTTTCATGGCTGCATACTCGTACCAGCTAGTCCACAAGCCGGGCAGGGACATGGGCCATGCCGATGCCCTCAGTCGATTGCCTCTATCACAGACTGAGCCCAGTTTGTGGTATTCTGGTGATCCAGGACCTGCCTGAAGCACCCCTACATGCAGGGGAAAACCAGCTGAAACCACGATGGACAGAATGCTTAGCTACGTTCTCAACTGGGTGTTAAGGGGATGGCCAGAGACCATGCCAGGCCCTGAGTTCCAGCACTATGCTTCTCAAAAAAAAAAGAACTGTCAGCCCACAAAGGATGTGTGCTGTGAGGCAGCAGGGTCATCATTCCACCTAGTCTTTGCTCCAGGAATTGTTCAGATGAAGGCCCTAGCCAGGAGCTACGTGTATTCGCCAGGCCTGGACAAAGACATTGAGAATCAAGTAATCGAGTTGCCAGGCCTGCCAAGAAACCCAACTAGAGATGCCACAAGCACCAGTACACCGCTGGGAGACCACACAAGCCCCATGGTCTCATGTGCACATTGACTTTGCAGGCCCCTTCCAGGGGCAGATGTTTTTGATAGTAGTGAACAATTATTCCAAGTGGTTGGAAGTGGCACTAGTCTCATCGATGACAATGACCAAGGTCATCCAAGAGTTGCAGTGGCTGTTCGCCACACATAGTCTGCCAGATGTAATCATGTCCAACAACGGGGCTCAATTCACAGCAGAAGAGTTTCAGTCATTCCTGAACATGATTTGACGCATAACGTCTGCTCTATTTCACCCTGTGACCAATGGTCAGGCCGAACAAAGGACCACAAAGGAGTCACTCAACGGATGACAACTGAGGACTGGAATCACCACCTGGTGAACTTCCTCCTGTGTCAACACATGACTCCCAGTACAAAAACTGGTTGCAGCCCAGCGGAGCTGAGGTGGGGCCATCAGCTCACAATGAAGCTCAACCGACTTCACCCAGAGTAGCGGTGGCGATGGCTCAGCCAACCACCCCAGGTGCTTACAGCCAGGTGACTTGGTCTGAGCCAGGAATTATGGGAGGGGGCCACTGTGGGTGGCAGCTAGCTAAGGTAATGGGTCCCCTAGGAGGGCGTGGCTAGCACCACGGCAAGATGATTCATCTCTTGGGAGCTCCAGGGGTCTGCACCAAATCCAGCTGCCAGGACAGTCTGTTTGGACCAGCAGCTGGATTCGGCCCCACCTCAGTTCCACTGGGCTGCAACCAGTTGTTGTATTGGGATGATGAAGGAGGAGAGCATAGTCTGTGGATCTCATGGAGCCCGCAAACTATCTGATTGACCCAGAGAAGGCTCTCAAAACCGACGGCTTGAAAACAACAGCCATGATGTGCCAGACTGAAGCTGGGGCAGCCAGAGAAGGAAGTAATGAAGAAAGACTGTCAAGTGTGATCAATCTGGGTGAGAGATTCCAACAAATCAATTTTTATTAGCAGTGGAATGAAGAGTCCCCTGGGAACTAGCTGGTGAAAGTGGGACTCCAAAAAGGAGGTGGATTTGCTTTCTTTTTTCCACCTCCTCAACAAAGCGGCGAGAAGAGCTTCTAGAGCTGTCTTTGGAACAGGAAGTCAGGCTGGAAAAACTTTTAGAAACTTTTAGAAGAGAGTATAAATAACACACACACACACACACACACAAAAAAAAAAAACCTGGATTGGATACTTTAAATATATATTGGATTGTAGAGGAGTTTTGAATTCCACAGATCTTTCTTTTACTTCATTGTTATTTTTGTGGTTTTTTTAAAACCTAAAGACAGAACTGGAATATATTGTCTAAAAGAGAAAGGATAAGAGGAAGAGAGAATAGCAGAGGTAGAATGCCATCTAGTGGCAGAAGATAAAAGTGGAAGTTGGGAGCTGCAGCTGCAGATATAACCTTGACAATTTGTAAATAAAGATATTAACTGTTACAAACAACTTTGGTACTATAAGCTGGTCAGTTTAAATTTAAAATTGAGATAGAGAGTGTAAGTCTGGAATTGGTTGTTTTTAAACAGTCTAGCTCTTGAAATTCAAAGGGAAATATCTGCAGTAAAAGAATTTCCCCCTTCTTTTTTTCTTCTTCTTTCCTCTGGCTCTGTGAATTCTATATACATATTTTCAGTCAATACAATCCCTGGGATTAGCAGAGTGTTCCCTCCTTGATGATCACCACCCTAAGGCAATTTAGATCTGATGAACAACCGGATGTCGGGATTTCGATGGGTCCCCCAGGAGCTCCAAGGAAGTCCATCGTATCACTGTGGCATCAGCTTCGCCCTCTACTCAGCAGGATCTCAATGGTGTCAGCTTTGAAATTCAGCTGCCAACATAATGGGAAGGGGGGTGGAGGAGTTGACAAGTTCAAGGTAATTCGTATGTCGTACTAAGAAATTCCAGTTGCAGTTAATTGGATCTCATGATTTATGAAGTGTAAAAGTGGGAGGAGAAAAAGGTGGATTCTGTGTAGCGTGCGAAAATTCTTTCACTTTGGGAAATGCCTTAGACGTACCAGATCTGTTTCTAATAAATCAATTGGAGAGAATATGTCTCGGAGTGATTGATATCCTGCATACTTTCTGGATGCCTTACAAATGGCACAGTCCATGGCGTGATGAGGTGGGAGTCCAACAGAAGCCTCCTCGCTAAATACTTCGGCCAAATCCTGGTATTCTTTGAGGATGTTAATGGGTTCAGCAGGCTGGCCGGCCATGGCTGGTTCTCTGTTCTCTTTTCTTTCCTCCCTCCCCCCACCTGGGATGTTCGCAAACATTACATGTTTCTGGAAATGTACGGTTCCTCTCTTCCGGTTTATTTTTGGATTCCATTTCCATAGCCATGTGAGTTCTAGAATTAGTGGCCCTTCCATTCTCAGGACTACAATGAACATGAGTGTCTCGCTATGATTCCCTAGTTCTATTTGCAATGGTTCTGTGGTGAAATTGGCTGGCTCCCCTCCTATAGAATAAAACACAGACGCACAAATCCTTACACAGCAGCTGAGAATGGTGTTGCCAAGAGACGGAATAGAATCTTGCAAACCATGAAGGACTCATTGCTAGAGGATTCTGGTCTGCACAGGTCATATTGGGGTTAAGCCATGTTGACTGCTAATTATTTAATTAATAGGCTGTGGAGTTCATTAATGATACCCCATATGCAGTGCTATATGGGAGAAAACCATCTTTGGCACATTTAAGAGTGTTTGGAAGGTGCATATTCCAAAAGCAATTAGAAGAAAGAGACAACCAAAGGCTCAGGTTTATGGGCTATGAGCCAGGCTCAAAGAGTTATCGCTTTAACGATGGGAGCAAAAGAATAGTGATTTCAAGATCTGCTAGCTTTGCAGAGCAAAACTGGAACAGAATTGATGCAAATTTCTGGAATAATTCACTTAGTGACAGTGATCCACTTAGTGATGGTAACTCACTTAGTGATGGTAACTCAGTGACAGTGTCAGCATTCGGAGAGGAGAACTGAACAATATATGAAGCAAGAGAGGGTTGAAGCACAGGAGTAGTCAATGCCATGCAGGTCAGAGTGATGGAACAAAGGGATTCCACCTGACAGGTATTCTGCTAGTAAAGTTAAAATGTGTATGGTATGAGCCAAGGAACTATAAGGAAGTTTTGGCATTTCCTAAAATTGAACAAAGAAAATGGAAAGAAGCCATGGACAAGGAAATGAAATCTATGGGAGAACATGAAGTGTTCACATCTATGACTTTGCCACAGCGTAGCAAAGCCATAAGATGCAAGTGGGTATACAAGAAGAAAGTATTACCCAATAATGAGATACAATATAAAGCAAGGTTAATATTTGAAGGAAGCAGAATTATCCAAAATATCAGAAGAAAGGATAAGAATGATGGAACTAACTGAAGCATTAAATAGACAAAATAGTGGGAAGGCTCTAGGTCCGGATGGGCTGCCAGCAGAATTATATAAAACATTACAGGATTCTCTTTGCAATACAATGTTAGAGGTATTAAATGACGTATTGATAAAAGCCGAAGTACCTAATTCATGGATGGAGGCTTATATTACTCTTATACCGAAAGACTTACAACAAATAAAAAACTATAGACTGATATCCTTGTTGAATGTGGATTATAAAATATTTGCGTCAATAATGGCAGAAAGACTTAAAAGATATTTAAATCATTTTATACAAAATGGCTTCTTGCCTAAGAGACAAATAAAAGACAATATGAGGACGATATTGAATACATTGGAATACTATGAAGCACATCCAGAAAAACAAATGGCCTTGGTCTTTTTAGATGCACAGAAAGCATTTGATAATGTGAATTGGCAATATATATTGGAGCAGATGAAACAAATGGGTTTTCGGGAAAGGTTTGTCAAAATGATTAAGGCAAATAAATATATTTAATAAATAAATATAAACAAATAGCAAAAGTAATGATATATGGCGATATAACTGGAAATGTTAATATTAAAAAAGGAACTAGGCAAGGATGTCCCTTGTCACCACTGTTATTTTTACTGACTTTAGAAGTGTTAAACAGAAATATTAGAAGAAATAAGGAAATAAAGGGCATGGAGATAAAAAGGAGGAATACAAATTGCAGGCATTTGCAGATGATCTGGTTTTTATACTAGAAGAACCACTAGAAACAGGACCTAAAATGATAGAAAAAATAGAAGAATATGGGGGGATTATATATGCACAGGATTGAAAATAAATAAGGAGAAAACTAAGATATGAGTGAAGAATATTACTGAGAAGCAAAAAAAAAGAATGATAGATAGATTAGATATCCAGGTCACAAAGAAAGTGAAACACTTGGGGATCCAATAAACAGCAAGATGCAGGACACTTAAAGAAAATAATTATTATAGATTAAAACAACAGATTAACATAGACCTGGAAAAATGGGAAAATTTACAGCTATCACTTATAGGGAGAATAGTGATGATTAAAATGAACATACTACCAAGAGTATTATACTTATTCCAAACAATTCCGATAAAGTTGGAAACAAAATATTTTGATGATTTAAATAAGATAATATTGAAGTACATATGACAAGGGAAAAAAGCAAGGATTAAACTTAAACTGTTACAGGATACAAGGTTGAGAGGAGGATTTGGGCTACCCAATTGGGAATTATATTATCAGGCCGTGGTATTGATGTGAATGAAAGGATGGATTGTATTAAGAAACACAAGGCTTTTAACATTGGAGGGACATGATCTTCAATTGGGTTGGCATGCTTTTTTATTGGGTTGGCATGCTTTCTTATGGTGTAAAAATAAGATACATGGTTACTTTCAAAGACTTATGTTAGTGATGCTTTTTTGCTACCGGTTCTGTGGGCATGGCTGGTGGGTGTGGCAAGGGAAGGATACTGTAAAATCTCCAGTCAGAGGTGGTATTTGCTGTTTATCTGAACTACTCGAAATTTTCGCTACCGGTTCTCCAGAACTGGTCAGAACCTGCTGAATACCACCTCTGGAACAACATTATATGAAAATTCCACTGGTTATCAATAATGGAGATGTTTATATATCCAAATATTTTTAAAATGGGACCAGATTGTTAGGTATAATGATATTTTAAATGAAAGGGGTGAACTCAAAACAAAGCAAGAATTGAATGAACAAGGGATTGGTATGAATTGGTACTCATAGATGCAAATACATTCTAGATATGAAAAATATGTTAAAACTGATGGGTTTTATAATGAATTGACTGAATTAGATAAAATTTTAACAGGAATGGAAGAAAAGATGATCAAAAAATTGTACGGTTATTTATTAGGAGTGAATTTAGAAGAACAAGTCAAGGAGATGATGATAGCCTGGAGGGCGGAGAATTTTGGCTATGGGATAGACTTGGATATATGGCAGAAACTATGGGATAGAAACTATGATTTAACAATGTCAACAGCTTATAAAGAAAATTTGTATAAGATGTTTTACAGATGGCATCATCCCCTGGCAAGACTGGCAAAGATGTTTAAAGACAAATCAGCAAAATGTTGGAAATGTCATCAAATACCTGGATCATATTACCATATGTGATGGACATGCACAGAAATTAAAAATATTGGATAAAAATACATACATGGTTGGAAAAGATGATAAAACAACATATATAGACTTACACCCTGAGATATTTTTACTGGGGATCCTACCTGAGAATTATAGTAAAGAAAAAATATATTTAATTATACATATATTAACAGCAGCTAGAATTGTATTTGCTCAAAATTGGAAAAATGAAAAGATTCCAATGGAGGTGGAGATGATTAAGAAAATATTGGAATGTGTAGAAATGAGTAGATTAACGCTGGCAATTAGGGAACAGGAAGAAATGGAGTATTACATGATTTGGGATTTATTTTATAAATGGTTGGAAAATAAAGTAAGAAATTAAATGATATTGTTATAATGATATATAATAATATATAATGCTGAATAGGCTATAATATGAATGTAAACAGTAAGAAATGTATACAAATATTAATATGTGCACAAGATATATGTATCTAGTTGAAACACTGTATAACTGAAAGATGGTTTTATTTTTTGTTTTTGTTATAAAAATAAAAAACTTTTTATAAAAAACTATATAAAGCAAGGTTAGTGGCACAAGGGTTTTCACAGATGAAAAATGTGCACTATGATGAGATATTTGCACCAACTTTAAAGAGTGAAAACATCAGGCTGGCACTAGAGTTGGCAGGGGCACATGGCCATAAAACCTGGCATTTTGACATAACCACTGCATTCCTCAATGCAGAATTAGAGGAAGAAATTTACATGGTTCAAGCACCAGGATATGAGAGTAAAAAGCCTAACACAGTGTATAAATTGAACATGGCCATTTATGGGCTGAAGCAGTCAGCCAGAAATTGGAATATATGTCTAGATAAGACATTGAAAGGTCTTGGGTTCAAGAGTTGCAAGGCTGATGGTTGCATATACACTGGAAAGTTAAAAGGTGGGGATTGTCAACTATTAGCATTTGTGGATAATGATGGTTTCATTGAAAAAGATATATCACAGTAAAAGGATTCTCAGGTATTTGAAGGGAACTGTGAATGTGGGTCTTCTGAAGAATATAAAGTTAATTGGATTTATGTCTCTTCCAGTTATGAAGGGAGAAGTGTCAGAGTATGTTCATTAACTGGCATAGACATGGTTAACAAAGTCAGCAAGTGAGTAAGCATGGCAACAGACCAGCCAATGGGAGCTGACAGCCTGGGTGTAGTCTGGTTCTGTGTGCTTTACTGAGAATTGAAACTGAAACTAACTTGCTCGCTTGCTGAAACTGATATCTGCGTTGAGCTGCTGCTGCTTGTGTTTTTGCTTATGTCCACGTTGGAAGAAACTACTGGTATTGTATATTTACTTATTTTATATAAAAGAAGTTTAATGAATCCTGCAGTAGTGTGTTTTCTGGACTTGAATTTCTGCTGCAAAATCTAACAGACTATACAAAGATTGTCAAATGTGGCTTTCTCCTCCCTACTTTCACCCTGATTAGATGCCATATTAAGTGGAAAAATGTAGCTCAGTAAACTTGACACATTCAGGCTTTTAAGAGATACAGCACACAGGCTTCACTGACTAGCAGTGAGCCAACATTTCTGGAATGCTTGTTGTCTCAGGCAGATGATATACAAATCACTCTTGGGGGCAGCCTAGCCAATCTCATTGTACACATGTTGTACTTGACAATAAAGATAATAAAGATAACAACAACAACAACAACAACAACAACAGGATAGCTAGGAAAACAAAATATTGCCTCCCACTTTCCCCATACAAAACATTTGCTTTTAGGGGACTAGAACAGCATTCAAAGCAGAAAACAGGAGGAAACTTGCCATAGTATTTTCCTGAAAAATTTGGGGCTTCTCCCCTGTTGTAACCTATACTAGGGAAAGTAAGTTGCAAACAACTGCCTAGGTGGGGCCAACAGCTCTTCTTTGACAACATATACAGACGTGCTTTCCCAATGACTCCCTCCTAGAGCTGAGGGGAGAAAAAAATAACCAACCCAAAATCACTCAGCCAGCCCTCATGGCCAAAGCAAGATTTGAATTCACTGTTCTCCAGTTTTGTAGCCTGTGGCCATAAATATGAGACCAAATTGACTCCAAGGAAAAGGAAAACAAATTGAGCACACAGACTATACCAGGGGTGGGCAAACTTTTTGACTCGAGGGCCACAATGGGTTCTTAAACTGGACCGGAGGGTCGGAACAAAAGCATGGATGGAGTGTTTGTGTGAACTAATATAAATTCAAAGTTAGATTACTTCACGTAGCCTTCTGGGAGAGCATGAGAACCCTCCGCTCTTTCAGCTCCGTGGGCCAGATAGAACAGCCGAACGGGCCGGATCCGGCCCCTGGGCCATAGTTTGCCCACGGCTGGACTATACAGTAATTAATCATCTCATTTGCTGTAGCTAAAAGTTCCAAAAATATACGCTGAAAAAAAATTCATAGGATTGTTCCTTTGACAAGAATGCCCTCAAATGCATTATTAAGGATAAATCTAAAGGAAAATGCAAAGGAAAATCACTGAAGTTTGGCACACACACACAGACACACACAAACAGAATATCAGAGTTGGATGGGACCTTAAAGGTCTTTTGGTCCAACACCCTACTGAAAAAAATGGTTGTCCAATTTTCTCTTAAAGTCTTCCAATAATGAAGCACGCACATCTTCTGGAGATAACTATCCCATTGGTTAACTATTTTCACACTAAGAAAATTTTCCTTAGTTGTAGGTTGGCATTCTCCCCAATTTAATCTCTACCCATTGCTTATTGTTCGTCTTTTAGTATGTTTTTTTAATAAGTTGATCATTTCTTTTATGGTAGCCCAATAGATATTGGACAATGGCTAGTACATTTATTAACATACCCAATTCCCATAGACCAGAGCAGGCAAAAAGAAACTGCTGTTTGTTTGTTTGTTTGTTTGTTTTATGAGATAAAGCAGAGATCGGATTCCACAGTGCCCCTCCCTTCTTAGGCAAAAGTTGTAAGCAGAAAAAAAATGGTTAAAAGGAATGGGGAAAAACACCCCTACTCCCGTTTCCTACTCAGGTACAATTTCAAAGGCAAAATGAGATTTGCGTTACCTTGAATATGCTGTCCAGCAGTGAATCTTAACTACATCCCTTGGGTCTTTGACAGAAAGAAAGAAATCACACTCATCCTTTACCAAGGTGTAGAAAAGAAAATCTCCAAAGCAATCACCCACCAACATAATGCAGATGTTTCTTAATTTAAGAAAGGGAAAATAGAAAATAATTCCTTCAGAAAAGATTTCAAGTACTATGTAACCAGCACAATCAACTCATAAATCTTAGTTTTATATTCATCCTTAAAGGGCCTCAGAAGTTCTATATCTCCTGATAATCTTTCCAGTTTTTCTGTCTTCTTAAGAGTAGCCATTTGGGTAGAATGTAACTGGAATTTGGATTTTTAAATTTAAATTAAAAAAATGTAAATGTTGTATCTGTGCAGGCATGGACACATAGCAGTCCACCATTACCAGTGCAGGAAATCTACTTTAAAGTGATTGGGTAACGGGATGGCAGACAGCCACTATATAAGGGCTGCCGCCAGTCATTACCCCTGTTTTTAGTTACTATATCTACTTACCAATAAATGAGAGTTTTGGATCCCTTGTCTCTGAAGTCTTAATTCTGGCCTAACACAACAACTGGCAATGAAGGTGGGATACCGGCCAGAACAAGAGCAAGCATTGGATCACCACAGATAGCATCACCATGTAAAAGCCAGCCGATCGGAGCCCCCGCCGAAGCCCCGAAAGCCCGCATCGATTGCTGTAGGCAGCACCGCCGCACGAAAGCCAGCTGATCGAGAACCGTTGCCAGATTGCTGTGGAAGCTATGAGGGACGGAGGTCAGGAGCCATCGCTGGATCACCACAGGAGGTGTCAGGACATCACACAACAACTGAATCGCTGGAGGAAGGATGGCAAACCCCCAGAAGTTCACTCCTTTTGATCCTGAAGTGGAGACATGGGACTCATATTTAGTGCAATTTGACTGCATCCTAGAAGCAAATGACTTTAACAACATCACAGACAATCGAAAAAGGGCACTATTCCTTAGCAAGTGGCAGAGAGGTCTTCAAAACGGTTCATGCCATCATCGCTCCAAACCCCCTGCAGATGGTTCCGTAGGCCACATTAATGGAAAAGCTGACTCAACACTATGCCTCCAGACCTTCCTGCATTGCAAGGTGGCACACATTCTACCAGAGAGACCAAGCGGAGGGGGAGTCCATAAGCTGCTATATGTCTGCGCTCCAAAACGCTGCCCTGTATTGCAATTTCCACAACCTGGATGAGGCCCTCTGAGATAGGCTAGTGAGCGTTGTGAAGGATATAAGACTGCAGAGGCACCTACTAGCCAGAGCCACCCTAACACTACAGGAGGCTGTTGCAGCAGAGCAGTCTGGCAGGTCCGCGGAAGAAATACAAACACAAAAAACTAACAGTCCAAGAGCTTCCAGGTGGGGCGCCATGGTCCATCGTGAGGAAACCGAGGACATTGAGGGAGATGAAGATGAAGAAGGCAACAAGGAAGATGTACATAGGATGAGAGCAGCGTCCCCCCAGGCACGACCGAGAAATGAAGCAGAAGGCAGCTCAGTGCATGGGGTGTGGGGGAAACCACCCAAGAGTGACATGCCAGCATAAGAACATGATCTGCAGGCAGTGCAGGAAAAAGGGATGCAGTACACGTCTGCCATGCAGCTTTTCCCAAAGCACCCCCTCGCTAACACAGAAAAAGGCAGCTTGGGCTGCCCACACAGTGGAAAGCAGAGTCAAACAAAACGGAAGAGCGGAGAAGAGGACTGAAAGCAAAAATAGGCAGTAATTCAGCAGAATGCAATAAATAGTACTACATCAGTATTGATAGTAGATTAACTGGTATCAGGGCAAATAGCTGATAACTAAGATTATGAGCTATAATCTAGGATTGTAGGATAAATTCTCTTTGATAATTGCAGACTAGCTCCAGCTGCACAAAAGAAAAATGAGGATAGCAAAGAAAAACAAAGAAATATATAAAGAAGTTTCCCCTTTTTCACAAGTACAGACAATTTTAACAACTTATCACCTTCTCTTAAACTACAACAAACAATCTCTTCATCTCTATATCATCTCTTATCTATAAACAAATACTAAAACCCTGCTTTCATCCCTAGTCTGCAAAAGTCCATTAAGGCTTTTCCAAAGCACCAGAATGCAAAACAAGAAACAATGGATGCAAACTAACCAAGGAGAGAACTAGAACTAAGAAAAAATTTCCTACCAGTGAGAACAATCAATCAGTGGATTGTTTTGCTTGCAGGTTTTGTGGATGCTCCATCACTGGAGCCTTTTAAGAAACTGGACATCCATTTGTCTGAAATTGTATAGGATCTCCTGCTTAAAGATTGGGCTAGAAGACTTTCAAGATCCCTTCCAACTCTGATAATGGTAATGGTTACTAAAAGCAACCTCAAATAAAGCTATGTTATATTCCTTCTCTTTACTTTTAACAGTCTTGGATGTCCTTGAATCCCTTCAAATAATATTCTAGAACTTGATTTCAACCTTCATTTGTATGTACAGTGTATTATGTTTTTCCAAATCACTTTTGTCGCCTGTCATCCAAACAGACCGGTGACCTGTGGAAATAATTATCCACCAATCAGGGAGCCTCCTGTACAAGAAGATACACGTGACCATCAGCATCGAGGGGGCATCATTCAGAATGGAGGTAGACACAGGGTCGGCCACAACCATCATATTGCAAGCTACACTACAGGAGATCATGGAAAAGAAGCAGCAGCAGAAGCTCAAGCCCAGCCACATGAGGCATCGGGACTATCAGGGAAACAACATTCCCATCGCAGGCAGCAGTCAATTCTTTGTAAAGTATGGACAGTTTGCGGGATACCTACCATTGGTGGTAGACAAGGGATCTTTGCCTAGCCTCCTGGGACTGGACTGGTTTGCATCCCTAGGGCATCCCTAGTCATGAGTATCCACGCAACAATCACAGAGATGGCCAAAGACTTGAATAAAGAGTTCACAGACGTGTTCAATGGAGCATTGGGAGAATATAAAGGCAAGCCAATATCATTCAGCCTAGACTCACAAGTGGCACCCATCAGACTGAAACCTAGATGGGTGCCATTTGCGTTGAAGCTCAAGATTGACGAACAGCTGGACAAGTTAATCCAGCAAGGAGTCCTAGAACCGGTAGATCACGCACAGTGGGAGATCCCTATTATGACACCCATGAAGCCCAACAGGTCAATACAGATTTGTGCGGATTACAAATGCACAATAAACAAAGTGCTACAGCAGAGCGCATACCCCTTCCCGGTGGTACAACACCTACTACACTCGTTGGAAGCTGGCAAGATCTTCATGAAACTCGACCTCGCCCAGGCCTACAAGCAACTCCCCGTGGATGATGAGACAGCTGAGGCCCAGATGATTGCATTCCACTGGGGGGCTTTCCAGTGCAGATGACTACAGTTCGGGGTGAGTGTTGCTCCTGGACTTTTCCAAAGTCTAATAGAGAGGACGACGTCCTGGTCTCCACCGCAAACAAATCAGAACTATTTGAATGATTGCGGGCAGTGCTCAAGAAGTTCCAGCAGGCAGGACTCAAGGAAAAAAAGGAAAAGTGTCTGGTAGCTGTGGAACAAGTGGAATTCCTAGGATATCTCATCAATGCAGCTGGTCTATACCCCACCAAGGAGAAGACACAGGCAATTAAAGCCACCCCAATGCCCAAGAACAGAACAGAGCTCCAAGCTTTCCTGGAGCTCCTAAACTTTTACAGCGTTTTCCTCAAACAAAAAGCACCTATCGCAGAATCATTGCACAGACTACTAGACAAGAAAACACCATGGGCCTGAGGCCAGAAGGAAGCAATGGCCTTCAAACAACTCAAGAACCTAATCACATCAGAGAGTGTACTGGTACAGTACAACGAGACCCTATCATTAACACTGATGTATGACACCTCACTGTATGGAGTTGGAGCCATACTAAGCTACAAATTCCCAGACGGAAAGGAGGCACCCGTTGCATTTTTTTCAAGAATGCTATCCAGGGCAGAGAGAAATTACAGCGAGCTCGATAAGGAGATGTTAGCTGCTGTCGCAGGAATAAAAAGATTCCATGAGTATGTCTAATGGGTGGAAATTCAAGCTCATAACATACCACAAACCACTATTGGGCCTCCTCACAGGAGACCGCCAGACACTGCAAACCCTGTCCCCATGCATGATTCGGGAGACAGAATTCCTAGTGGCATATCAATATAAACTCATACATCGTCCAGGCACAAGCATAAGCCACACAGATGCGTTTAGCAGGTGCCCATTGTCTAAACCAGTGGTTCTTAACCTGGGCGATATCACCCCCCAAGGGGTGATTTTGTTTTTCAGGGGGGCAATGGAACAAAAAGGGGCAATATGGGTGTGAAAGAACAGAAGGGGGGCAATATGGGGGCGATGGAGCAAGACATATTGGGGGGGAGAGAGAGGGATCTATTTTTGTAGGTAGGTAGGTAGGTAGACAAAAAGACAGGGAGGTAGATAGGCAGGAAGGCAGGCAGGCAAACAGACAGAACTTTTGGATGGATGGATGGACGGATGGACAGAAAGAAAGAATGCGAGAGCGGCAGCACTTTGGGAAAGCGGTGGCGGTGGCTTTTCCCAACATGCTGCCGCATTCAAGGCACCAGTTCAGGTGCAGTACAACAGTCAATGGGGTGAGCCTGCAGGGCCGTTGCCTCGAACGCCCCCCTGCCGCCTCTTAGCGTCCCCAAGGGGGCCGGCAGAAGGGCGCTAAGAGGCAACGGGGCATTCAAGGTGCTGGCTGGCCCTGCAGGTTCACCCATTGACTAGCACTGCTCTGGAGCCGGCACCTCCAATGTGGAAGCAGTGGCATGTTACGTGCCGCCGCGGCCACATTCAACACACCACCCCCTGCCACCTCTTAGCACCCCTCTGCTGGCCCCCTTGGGGATGCTAAGAGGTGGCAGGGGGGCGATGACAACTTCCTCAATGGCTCAAGGGGGCGATTCTTTCAAAACGGTTAAGAACCACTGGTCTAAACAAGTGGAAGACCTAACACCAATAGTGACAGTACTGCTAGTAAAGACAATGCAAAGAGGATTGGTCACAGCCACTGAACTAGCCAGAAAGTTTAAAGAAGACCCAACAATAACAAAAGTACTAAACTGGGTGTGGGTGTGGAGAGAGTGGCCGAAGGAACCATCAAGCACAGAATTTAGGCCATTCAAGGTGAGGCAACATGAACTGTCTGTACAAAATGTTGTCTACTGTGGGGGAGTCGCATAGTGATACCCCCAAAGCTAAGGGAATTGTTGCTGCAGATGCTATATGAAGGCCACCCCGGGATCATCTGGATAAAGGCTTTAGCTCACAGTTACCTGTAGTGGCCATCACTGGACAAAAACATCGAACAGTGGGTGGCCAGCTGCAAACCCTGCCAAGAGACATGACCATCACCCCCCGTCACACCGCCACGAGAATGGGAGATCCCTAGGAGCCCATGGTCCAGGATACACATCAATTTCGCTGGGCCCGTTTGTGGGAAACTCTTCCTAATCATTGTCGATGCATACTCAAAGTGGCTAGAGGTGGCTGTCGTGAGCACAACAACCACAGATGCCATCACCAATGTGGTATATAAACCCATGGGCTGCCAGACATGCTGGTCTCCAACAACGGACTACAGTTCATGGCAAGGCCTTTTGAGATATTCATGGTGAACAGAGGGATCCGCCATGCACTCACTGCTTCCTTTCACCCTGCAGGAAATGGCCAAGCAGAGAGGATGGTGCGCATGACAAAGGAGGCTCTCACAAGAATGGGGCAAGGAAATATCCAAGAAAAACTAGAGAAATACTTACTAACCCAACACGTCACCCCATGCATGGCCACGGGCAGGAGCCCGGTGGAACTATTAATGAGGAGAAGGCTGAGAACACACCTGGATGGTGTACACCCCAACTACAGAATAGATGGTCAACGAGGAGTGGACAACAAAGTCAGACGTTTCCAACAAGGGGACAGGGAAATGCGAGGAACTATGCGGGAAAACCTATTTGGGTACCTGGCCACATATTGGAAGTCACAGGTCCCCAGTTGTATCGTGTGGAACTCAAAGATGGTAAGGTGTGGCACAGACACATCAACCAGCTGTGGAGAAACCCCAAGCCACAGGCCGACAGCGTCTTGGAGGACCCCAAACCCCAGGGGGACGAGGACAGGGAGATACCTGGGACTTGGCCAAGTTCAGTGCCCAAGTTCAGACACCTGTCATGAATGGCTCACAGATGGAAATCCAGAGAGAGACATCCAATGACTCTGAAACAAGACAAAGTGGCACAGATTAGAGGAGTGAGCAATCCAGAACCCATGAAAACCAAAGGTTGACGTGGAACAGCAGACCCTCATACTTAAGGGAGTATGACTGCAGCTGAAAAATAATTAAAGTTCCAGCGGGATGGTGAGGGGTGTTGTGTCTGCGCAGGCGCGGACACATAGCAGCCCTCCGCTACCAGTGCGGGAAATATACTTTAAAGTGATTGGGTAATGGGATGGCAGGCAGTCTATATAAGGGCTGCCGCAGCCATTACCACTATCTACTTACCAATAAACGAAAGTTGCGGGTCCCTTGTCTCTGAAGTCTTCATTCTGACCAAACACAACAGTAAGGTTAATTTTTAAAGATAAACATTTTAGAGTTATATGTTTGTAGCATAAGATCCACTGGGTTTAATAAGTCTAGTGAAACATTAACAAGAATTAGCAGTACTACAGCCTTTTGGCTCTCGTTGTAAATCACAGCTTTACACAAACAGCCAAAAAAAATTTAGGCTCTGCCTCTTTTTTAAAGAAACTCCAGCAGCTAAACCAATCAGGAGTTAAAATCAAAACTGTTTCACCTCTTCCTCACAGCAAGCAGCAAGCTCAAAATAGCATTCAACAGTTCTTATTTTAAACTCAAAATGAAAAGTTCTGCAGAGTTAGCTAGCAGTATAACCTTCTGGAAAATTTAAGTCCAAAAGTTTCAAAAATAGTTTCCACAATGCTCTCGTTTCTTGTAGTTTCCAGCTTCTTTATTTTGGCTAAGTGAGACCAACTACTTACCAATAAACGAAAGTTGTGGGTCCCTTGTCTCTGAAGTCTTCATTCTGACCAAACACAACAGTAAGGTTAATTTTTAAAGATAAACATTTTAGAGTTATATGTTTGTAGCATAAGATCCACTGGGTTTAATAAGTCTAGTGAAACATTAACAAGAATTAGCAGTACTACAGCCTTTTGGCTCTCGTTGTAAATCACAGCTTTACACAAACAGCCAAAAAAAATTTAGGCTGTGCCTCTTTTTTTAAGAAACTCCAGCAGCTAAACCAATCAGGAGTTAAAATCAAAACTGTTTCACCTCTTCCTCACAGCAAGCAGCAAGCTCAAAATAGCATTCAACAGTTCTTATTTTAAACTCAAAATGAAAAGTTCTGCAGAGTTAGCTAGCAGTATAACCTTCTGGAAAATTTAAGTCCAAAAGTTTCAAAAATAGTTTCCACAATGCTCTCGTTTCTCGTAGTTTCCAGCTTCTTTATTTTGGCTAAGTGGGACCAACTCCTCCCTCCTCACCATCTTGAAATCACAAAGCCTCAAAAATGACTATAGTTCCACAAAAAGCAAATGGCAGGCTGCAATTAAAATAATAGTTCTATAATTATCACAAGGGCTGACACATAAGATATATCTCCTGATCACAGACTTCACTTTCGTCCTCACCCAAACTGTTATGAAAATCTATATTCATAGGCATTGGAGCAGTATTAAAATCTTTCATGTTATATCTCTCCAACAACTGCTCAATTTTCCTTTGTTGACTGAGAATATAACCACCTTTCTCAGTTTTATGTATCTTTACACCGAGATAATTTTTTATTTCTCCTAAATTCTTTAATTCAAATTTCTTCTTCAACTTATTTGCAAATTCGTTTACCCGTGATTCATCCTTTGCAATGAAGCAACAATCACCCATAAATGCTAATAGTTGACAATCCCCACCTTTTAACTTTCCAGTGTATATGCAACCATCAGCCTTGCAACTCTTGAACCCAAGACCCTTCAATGCAGTATCTAAACAGATATTCTAACTCCTGGCTGACTGCTTCAGCCCATAAATGGCCTTATTCAATTTATACATTGTGTTAGGCTTTTTATTTTCATACCCTGGTGCTTGAGCCATGTAAATTTCTTCTTCTAATTCTGCATTGAGGAATGCAGTGGTTATGTCAAAATGCCAAATTTTATGGCCAATGCTAGTGCCAGCCTGATGCTTTAGTTGGTCCGAATACCTCATCATAGTGCACATTTTTCATCTGTGAAAACCCCTGTGCAACTAACCTTGCTTTATATTGTACCTCATTATTTGGCAGTACCTTTTTCTTGTATACCCACTTGCATCCTACAGCTTTGCTACCCTGTGGCAAAGTCATAGATGTGAACACTTCATGTTCTCCCATGGATTTCATTTCCTTGTCCATGGCTTCTTTCCACTTTACTTGTTCAATTTTAGGTAATGCCAATGTTTCTTTGTAGTTCCTTGGCTCATACATGGCCCTACACTGAAACTCAAGGAGTACAACACAGCAGATGAATACATTGCCAGGATTGTCAGAGAATATGGCAATTGAAACCCTATTGACTATTTATGTGCCATAGCATACAATTATCAAATTGCTTAATAAAAGGATTTTTATGTCATACTCTTATGCCTTTTAATGATTTATTGATGTCACAATGTGGGGGAACTCTAATCAAGGAGGGAGGGAAGAAGGGAGAGACATAGAGAGTGGGAGATCACTTTTTAGCCCCTGGCAGTGGGAATACATCACCTAGTCCCTCCCTTCCCTGCCAAACATAGCAGAGAAACCTATCCTTGGGAAGCAGAAAGAAAAAAAAACAGTGTTTCTCCAAATTGTGGGGGGAGATACACCCTTTGCCTATCAAATTTTGCCACTTCCCTGCTTCCTGTTTTTCAGCACGTCCATGGGTGATTTTTGTTCTGGCAGGGTGCCAAATTGGCTCCACATCCAGTTGCATGTCTGGGGTGATTTGTTCTGTGCCCACCTGGCCAAGCCCACCCACCCCCAAGTCAGCCACCCTGAGTCATCTGCACCACACCAGCTGTACCTAATCCTTCACATCAACCTGGCCACGCCCACCCACCCATGCCCACTGGCAGCACTCAGATGGCCACACCCACTAAGTCACACCCACCTGGCTGCAGTGAGTCATTCCATTCCCCTAGGGAGTGGCTTCATTTAGGAAGCACACAAATTCCCCTTGGGAGAAATTGCAGCAGAGTTGGCTTCATGCTGATCTCATGTCTCTTTTATGCCATCAGGTGATTACTCTAAACAGTACAGATAGACCTTGACTTACAACTATAATTGAGCTTGAACTTTCTATTGTAAATCATAACGGTCAAGGCACTCAGGTGACTGAACCCATTTTTTTTACCTTTTTACAGTAGTTAAGCAAATGCCATGATCGATATGTATTCTCATGGGCATTTTTTGTAGAAAAACAATCAAAAAGCCCAGAAATCGCAAAAACTGTTGTAAATCAGGGTCATGTGATTGTAGACACTAAAAACCATTCATAACAATGAACTGATTGTCAAGCACACAAATTGTGGTCATGTGACCATGGGAGAATGTAGCTGTTGGAACTCTGGAACAAGTTTGTAAGTAGTTTTCGGAAGATCTGTTATAACTTTACAGTTGCTAAGCAACCATTTATTAAGTGAATGGTTATTGATGGTGATTGGGACCAGAATTTCTGTTCTAAGTGATAGTTGTAAAATGTAACATCATATGACTTCATTGCTTAGAAACTGACTGCAGCTTGTTAAGTGAGTCCCAGGTGGCTGGCAAAGAGGCCAGTGGGCAGGCAGGACATGGTATGTGACACAAGTGGGACTTACTTACTTACTGAACTTACTGAAGTGACTTCTGAATTTCCCCAATGTCTCCTCCATTGACTTTGCTTGAGGGAAGCCAGCAGATAAGGTTGCAAATGGTGATTATGAGATTGTGGGACACTGCAACCATTTTATGTTCAAGTTGGTTGCCAAATGCCTAGATCATGATCATGTGACAGCAGGAATGGCCAGAACAAGTGGATCCCCCTGTGTCTGTGTTCCAATGATGGCTACCAAGCTTGTCTCAGCAATATTTACAGTATATCAATGCCTTGTCCTATGCTTGTTATGGAGATAAGCCTTCAGTGCCTTCAAAACTGCTAATATGGGGGGAGGGGCTAACAACCCTGTATTCAAGCTGTTAAGTTTGCATAGAGATACAGATGCGGAGTGCTTCAGCTCTTAGTTTTATTGTGACTTCAGCTCAGAACAGACCCGATTTGGCTTAGCCAAGGCAGCTATATATAGCCAGCTGCCTCGGCTGACGGCCAATCAGAGTGCAGGGTTTTCCCGCACTTTTAAACCAATGATTTCAAACACTTTACAAGAACAACCAATCAATTCAAACTCTGCATACATAACACCCCTCCCCACTAGGTTTGGTCCATACTCAAACCCCATCTATCTAATATACTCTTTCAAATAGGTGGGGCTCTTACGTGTACATTGTGACCTACGTGGTTCAGGTGTTTTGGGATTCTCACATTGTGAGGAAGGAAATGTGTCTGTTAACATTTCCTTACTTGGACTTCTAGTATTGTCATAACCTGTTTGGTTACTACAACCTGGTCTCTCCTCCCAATCCATCTCCAACCCAATGTCAGCACCTAAATCTGGTAGTGATGTGCAATCTTCCATTTGTAAAAATGGTTGTTGGCACTGTGACAGGTTTTGGGATGGTTCCTGTTGTGTTAGCTCGTTACACATGGGGTTGATTCTTCCTTGCTGATTACCTTCATAATCCCCCCCTTCCCCCCTAGGAGAGGCAGTAGGTATGGGAACCAGAGAGGAGCAATGGCGATGCTCCTGAGGTAGTCTGGATCGTAACTGATCTATGTGCCTGCTCCAGAGGACACCATCCTCAGTTTGAACCCTGTAAGACCTGGGGCCTGTAATTTGGGTTATCTCTGCAGGAATCCATAATGGTTCACCCACAAGGTTTTTTGCATAAACAGAATCACCCACAGTGAATGTGCGAGTTTTGCCAGTGGAATCTAGTGGTGCGTTGGGTGCGTAAGTGGGATGAAGGCGGTCAAGGGGAGATCTGAGTTTCCTACCCATCAACAACTCGGCTGGGGTTAAGTTAGTTGATGGGTTGGGAGTGATATGCTGGACACTGAGTAGTTTTTCAACTTTCTCAGTGATGTCCCCTGGACCCAATTGCTGGAGTTTCTCCTTGGTAAATCATACCATGCGTTCAGCCCGGCCGTTAGCCGAAGGATGCCCAGGGGCTGTAAGGGTGTGTCTGATACCTTGCTGTGCTAAATATGATTCAAAAAGGTTGGAAGTAAATTGAGGACCATTGTCAGAAACAAGTACATCAGGAAACCCATGAGTTACAAAAAGTTTCTTAAGCTGTTTGACAATAGCATCTGTTGTGGTGGACGCCATGGGAACAACCTCTAACCATCTGGAGTATGCATCTACCACAATAAGGAAAGTGTGCCCTCTGGTAGGGTCAGCAAAATCAATGTAAATCCTGAACCATGGGCCCCTAGGACATTCCCATTCCTGTTTGGGGGCAAGAGGTGGGGCAGGTCTGACTTCCTGACAGTTGGGACAGGATGCAACCCAGTTTTCAACCATTTTGTCAATTCCTGGCCACTATACATAACTCCTGGCCAATCCCTTCATTCTGACAATTCCCGGATGACCCTCATGTAACATTTCCAAAACCTCTTTCTGTAGTTTTGCAGGAATAACCACCCTGTTACCCCACAAAATACATCCTCTTAATACAGATAACTCAGTTTGTCTGGACTTAAAAGGTTGGGAATCTTGAGGTAGATCTTGAAATGGCCAACCTTTCTTAATCCAGCCTATAATAGGAGCTAATAAAGTGTCTTTGGCAGTCTCTCTGGCAATTTCAGCAGCATGTACTGGAAGTTTGGCAACAGTTTCCAGAAAAAAGGTGTAAGATTCAGGAGCAGGGTCCTCAATGTGCGAAGGAAGTGGGCAGCGACTCAAAGCATCAGCGTGCCCAATGTCTTTTCCAGGTCTGTGGATGAGTTTGTATGAATAAGCAGCAAGAAATTCAGTCCATCTCAGCATTTTGGTGACAGGATTGTGGGCGTTGGTCTGTCTCCTGCCACAATGCCTAAGAGAGGTTTGTGATCTGTCACAATGGTGAAACTTCTCCCATAAACGTACTCATGGAACTTCTTGACAGCTGCCACAATTGCCAAAGCTTCCTTATCCAGTTGGCTGTAATTTCTCTCTGCTTTAGTCAAAGTGCGAGAGTAAAATGCAATAGGGGCTTCCCTTTCACTGGGAAGCATGTGGCTCAGCACCCCCCCCACTCCAAAAGGGGACGCATCACAAGTTAGTACAACAGGTAAATTCTCAGAAAACTGTATCAGCACACAATCAGAAGTGGTTTGTCTTTTGATATTGTTAAAAGCAGCTTCTTCTTTTCTGCCCCAGACCCATGCAGATTTCTTGTCCAGTAATCTATGTAAAGGTTCTGCAGTAGTTGCTTTCTGAGGTAGGAACATATGATAGAAATTAATAAGTCCCAGGAATGCTTGCAAGTCAGTTTTGCATTTTGGTCTGGGGGCTTCTTTGATTGCCTGAACTTTGGCTTCCGTGGGGTGGGTGCCCTGTTTATCAATCATATAGCCCAAGAATTCTACTTTGTCAGTTTTTAGTGTGCATTTCTCTTCTCTTCTCTTGACTTTTAATCCCGCTTTCTTAAATCTGGATAAAACTTCTTTGAGTTTTCTCGAGTAGCTGATTGTCATTTTCAGCAGAGATTAAAACGTCATCAAAATAAGGCACCACCCCAGGCAATCCTTGTAGCATTCTTTCCATAAGGCTTTGAAATATGCCAGGTGCCACACTTAGTCCGAATTGTAACCTCTTGCATTTGAATGCACCCCGATGGGTTACAATGGTTTGGGCTTCTGCAGTTAAGTCATCTACTGTTAACTGTTGGTATGCTTTGGCCAGGTCCAATTTGGCGAAGACTGTGCCCCCGCCCAGAGAATGTAATAAATGATGGACCACTGGAACCGGATATGCGCTCTGTTGTAGCGCATGGTTCAATGTCCCCTTGTAATCCCCACAGATTCTCACTGACCCGTCGGCCTTGACTGACATGACTATGGGTGTCTCCCACCTGGAGTGGTCTGTGGGCTCTAGAACCCCTTGAGCTATTAGTTTATCTAATTGTTCATCAATTTTTTTCTTTAATGCAAAGGGTACCCTCCTGGGCTTTAAACGGATTGGTTGTACCTTGGGATCTAGGTTAAAAGTGATGGGGTCCCCAAGTACTTGCCTAATCCGTCGCTGAAGACCTCTGGAAACTCAGACTTCAATGCTTCTTCCCAGTCAGTGTTGTCCACGTGATTGATGCTGGTTACTTCGATGCCCAGTGGGGTGAACCACTCCAGTCCCAGCAAGCTTGGGCGATCTTTACCTACGATGGTCAATGGCAGGCGTTTGGTGTGGCCTTTGAATTTCTCATTGAATTCTCTTGTTCCAACTACTGGAATCTTGTTCCCTTGGTAGTCTTTAAGAGTTAGTACTTGTTTCTTGAAGTGAGTCTTCTGAATATCTGGTATCAGTCTTTGAACAGTGTCCCATGACACCATGGAGAGGTATGAACCTGAGTCCACTTCCATTTGGCAAGGCCTGCCTTCAATAAGTACCTTGACATGCACTTTCTTGTTATTTAATGAGGAAGAATGACCAATGGTCACTGTGTGATGAGTTTCATTTTTTCCATTTGCTTCTGTGTTGCGCCCCATCTTCTCGCTGGCATTGTTAGGCTTGACTTCTCTGTCTTCATTGCTCACAACAAACTTCCTTCTGTTTGGTGGAGTTCTGGATGATTTGCAGACTCTTGCAGTGTGCCCTCTTTTTTCACAACGGAGGCAAATGGCGTCCAGGAATTTGCATTCAGTGCGAGGGTGGTTTCCCCCACAACCTATGCAGTGGGAATCTCACCTCTTCCTTCCCAGGTCGTTCTGCTTCTGCTCCAATCTGAGTCTGTTAATTCCTTCTTCTTCTCCACTGTAATCTGACTCAGAGTCAAGTTCATCAAAATGAGTTGTGGTAGTCTTTTCCCCATCAGCATGGCCCGTAGTTTTGTTCATCTTCCTCATGGCTGCAGCTGAGGACTTAGTGGCTTCCGCTGAAGAGGCTTCTTCTATTTACGCTTTCGTCCTCTCTCTGATCGCGGCGATAAAACTCGTGTCTTCTAATGAGGCACGATACTTGGGGCGTGTAGTGTGCCCTTAAAAGTCTCTCCAAATCAGGCCAGGCCATTACCTTAATGTCTGCTGCGCCAGCTAATGCCTTCGCCATCTTGAAAACTGCCAGACCGCAATACGTGAGAAAGACGGCCCTCTTACGTTGCTCGGAAATGGCCGCCAGATCGTTTCCTTCCAAGTACATCTGAAACCGATCTGCATACAACTCCCAGTCTTCGTTCTTTGGGTCGAACGGGGCTGGGGGGGTGTTCAGCGTAGCCATCTCGCTCTTCTGCAGTTCCGCGTTGTCTTCTCTTCAGGGGAATCCCACCTTCGTCGCCAGTGTTAAGTTTGCATAGAGATACAGACGCGGAGTGCTTCAGCTCTTAGTTTTATTGTGACTTCAGCTCAGAACAGACCCGATTTGGCTTAGCCGAGGCAGCTATATATAGCCGGGTGCCTCGGCTGACAGCCAATCAGAGTGCAGGGTTTTCCCACACTTTTAAACCAATGATTTCAAACACTTTACAAGAACAATCAATCAATTCAAACTCAGCATACATAACACAAGCTTCCTTTTCTAACCCTGACAGTACAGTCCTGTGAGGGCATTTCAAGAGATGCAAGGCAGGTGAAGCCAAAAGTCTTCTTCAAAAGAGACTCCTGCAAGCAGGAGGCTGTGAAATGAGGAGCATTGCTGCCTTAGTAGGTGCAGGGATGTATTGAAGTTATATTGATAGAGATTCATAGTGGTAAAGAAGGACTAAATCCCCAATAAAGGACCAATAAAAAATAAGTAGTTCAATTATGGTTTGAAAGCATGAGTGAAGGACATACATTCAATTTTGCAGCTATTAAAATTGTTAGCTGTGCAGGTACAAAGATAGCCAGGGAAATGATTGAAGCCTGGGAAATAGGCCCCTTGTCAGTTAACAGGAGTGCTGATTTACCACCAGCTTATCAGGTACTTAGGAGCTGAGGACTTGGCAATATGAGGAAACAACAGCCAATTGCCAGCCATCAATACACCAATCAACCAGTAGGAAGGCATCACATAGATCTGACACATAGAATAGCCCACATTCCAGTAGAGAGAAGTTGCCTGAGTTTCCCAGCACAAGTCCAAAAGCATCTCACCCCATTGACAGACCCAGATTGGATCTTGCAACATTATCCTGGGTATATGCCTTCATTCATGAATGTTTCAGGTTGCTAAACTATATCAATGTAATAACTGTAATATATGTAAGGGTCACACATATTATGGCTAAAATGTATTATTGAAAAGACCAAGTTAGTACAATGGGAAGTATGTTACAGAAAACTGTGCACGATATTGCTGAAATGACAGTTATGAAACTGTCCTGGTGGTTGTGTGCCTAGGACATGAAGATGGGATTTAAGGATGTCACAACAGCATTTGGATAGCCATTCTGCAGATGCTTTTTAAAAGGCAACTGTACTTTGTTTTTCCTTGAAGATGTTTCGCTTCTCATCCAAGAAGCTTCTTCAGTTCTGACTGAATGGTGGAGGATGGAAGGATTTATACTCCTTGCAGTCATCTGACCATTAGCATTCTTTCTGAGAATCATTGAGGCCATTTGAAGGTTTATTTGTTTATCTGTGCCCTCAGAATCACCTGAATAGTGCAAACTTTCTTGCATCTGCTGAAAGGCCTATGTTGTAAACAGGAGATAGGTCAAATCATATCCTTCCCCCTCTGTTGAGAGAGGATTGTTCAATCTTAATCTCTTTGACCTCTCTTAACCCCTCTTTCAAACCAACACTCTTATTTGTTCATAATGTGGACTTTGCTATCTTCAAAAGAGTGGCTTTTGTCTTTCAAATGCAGATGGACTGCTGAATATTGTCCTAATAGGTTTGTTTTCCTATGTTGTGCCATGTGTTTGTAAACTGGTTGATCTCTACATGTCTCACTGCATTGTACTACCAAGTTTCCTTGAAAATACAACCTACCCTGAAAACAAGCCCTAGCCTGATTTCCACACCTACTCCTAATATAAGCCGTAACCAAAAATAAGCTCTAGTTATGCGCTATGTGGCCTTCTGCCGCAAGCAGCGGCACTGGCACAATGAGCCATGCAACATTCTGCTGTGAGTGGTGGCACTGGCACGATGAGCCTCGTGGCATGACAAGCCAAGCAGCATTCTGCTATGAGCAGTGGCACCAGCACAATGAACCTTGCGGCATCTGGCCTCAGAAGTCAGGTAGCAGTGCAACAAGTGCTGGGGCATGGGAGTGATGGCTATGGTGATCCTAAGGTAAGTGGGTAAGACACCCGCCCAAAATAAGACCTGGTGCCTATTTTGGAGCAAAAAAGAAAATAAGGCTTGGTCTTATTTTCAGGAAAACACAATGTCAGATCCGTGTATCTGCCATTCTTCAATGGAAGAAGAAGGGGGGGGGGAGCTGGTACAAGTAATCCTTTTTAATGTAACCTGAATATAATAAATCCTATATTGATTCTGTATAACTTGCATATGATATACAACTGGAGGACTGGAGCCAGATGTCCAGAAACTTGTCACCTCTTGAAGAGATAACAAGATGAGAAGGGACCATAAAAATTCCAGCTCTGGAAGAAACTCCTGGGAACTCGGCTAAGATACGTTCCCCGAGAAGGGGAGAGAGAATTAACTTGTTGGTTCTTTGTTTGTTTGTTTGTCTGAATAAGGGGAGGGGTTTTAACTTCCTTTATCTATGACTGTGTGCCTGGGGATATCTTAGACTCTGCTTTGCCTAGTGTTGAGATAAAATCCCTTTCAATAAAGGATTCTTTTTGAAACATCTGGCTTTCAGTAGTTCATTCTTTTCAGTTGAAGGGAAAACATCCAATGCTTACACACAATACATATACCACATTGACCAGTTTGTGTCTGGATATATTATCTTTGGTGTGATGACTCCTCCAGATGTTTCTCCAAATGGGTCTCTGAATGTCAGTTTGGAGGAGGATGAACCAGTCCCAGACATGTCAGGAGGGGAGTTGGTCAATGGCTCTAAGGCAGGGGAAGTCCAAGTGAGGAGAAGTGACCGATGGGAAAGAAACTGAATGAGCAGCTGGCTGAGAGTGATTTGGCTGAAGCACAGCTGCAGCAGGACAGCCCTGAGACCTCAGGTGAGGAAAACATGCAACTGTAGATAGTCAATGATGAGGAAGAAGAACTGCCTTCTGCACCTGATCTGAGAACGCATAGGGCACATAAAAGGCAGGAGCAGCAAAGGTCACTTGACTACTCACAAGGAGGCAGCCTCATCCTTGATGGGCTGCACCAGAATCTGCCATTTAGCACCACAGACAGATGGAGACAATGCTTGGAACAATCAATTCTGTCATTGTGATTCCTGCCTCACTTTGGATTAACATGGTGCCTTGACTTTCGATCACGCTTTGTGAACTCTGGACTTTTCTTGCCTCGTGAACAGTGGTGGGATTCAGCCAGTTTGCACTGGTTCAGCGGAATTGATACCCAATTTGTTGTTGAGTTTGGCGAACTGGCTCCAAAATGGCCAGACTACTCTGCATTCACATGCCTCTGAATCAAATCAATCAATCAATCAAACATTTATTGTCAATGCACAGCATATGTACAATTAAATTGAAATGAGCCTCCTTGGTGCTGGCCCTGCAAGTCTATCATATTAAACCTAATTGTGGTGTTTATGTTGTGTTCAGAAGTCTGACAGCCCGTGGATAAAAGCTATTTTTCAGCCTATTTGTTCAGCTGACTATGCTTCTATATCTCCTGCCTGATGGTAATTCACAGCCATTGAAAAAAAATTTAAAGGCTATTTATTTTTATATTTTTGTAAAAAACATCTCTTTTGGTGAACAATTGTTCTGACCCAAGCCATGTTCAAATTAAACAAACACAAACTGTATATAAAAGCAAACCTTTTTTTTAATGCGGCGCAGGGAATTCAATGCATTCCCAGCCAAGAAACATTTAAAAATAATTGTCCGATATCAAAAGCAAGCCCTTTCAAGGTTGCAGAAGGCTGCCAAGAACAAAAGACTAATTACTGATTAAATATCCACCAATAGAAGTTTCAAAAACAAACCGGACTAAGCAGGGCTTCAACGAGGACTCAGATTCTAAAGAGCTTATTTGGTTTTATCTGTCACATTTGCAATTTTATCACATACTATTATTCCATACATTGTTCAATCGGTTTCCATCCTAATTCTAACAATCCAAAAATTGCCCCCTTTAATTGTCAATTTGAGTTTGCCACCCCTTTGCCTTATATACTCCCCCAATTTATTCCCTTTAAATCATTATAAAGATTTACCATACTATAGTCATTTTTAATTATCACATTATACATTAATAACAATAATATAACTACTAAATATCACATATGCATATATGTATGTATGTATGTACGTATGTATGTATGTATGTATGTAGGTCGGTCTTGGTGTATTCGGGTCTTACCCCGTGTAAGATTGAGATTATCTTGGCGACGTTTCGACGAGATCCCACTCGCCATCTTCAGGCTGGTGTCTTTGGCTTTGTGCTTGTGCCAGCAAAGCGTGATTGGAGCTGCCTTGTCTCTATAAATACTGGAGGGGAGATGTGGCGTGCTGGCTCTGTTGTAAGCGGGTTGGTTGGCTGTGTTGTTGGCTGTGTTGTTGCTTCTTGATTGGTTGATGGAGTTGATGTTTGCTGATTGGTTGGCTTTTTTGTAAGGGCCTGTGTGGCTGAGGTAGTGGCTGAGGTAGTATATGTGTGTGTGTGTGTGTGTGTATGTATGTGTGTGTGTGTATATATATATATATATTTGTTTTCGTAGATTTTCACGGGTAAAGGTATGTAGGTCTTGGTGTATTCGGGTTTTGTCCCGTGTATGATTGAGAATACCTTGGCAACGTTTCGACGAAATCTCATCCGTCATCTTCAGGCTGGTGTCTTCAGCTTCGTTCTCCTGGGAGAAGTGTGTGATCGTGGCTGTTTTTCCCTTTTAAACTCTAGAGTTGGATGTGTTGTTACTTTTTGATTGGTTTGTGGAGTTGATGTATGCAGATTGGATGGCTTTTCCTGAGACCCTGTGTGGCTGAGGTGCTGGCTGTGTGTCTCTCAGCCTTTTGTGTTGTAACAACCTGGGTAATGGGCTGTGTGATGATCTTCTGAGTTCTATTGTTGTGACGTCCTGGGTGTGGTGCTGTAATCTCCTGGGTCGTTGTCTGTGTTGCAACCTCCTGATGTTTTGTGTTGTGATCTCCTGAGTTCTGTGATGTAGTATCCTGGGTGGAAGGCTGTGATGTGACATTCTGGGCCTTGGTTTGGCTCCGAGTTTGAGGTCTGGCTATGTGTTTATAGCGTGTGTCAGTTTGCTTAGTTTGGGGGTTGGAGGGGGGTGTAGCAGCTGGTGTTGCAGCCATGGTCTGGTTTCTGGATGGTGGTTGCCTTTCATCTGTGGCGTGGCTTGGGTTTGAGTCTGGTGAAGGAGATTGGTGGTGGCATCATGTGTTATTTTGGGTCCGTGTTGGTTTTCGTGGCTGGGATCGTTTGTTGACCAGGGCTAGTTTCCAGATGCTGGTAGGCAGGAAGTATCATCCCGTTTATTCATGTTATGGGGTGTTTCTCTATTTGATGGCTTCCCTAATTATTCTTTTGTTGAAGTGTTCAGTATTGGAGATAAGTTTGGATCCCTCAAAATCAATTTCATGTCCTGTGGCTTTAAGGTGCTGGAAAAGGGGAAGTTTTTCTTCTTTTCTGACTGCGTTCTTGTGTTCTGCGATGCGTGCATTTATTCTCCTGTTGGTTTGTCCAATGTATGTGGCTGGGCAAATTTTGCATGTTATTTTGTAAACTCCTGGTTTTCTAGCTGGATCTTGTCTTTGGGGTTTCTTAAGATGTTGGCTATTTTTTGGTCAGTGCCAAGGCTGTCCTGATATTGTGCTTGTGGAGAATTTTACTGATTTTATCTGTGGTGCCTT